>OZ034967.1:42488932-43038932 GCA_964030785.1 Siderastrea siderea
ATGTGCTTTTCAATAGAATAATTTTGGGAGTTGGAGTTGGGTAAATAACTAGTAAACTGGAGATTCATTTGTATCATTATTTCAGTCTACTTTTCTATCAATGTTGATCATGTTACTATAGAATTACTACGGAAATTGCACCAGTGCTGCAGAAGATTTACACCAGATCTATCGAAGCCCACATTATACCCAGCGACTGGAAGAAGGTCCGTATCTGTCGAATCTTCAAAAAGGGTTACAAAGATAGACGTGAGAACCACAGACTAATGTCACTGACTTGCAGATCTTAGAACACATCATAACAAGGTGCGTTATGTGCCACTTAGAAACAAATAACATCCTTTATCCACTACAGCATGGTTTTGGCAAGAACAGGTGCTGTGAGTCACAGCTCTTTGAATTCATCACGGACCTTATTGACACCCTGGCAAACACTAAGCAAACTCGCCTCATCATAATGGAGTTCTCCAAGGCCTTGTACAAAGTCTGTCACAACTGGCTATTGTTGAAACGTAAGTGTTATGGGCATCAGTAACAATGGCTTAGACTGGATTAAGAACTTCTTATCTAACGGGCAGCAATGTGTGGCCATAGATAGAGAAAGTTAAGCGCCTGTCCCAGTTATCTCGGGCATCCCACAGGGATCAGTCATCAGCTTTGTGGTTCTTTTCATTTATGTCAATAAACTTGCACGTAATTTGTGATTGTACATAGGTGTACAGAAATGTTACTGTTTTTTTTGTTTGTAGTGATTGATTGTAATGAAAGACATACTTCCTTTTCAACATAGTAATTTTGTGAGTTGTACTTGGGTAAATAACTGGTAAACTGGAGAGTCATTTGTATGATTATTTCAGAGTTGCATATGATTTGTAATTGTATATAGGTGAACGTATATGTTACTCTCTTTTTTCTTTTGAAGTAACTGTAATAACACATATTTTTGATATATATTTTTCGGCTGCAGTGGATGAGGTAAGGAAAGACTGGGTAAGAGGTAGATTCAAGATGCCACCAATGAGGTAGGTGATTGACTACAATGTAAAAGGGTTTCTCTTTAGATGCACTTTGATAGTGTCTGTGTTGATACTCTTGGTAGGGTGTAGGTAGGTAGGTAAAGGTAGGTAGGTAAAACTTTATTTATACACGGAATCCATTCATGTTAAATAAATAAATAATAATTTAATAAACTTATATAGCGCTATAATTTATAAAAATATTCTAATGCGCTTTACATGATATTCATAATTTAAGTAAAAATAGGATTAACTAAAAATTTACATGCTCTTCCATCGAGCCGTGTCTAAATTAATCAATTAACTAATTAAAATATCCAAAAAAAAAACTCTTTATTAACTGTTATTTAATGACATAGAGACAATTTAAAAGAGCCGAGAGTGGGCTGTGTCTTAGCGCTCAAAGGCAAGCTGTTCCAGAGAACAGAACCACGATATTGGAAGCTTCGTTTTCCTGCTTCAGTACTCGGTCTAGGGACAAAGAGGTTATATTTTGAATTTCGTAGGTTATGTGAGTGAACACTGGATGTAGTTTTAAAGATGCTTGTTAAACGAATCGGAGAAAGATTGTGGAGAGCCTTAAACAGATTAATCGCTAGTTGCTTTGAACGCCTTCGCTCCAGACAGTCCCAACCGAGGTCACCGAGTAAAATTGAAGATCTAACATTTAGGTCTGAGAAGGTGATTAAACGTGCAGCCCTATTTTGGAGTTTTTGGAGCCTCTCAGACTGGCACACACCTATGCTGCCCCACACGGAGCTACAATAATCAAAGTACGGTTGGACGAGAGCTTTATAGATAGTTATTAGGGTTTCACGGGAAACTAAGTTCCTGACGCGTTTGATAGCCCCGAGGCCGGCAGACACTTTTTTGACAACACTGTCAATAGGGGAGTCCCACGATAAGCTCTCATCCAAATCAATGCCAAGATATTTGTAGGTTTTAGCTCTTTCTAGATAATGTTCATTGATTTTTACATCAAACTGATGGTTTAAATTAGCCAACTTGTTATGGCTACCAATAATAGAAAATTTGGTTTTTTTGACATTAAGACTAAGTTTATTAGCTTGTAGCCAGGGCTGAATCTGAGCTAAGTCATGATTTAATTTGGATTGTAAATCGACTGGATCACTCGAGCTTAGAGTAAGACTTGTGTCGTCGGCGTACATTCTTGGCACAGAGTGTAAGTGGCACGCGGGGAGGTCATTTATATAGATTAAGAACAACAGAGGTCCCAGGATCGATCCCTGTGGGACACCACAAATAATGGGGCAAAAGTCTGACATCTGGCCGTTTACAAATGTTTTCTGTTTACGGTCAGTTAAGTATGACTTAAACCACATTAGCGTGTGGGAATCCACCCCATAAAGTTGTAGTTTCTGTAGTAAGATCCGGTGATCTACAGTGTCAAAAGCTTTTTTGAGATCGAGAAATAGAACCCCATTTATGAGACCATTGTCTATGTTTAGGTACCACTCATTAGTAGCTTCCAGAAGGGCAGTTTGAGTTGAGTGCCGAGGTCTAAAACCAGACTGAGTGTCGGCTAAGAGATCGTGAACTATAAGATACTCATAGAACTGGTCGAAAACTACTCTTTCTATTAGTTTGCTGATCACAGGTAAAACAGAAATTGGCCTGTAGTTATTCGGGTCACTTTTCGCCCCTTCTTTGTAAATGGGCGATACTCTCGCCAGTTTCCACTCATCCGGGAAGATACCAGTAATGATAGACAAATTTATTATGTGGGTTAAGGACGGAGCGACAATAGGTGCTGCCTCTTTTAGTAAACGACAGGATATTCCATCAAGACCACAAGCCTTATTTAACGGGAGTGAGTTAATTAGTTTTAGAACAGTATCGATGCTCGTCTCTGTCAAAGTAAAGGCATGTGATACAGGATTGATATAGTCGCTAAAGTCAATACTGACTGGAGGAATTTCGCTCGCAAGTAATAGTCCTACATTTGAGAAATGATTGTTTAAAACATCACTAATTTCTCGGGGGGACGAATAAGAAACGTCACCAATTTTGAGAGCGTTGATTTTAGTTAACTGTGGTGTTTTAGCCATAATAAGATTTATCCCTTTCCAAGAATTCTTAATATTTCCACAGTTGGCGGCAAAATATGCATTATAATAGGAGGATTTAGCCAGTTTTATCGCTTCATTCACTTGATTTTTGGCAGATTTATAACTTGACCAGCTTTCATCTGTTTTTAATCTGCAGGCAATTTTTTTGAGCTTGTCTCTTTCGAACATCGATTTCTTTAATCCAGGGTTTAGCCATGGTGCTGGAACACTTTTCACTTTCTTTTGTCGATAAGGTGCATGAGTATTTGAGACATGGAGGAACAGGTCCCTCCATACTTTCCAAGCAGAATTTGGATCATTGAGGCAAGTTACAGTATGCCATGGAGCCAGGCTTAAATCCTGTCTAAAGCAAGTGGGTTCAAAATTTTTAAATTTTCTGCTAAAAAGAATATTAGAGGGGCGAGTTGGAATGCATAATTTGCTAATGGCGTAAATAAGTGAATGATCACTAACGCCTATATGCGAGACGCCAGATTGTGTAAATTTGCCAGGATTATTGGTTATGAACAGATCAATTGTAGTAGCAGTACTTGCAGTTATTCGCGTAGGACTTTGAATTAGCTGATGAAATTGAAATAGATTGCATACGTCAAGAAACTTTTTAGTTTGATGATCCAAGGGAATAGCTGCGATATTGCAGTTAACATCCCCAAGGATGTTTGTTTCCAGATCATGCTGCTCTAGTTTCTCAAGAGCAGACTCGAAAGCCTGCATTATCTCGTTGGTTGACCCCGGAGGTCTATACCACGTACCAACAATGAAGGGTTTGACCTTAGGTTTAATCACTTTAACGCAGAGCAATTCCAATTTTTCATCCAGAGTTTGTATGATTTCATAGGCGATAGAATTCCTAATATAAAGCGCTACTCCTCCACCGTTTCTATTACGGTCTTTTCTTTCAAGAGAATAACCGGGTATACTTACAGCTGAATCCGGGAATGAGCAATCCAAACGCGTTTCATTTATAGCCAATATATCAACTGGTTTAGAGATCATATAGTTCCTCAGTTCGTCAATATGTTTTGATAGGCTGGCAATATTAAGTGCTGCCATCTTGAAACCTCTCGTGTTTGGTATCCCAAAAGAGACATTAGATTCGCAACTAGTATTGTCTATGTGAGACTCTTTAGGCAAAAGAGAATGAGAAATGCTTGACACTAAAGGGGTAGATTCAGGATGACCTCAGCTAGACTGAACAGGAGCTGTAGATAGGCGTGAGGATCAAGCTGACCTGTGAGCGCCAAGACAATTAACAAAATTATTAAACATGATATTATTACCTCTCTCGTTAAGGTGTAGCCCACTCTTATTTAATCCATTATTGGAAATGTTACTGTGCTGAGCAAGTTGCCAGCCGTTCTGAGTACAAAACTTGCGAAGTTTTTGTTGACAACTTTAACGGATTCGCTTGGGACATCATCCGATCTGGACACCACTTCAGATAGAATCACTTGAGCATTGGATTCATTCTCGATTTTTTTCGCCAGGTCAACGATATGATCAGCAACTGTGTTAGGGTCTCAAGCTTTCAGATCGTTTGTTCCAATATGAAGAATGACTTTTGCGGGATCTTTGTCGATAGTAGGTTTCAGATAATGCTCCATATCGCCACATGTGGCCCCGGAGAAAGATTTAACGACCACTCGAGACCCACTTTTTTGCCAAGTTTCCAGCCATGAATATTTTTGACCATTGAGTCACCAATTAGGACAGTAGTTGAATTGGTTCTCGCGTTGTTAGAGGATGCAGTAGCAGCGTTGTTTTGAGGTTGCGTATTCTGATCTCGGAGAAGTTGAAAGCGATTTTGCGTTGGGATAACTGGAATCTTTTGTCTCGTTTGGCAAGAATTTAGTGTTGGATGCTCAACTGCTTCGGCAAAATTTATTTCTCGGGATTCGGCATGTGCATGGTTGGAGCTCATGGTTGGACAGTGGGTTGGAGCAATGGGTTCATCAACATGTAGTTCCTTTGTCAATACTTGGAGGGCAGTTCTGTACGAGTCGCGTTTGTCAGAAATTTTTCTTTAGTTTCGTTGTTTCTTCATGATGTCGCTCTTTCAAAATGCTAATTTCATTGTAGAGAGTTTGATTCCTTTGTTGGAGGGTGTTGATGAGCTGGACATTATTCAAATCAGCTTGCTGTGGTTTCTCAAAGGAGCCAATTTTCTCATGGATCAATGTAATCTGCGACCAGATTTTGCCAATTTCTCTTTTAAAATCGGACGGCATGACGGCTTCGTCGCCGAACGATAGTCCTGGAACAGAATCTTCGTTCCCTTCAGAGTGCAGGCTGGGATTTAGAAGTTGCTTGTCATTTGCACTTAATTCGCGTTCACCATCATCGTCGTCAGCCACGCTGTTAGCTTTAGTAGCATTCAGGATCGACTGAAGTTGAGCCTTTACATTTTGACAATCAGATCCTTGGACTTGAACTGTTCTAGTTTTATAGAAGTTCAGGATCAAAGAGTTCGTCTTAATCGTCTTTGCTCTCTCATTCGCGGTAATCAAGCAATCAGCCTGTTCGATATTCAAATACTTGAAACAGAACGACTGAAGTTCTTCAAATGGTCCTGACCACGTAAACATAGCTCAGAGTCCGAAATTACCTCCGGATCTGTAGCATTGTCGGTGGAGAGAGAATTGTCGTGACCGGACGCCATGATGCCAAACTGTCCACGTCAAGGTTTCTGACAAGTTTTGCTCGTTTTAAACAATTGGATGTAAATGACCACTCCACCAGAGCTCTGTAGGAGAACTATATTACGATTTCTGAAGTCAGTTGGTGAGAAGGGCCCGGCCAGTTCTGTTTCATGAACAGCCTGCAGCGTGTCAACTGTATGAAGAACATGAGTGGGAACATTCACTATGTTGCTATGAATTGTGAATTCTATTCGTATGGGTGCCTCATGTATCATTTGAAAGATCAATCTAGGAGATCGAAGCCAGCTCTAATAAGTCTAGATGGTTAGTTTTATAAGGAGAACTCATTTTATTTTGGACAACAGATGGAGGAATGTTATTCCGTTTGAGGTGATGGGAACAAGTACCACAAACTCACTCTAATACAGAACATTCATGACTTAGTGGTAAGCATTTTGAAACAGCTTCATTGGCAAGTTTCATTAAAGTTTCACTTGTGACAATAGTGTATTTGTACGATAACTGATCACAGCATATGTATGCGAAGGTGGGCGTCTCATCAACCAGTTCATGAACCTTTAAAACAATGCTATCAAGGCGTGTTTGTTTTATGTCATTTGTCAGATTTGTTTCCTTGAGATCTTCCGTTTAGATTTTAATTTTGTCATTACTGCTTTCGTGACATTTTTGTAATGTCATTTCGATCTTTTTTGTGGTTGCTTTTTCTTTTCTCCTTTTGTCCCTTTGCTGCGTTTGTTCAACCTAATTTGTCGTGGGTGTTTGCTTTTACTTTCTATTTTTGTCTTTGTTGTTCCCTAAATTTGTTTAACCTATGTTGTCTTTGCTCTTTGGTTTCAATGTTTCTTTTAAATCTTCTTTGTTTGCGAACTTTCATCTACCTTTGTTCTCTTTCCTGAAGCTTGGCCAGGAGACCGGAGTAAAAGGAGATGTAGTACTTGAAACAAGTTTTGGTAAGATTTGGCATGGATTGTTGTGTGTAGTATACCTCTAACCTTCTGCAACCACAGCTAGTCAAATGACCATCTAAGGCAGTTTCAAATCCATGCATAATGGACAAGAAGAATGAACCGTCCATAGCACTTTGGAATGCTGGTATACTCTGAAAACTATGAGTGGTGACCATAATGCAACGCCGTTGCGCAGCCAAAAGTCCATTTTTCTATCAATGTTCACCAATATGTAATTTTCTTTCAGCATTCTGACATTCTCTAGTACATATTGTATGAGTGTTTGTTAGTGTCTTGACAGATGTATTGGTGATATTTGTCAATTTTGCATTCTTTTTTACTGTTTGTCTAAGAGTACAGACAGGTAGCCAAAAGGTGACCATCTGAAATGGTTGAAAAGCGTCTTTGCATTCTTTTTGTATTTTGTGGTCCAGTTGACCTCGGACCTGCAGTCTTAAAACACGTATCTATGGAAATTGGACCAGTGCTGCAGAAGATTTACACCAAATCTATTCAAACCCACATCATACGCAGAAACTCGAAGAAGGCCCGTATCTGTCCAGGCTTCAAAAGGGTGACAAAGATAGAGCTGACAACTACAGACCAATGTCGATGACTTGCATTTGCAGCAAGAACTTAGAACACATCATAACAAGGTGTGTTATGTCCCACTTAGAAACAAATAACATACTTTATGCACTACAGCATGGTTTTTGCAAGAACAGGCCCTGTCAGTCACAGCTGCTTGAATTCATCATGGACCTTATTGACACCCCGGCAAACACTAAGGAAACTGACGTCATCATAGTGGACTTCTCCAAGGCCTTCGACAAAGTCCCTCACAGCTGGCTATTGTTGAAACTTAAATTTTATGGGCATCAGAAACAAAACCTTAGACTAAATTAAGAATTTCTCGTATAGCAGGCAGCGATGTGTCGCCATAGATGGAGAAAGTTGAGCCCGTGCGCCAGTTCTCTCGGGCGTCCTACAGGGATCAGTCATCGGCCTTGTGCTCTTTCCCGTTGATCTCAATAGACTTGCATATAATTTTTTAATTCTATGTAGGTGTAGAGAAATGTTATTGTTTTTTCCTTTTTGTAAGTAATTGTAATGAAACATATTTCCTTTTCAATATAATGATTTTGTGAGTTGGACTTTGGTAAATAACTAGTAAACTGCAGATTAATTTGTATCATTATTTCAGTCCATTTTTCTATCAATGTTCATCATTTTACTGTAGAATTACTACGGAAATTGCACCAGTGCTGCAGAAGATTTATACCAGATCTATTCAAACCGACATCATAGCCAACGACTGGAAGAAGTTCCGTATCCATCCAATCGTCAAAAAGGGTGACAAAGAAAGAGCTGACAACTACAGACCTATGTCGCTGACTTGCATTTGCAGCAAGATCTTAGAACACATCATAACAAGGTGTGTTATGTCCCAGTTAGAACCCAATAACATCCTTTATGCACTACAGCATGGTTTTCGCAAGAACAGGTCCTGTGAGTCACAGCTCCTTGAATTCATCACAGACCTTAGACACCCCGGCAAACACTAAGCAAACTCACGTCATCATAATGGACTTCTCCAAGGCCTTCGACAAAGTCCCTCACAACTGGCTAGTGTTGAAATTTAACCTTTCTGGGAATGAGAAACAATACCTTAGACTGGATTAAGAACTTCTTGCATAACAGGCAGCGATGTGTTGCCATAGATAGAGAAAGTTCCGCCCCCGCCCCAGTTCTCTCGGGCATTTGACAGGGATCAGTCATTGGCGTTGTGCTCTTTCTCATTTATGCCAATGGACTTGCATATCATTTTAATTCTATATAGGTGTACAGAAATGTTACTTTTTCTTACTTTTTAATAATTAATTGTAATGAAACACACATGTGCTTTTCAATAGAATAATTTTGTGAGTTGGAGTTGGGTAAATAACTAGTAAACTGGAGATTCATTTGTATCATTATTTCAGTCTACTTTTCTATCAATGTTGATCATGTTACTATAGAATTACTACGGAAATTGCACCAGTGCTGCAGAAGATTTACACCAGATCTATCGAAGCCCACATTATACCCAGCGACTGGAAGAAGGTCCGTATCTGTCGCATCTTCAAAAAGGGTTACAAAGATAGACGTGAGAACCACAGACTAATGTCACTGACTTGCAGATCTTGGAACACATAACAAGGTGCGTTGTGTGCCACTTATAACATCCTTTATCCACTGCAGCATGGTTTTGGCAAGAACAGGTGCTGTGAGTCACAGCTCTTTGAATTCATCACGGACCTTATTGACACCCTGGCAAACACTAAGCAAACTCGCCTCATCATAATGGAGTTCTCCAAGGCCTTGTACAAAGTCTGTCACAACTGGCTGTTGTTGAAACGTAATTGTTATGGGCATCAGTAACAATGGCTTAGGCTGGATTAAGAACTTCTTATCTAACGGGCAGCAATGTGTGGCCGTAGATAGAGAAAGTTCAGCGCCTGTCCCAGTTATCTCGAGCATCCCACAGGGATCAGCCATCAGCTTTGTGGTTCTTTTCATTTATGTCAATAAACTTGCACGTAATTTGTAATTGTACATAGATGTACAGAAATGTTACTGGTTTTTTTTGTTTGTAGTGATTAATTGTAATGAAAAACATACTTCCTTTTCAACATAGTAATTTTGTGAGTTGTACTTGGGTAAATAACTGGTAAACTGGAGAGTCATTTGTATGATTATTTCAGAGTTGAATATGATTTGTAATTGTATATAGGTGAACGTATATGTTACTCTCTTTTTTCTTTTTAAGTAACTGTAATAACATACATATTTTTGATATATATTTTTTCGGCTGCAGTGGATGAGGTAAGGAAAGACTGAGTAAGAGGTAGATTCAAGACACCACCAGTGAGGTAGGTGATTGACTACAATGTAAAAGGGTTTCTCTTTAGATGCACTTTGATAGTGTCTGTGTTGATACTCTTGGTAGGGTGTCAACTGTATGAAGAACATGAGTGGGAACATTCACTATGTTGCTCTGAATTGTGAATTCTTTTCCTGTGGGTGCCTCATGTATCGTTTGAAAGATCAATCTAGGAGATCGAAGCCAGCTCTAATAAGTCTAGATGGTTAGTTTTATAAGGAGAACTCATTTTATTTTGGACAACAGATGGAGGAATGTTATTCTGTTTGAGGTGATGGGAACAAGTACCACAAACTCACTCTATTGTAGAACATTCATGACTTAGTGGTAAGCATTTTGAAACAGCTTCATTGGCAAGTTTCATTAAAGTTTCACTTGTGACAATAGTGTATTTGTACGATAACTGATCACAGCATATGTATGCAAAGGTGGGCGTCTCAACCAGTTTATGAACCTTTAAAACAATGCTATCAAGGCGTGTTTGTTTTATGTCATTTGTCAGATTTGTTTCCTTGAGATCTTCCGTTTAGATTTTAATTTTGTCATTACTGCTTTCGTGACATTTTTGTAATGTCATTTCGATCTTTTTTGTGGTTGCTTTGTCTTTTCTCCTTTTGTCCCTTTGCTGCGTTTGTTCAACCTAATTTGTCGTGGGTGTTTGCTTTTACTTTCTATTTTTTGTCTGTGTTGTTCCCTAAATTTGTTTAACCTATGTTGTCTTTGCTCTTTGGTTTCAATGTCTCTTTTAAATCTTCTTTGTTTGCGAACTTTCATCTACCTTTGTTCTCTTTCCTGAAGCTTGGCCAGGAGACCGGAGTAAAAGGAGATGTAGTACTTTAAACAAGTTTTGGTAAGATTTGGCATGGATTGTCCTGTGTAGTATACCTCTAACCTTCTGCAACCACAGCTAGTCAAATGACCATCTAAGGCAGTTTCAAATCCATGCATAATGGACAAGAAGAATGAACCGTCCATAGCACTTTGGAATGCTGGTATACTCTGAAAACTATCAGTGGTGACCATAATGCAACGCCGTTGCGCAGCCAAAAGTCCATTTTTCTATCAATGTTCACCAATATGTAATTTTCTTTCAGCCTTCTGACATTCTCTAGTACACATTGTATAAGTGTTTGTTAGTGTCTTGACAGATGTATTGGTGATATTTGTCAATTTTGCATTCTTTTTTACTTTGTCTAGGTACCCAAAAGCTTCTTTGCATTGTTTTTGTATTTTGTGGTCCAGATGACCTCGGACCTGCAGTCTTAAAACAGGTATCTATGGAAATTGGACCAGTGCTGCAGAAGATTTACACCAAATCTATTCAAACCCACATCATACCTAGCGACTGGAAGAAGGCCCGTATGTGTCGAATCTTCAAAAAGGGTCACAAAAATAGACCTGAGAACTACAGACCAATGTCGCTGACTTGCATTTGCAGGAAGATCTTAGAACACATCATAAGAAGGTGCGTTATGTCCCACTTAGAAAGAAATAACATCGGTTATCCACTACAGCATCGTTTTTTTCTGTAAGTCATAGCTCCTTGAATTCGTCATGCACCTCAACAACACCAGGCTCAATATCAACACATCGTAAGGTGTCTGCCAGGTACTGTTTTCCAAGGTTTGTCTGGGCAACAGCCGCAGCAACTCGTTGAGCGGCGCTTTCACTCCATAAAACCTAATTTGTGGGGCCTTGAAACCAACTGTGCTATTTAAACTTTCAGTACTCTGAAGAAGCATTTTGCACAAGTTTGTTTACTACAATTTCCCTTGAGTAGACTTGAAACAAATTTGTTAAATTTGTCTTCAGATTTTCTCCTTTCAAGGCTTTTCCATTTGATAGATCCTTGTGCGAATAGGATTCAGGATTTTGCAGCCACATGCAGGAGCTCAATTTGTTTTCTTGGCATTTAGGCCTGGGATACAATAGCCATGATTGTTTTTTTGTTCATTTTTTTCTGGCTCCCCTTTCTTTTGGCTTAAGCAGTAGCTAAAACATTTTCTAAAATAGTCAGTAATTTTCTGTGACAAAACAGATTCTCCCGCTGAATTTTCTTTTTTGGAACGAATTTTGTACAGGTGACTCACGAGTGTTCTTGTTGTTTGACTGCTGTCAGACCATTTCCCAACAGCATAGCTAACTTCGTCACGTATCCTAGCAATTGTGGAGCTGTCATCATCTCCAATGAAAACAGAACATTTCACACTATGTTTAGGGGTTCCTTGAAAATTCTGACTCCAACCTGAGTTTCCATTGATTTTGATGAGCCCTTGTGGTTCTGACGGCAGTCGTGATGAAAAGGTTCCACACCTTTTGACCGAGCTGCTCTGCAAATACGGCATAATTTCTTAGCACATGAATAGTGGGGACGTTTAAAGAAGTAAGTAAGTTATTCACGTGTGTATGTCATATGCCGTTGTCGATAGCGCCAAGAGCAATTCTTGTGTTGATGTTGTAAGCTCCAGGACCCCTTTTGCCACTGCGGTGCTGCCTGGAAATACAAATTTGGTTTGACTTCACACATTTTTGGCATAGCACTGAAATTAGACTGGGACAACTTTTTGTCTCTCCCACTGTATCAGCAATAGATAGGGACCTAGAAAAAGGGAATAAAACAATTTGATTATCAAAAGATTTGTTGAAAAAGCTTGTTTTAGACAAGATGAATGTCAGTGTTACAATTATTACTAGAGTTGGCAGTACTAGCATGATTTTATAGTCTGTTGGAAGAATTCAAGGTCAACAATCCTGTACCCAGACAGTTCCATTGGTTTAATAATAGCTGATTTCTTTCTTATTCTCTGGAGGAACGTTCAGTTGAAATAAAATAGAAGTTAAAAGTGTAAGTGGTTTGAACCCAGGAGTCATATAATTCGGTAAATTGTGATCATCCGGGTGATTGTAGTACTACACTCACCCGGACAATCACAATTTACCGAATTATGAGTAGAAGTTAAATTCGACTAGGAAATGAGTGTTTTTCAACCCCCCCCCCCCCCCCCTCTCCAAGGAAAGGACAGTCCAATTCAGTTGCTTGTCACCTCTTGGAGAGACTGACAATTGTAGTAAGTGCAAGGTTACTGCAACGGCAACAAAAACAACAGTAACAAATCTCAAGGCAACGTGTTACATAGTTTCAACCAACCATTTTCTCAGCGAAACTCTGCAGTTCCCGTCTTTTGCGAAGTTGATGTGCCTTGGGCATAACAGCTAATCGGCTGTTTTTATTGTGTTCATCTTGAAACAGCCAGTGTTTATAAAGTTCAGCTCGGCGGCTTGATTCATTTTCTTCTCCTTCTCAGCTAGAGATGTTCGCGCGGTGAAGAAGAGTTGTTTTGTGAACTTAATTAGAGGCGTGGAATTACCTTTGTTGTCATTTTCTTCCCAGAAAGCAGCAGGGGCAAGTATTAAAGAGAGCAGAAAGCTAGCCACGGGTAGACTGAAGAAAGTATTATAATTTCGGCTTCTTGTTTTGAAACCTTGCCCCGCCATGGTCATCCATATCAGGATATATACCGGAGAAAGAGCTGTAATTCGACATCTGGCTCGACCATTTCTCGCTCAATAGCCAGGTAAACTTGTTGCTGCATAGGAATTTACCCCATTTTGGGTAAAGGCGGAACTGAAAACCATGTTTCACCATTTGACGGGAACAGGAAAAAAAATAATGTCGCTGCCATGTTTGTTTACATGTTTGAAAACCCACGCCGTCGTGCTTAACAGCACTGACTGCCGGCAAAACTGTGTTCAGCCATCTTAATCAGTTTCTTGTTGTCCGTTTTCCTTTCTTTGGCATTTTTATCTTTTGCTAGGTTTTTCTGAGCTTTGTCCTCAAGCGGTCCACTCTCCTATAGTGACAGCTGGTAAGTGCGCCAAAAGGTTTAGCTGTGCCTCCTTACGGATATAGTTGATATCATACTTAAATCTTCGTCCAGTGTGATATTGGCGCGTACGTTGTAGTGCAAGGATTTGGGCAGGTCTTCTTTTCGCTGTGAGCTCTCAACGGTTTGATCGATTATGTACAAGGTTTTGACAGGCCAAACTCGACCCCTGCACTTATCCTGGTGCTATCTAAATGACCTTTAGAGTCTGGCTCTGACGAGAATGTCTTGCAAAGATTTACTTCTTCTAGAAGAGATGATGGGTTTCTCTTAAATTGTGTTGCAAGGGTTGTTTGTCGATAATGTGCCATTTGCTTATTATAATAGATTTAAGGTGTGGCACTGATTGTTTGTATGTTTTGACAAAAAGCAATATGTTCTTGCCATCTTTTGTTTTTCTTTAAGTGTAGATTCCCTGGATGCAAAATTTACCTGCGAGGGCTTTGTTGACCAGATCATCTGGATGGCCTCGGTCACATAAACGCGATTTTAAATTTTGTATGTTTTCTCTTTCTTTCTTTCTTTCTTTCTTTCTTTCTTTCTTTCTTTAAGAGTTAGTTCTCAAAATCTTACCGTGATTTCAAGATCAAGTGGGGTCTCTCCACCTTTGATAAAGCCTCTAGGTACGCCTAGGGTGTGACACGAAGAAACATAGGCCCGCAATGCGTGCAGAACTGACGAAGGGTGGGGTGGTCTTGAAAAGAAAGCAAGGGAGCTGTGCGTGACTGCAGGTTCAATAGCAGGCAAGCATTTGTAACAGGTGTGAAGATTTGCAGTGTACGTACTCAAAATATAGGTGTCAGAGAAAAATACTAATGGTTTGTGTTGATTTGTTGTAAATGTCTGTGAATTGTTGGAAAGACTAGAAGAGTGGATGCTTGTGGATGCAGCTAAGTTCAGGATGTATTTGTGCAATAGTTTTCCGCAATGAATCAACTTTAGTGAGTTTCAACTGGTTGGTGAAGCTGAAAAGGGAAAAGTTGTGATGTACGTTAGAAAACTTATTCCCTGCATGCTTGTTGGCGATGTCCAAGCATAATCCTTCTAGTCGTTCCGCAGGAGGAGAGCCATTTGCCAGCTGAAACAATGCATTGACGCCATGCGCGACTGACAGCTGATCAGGAAGTAAAGCTTGACATGTACAAAACACCATGACCATAGTACGATGCGTATTGATGCATTGGTGTAAGTGCTTGCGGAATGCCACATGAATCGTTGTTGTGATGGTAGAGCATTCCAAGGGAAGGCTACAAAGAGAAAACGCAGACAATAATAATGACAGAATTTACTCAGTATAGTGCCCCGTGAATAGATTTGAGACACCAACAATCACAGTGTAGTCTGTGACAACAGCCCAGGTGAGACCACGACTTCAGGTGTATGTCAGTTAACTACGGTTTTTTAGGGAGATTTAGAAGGTAAACCACATGTATTTTCGCGATGTCCACCAATCTTGATCCCAGTATTATGCTCTCAGATTTAGTCAGTAGTGCTCAATATGAAAGGAAATGACGTTGCTTAATAAAGAGCGCGTAAGGGAACACAGAGTAACAACGTGGAGAGGGACTGGGGGGAGCGTTTATCCTTCTGGAAATGCACAGGCATCGCAAACCATCGAAAAAGAAGTTTTCGAGTCACAAAGAGGGGAAATAATGTTATGTTTGTACTGGTCTGTTATCGTGATATTCCTGATGTCAGTGATGTACGAGACGCTGATGTGAACTTTCGTAACCATTGCACAGTGTTAATGAAATGGTAGAGACTCTGCAAGCTGCAGTATCAAAGAATTAGTGGTCGCAATGTAACGTGCCATGACGTAGAACCAGTGAACTGCTTCGTTGCTTTTTGATATAATGTTCTTTTCTGGAGCGGTTGTCTGGTGTCTGCACAGGGCTTTTTAAAATGCTGTCAACTCCAGTGAAATGATGATTGTCTTTTCCTTTTCCGTGGCTGTTCAAAATCGTAAAAAAGGCGGACTGGAAATTACAGGAATGTCTGAAATTGTTTTCATTGTCTTTTAGTGAAGGAATCAACCAGCGACTGTCCTGACGGTCGATCGATCAGCGATGTTTTAGACAAGGTAAGTCTCCAGAGGCACAGTGCGGCTGGGGGCCTAATGCACGCAAAACAGGACTGTGAGGTATTTCTGGTTTTCCCAGAAAACCAACAGCTTGCATAAAGAGACAAGAAAGTGGTCAGAAAAAGCCAAAAGAATACCGTAAACAGTACCATATAATGCATCCGGCTCGCCACTTTCCGACTATGTCACGCAAAAGGTCGTTTTCCCGTGCGAGAACAATTTTTGTAGAATTTGTACACCCTCTAAATTTTTGGGAAAATATTGTTCCTCTAATTATGATCTTTTTAACGGCGTCCTTATTTGTTATTTAAAACTTGGGGTTTAGAGGCCTCCATTTTGAATGAGCTGGTGCCTGAGCCCACAATCGACATTGACTTGTGCAGGTGTTTTTCAGTCCTGTCAGCTTGGTCTTCAAGGTTTCCTCTTTTGTGAGAACTTTCAGGTACTGTAACTTGAAAATGCAGCTCCATCGACCAGCTGGACTTCGGACTGAAACCTTAGACGTAACTATAACTTTCATGATCATCCTGATTACGTTGAATAGGAAGATTCTTCTCACCGATCAATTGATGGGAGTCGAAGGAGTCGATATTAGTGAAAAAAGAAGGCGGAGAAATTGATACTGATTTCGTTACAATGTTGCTTTTTGCGTGTACTAACTGTAACGGTCATCATCCATTCAAGCAGCTGTCCAAGGGCGACCAACTTTGTAAGGACTGTGGAAAGACATCTCTCCTTGTAACTTGCACCTATTGTCGTTTGGAATTTCATCTTTTAAGGAATACTGAGAAGGACCCAGTTTGTAAGAAATGCACTTACAACCTGAATATGTATGGGCAGCCATCTTGTCGTGAATATTGCAACATTAGAGCAGCTTTTGATGGGAGTAAGTGCTCCAGGTGTTTGATTTCAGAGAAAAAGTATGGTCCCCCTGTTTCTTGTGAACAGTGGAAACTTAACTGTGCTTTTCAAAAGCCCTTCGAGTCAAGAGAAAAGGTGGATGGGAAAACCCTTTGCCTTCTCTGCACATTGTCCTACAAGAGAATCTTGCACAAAGCTAAGAAAAGGGAGAAACGATGAGGAGAACAGGACTAATACAAGAAAGAAAGGAAATCAAAACATGCAAAAATATTTAGTAAGAATGAGAGCAATCATGACAGTCCTAAGGATGGACAACCATCTTCTGTTGCTGCGGCAGCATTGGACGGAATAGGCAACAACAGAAGCAGCCCTCTCACCATTGGACTTTATAGTAGCATGGCCACTGATGCCATCAATGAAGCAATTGCATTGGAATCCCACATCACTGAACTTACAGAACTTAAAGAACTGGTGGTGAATCTTAAAAAGCAATTACAACAAAAAGAACAAGCATTGACTGAAAAGGAAAAAAAGCTTACTGAGCTGAAAGGAGAGCATTGGGAGAAGGAGAAGGAATTCAGACAAGATAGTCCAAATGCAAAAGGAACAATCTGAGCGGATAGAAAGTGTACAGGTGGAGAACAGAAATCTGAAAAGGCAAGTTGCCTCATTATCAAAAGGGAAAGAGGGACCTCCAGGCACGACCTATGGCTGATTGTTTATCAGTTTATTTCAAGTTAAGATATGTGACAATGCGTTTTTTATACTTTTTAATGAATTCTCTTATGCAGACAGATTTTAACACAGGCATTTTGAGAGTAGGGTGTGTGAAAAATGGTTTCAATATTAATTCTTATATCCTGAAGCTCCTCTTTGTCTTAAACAGAAGTTCTCCCTTCTATCCACTGCACGGACTACTCGTATAACTAGAGGTACAACTTCTCATAATTTAGTTATTCCCCAGCCTAGAACAAATTTGGGTAAGCGCACCTTCTCGTATTCGGCCACTGTTCTCTTTAATGCCCTTGAGGTTGATTTAAAGATACTTGCTGCGCACCCCTTTGCCTCGCCTAGTGCTTTGTCTTCCTTTTTGTTTTCGCTAAGGCATAAACTTCGTGGGCTTTTCCTGCAAAACCTCAATACTGTCTCCCATCTTGAGGAGCTTTGTTGCCATGAATGCCGCTTTCTTCTTAAATGCCGCTGTTTTTTTTTTAGTATGTGACTACTTCATGTTTCTTAACTTATTGCTTCTCTTACTTATAGTTTAGCTTTGATTATCTGTTATTTTGTAATGTTTAATGTTTATTTTGAGGGCCATATGTTAGAAACTGTAAAAGGTTAATATGTTCACCCTTGTTAAATAAAGGGTATTGTATCATATTGTACTGTATTGAGAGAAGAACAAGTAATCTTCCAACAGAAACGTCTTCAACGTGACATTCTTCTCTACATAATCTTCCATCTGGGGGAAAGAAGTAGGATTCTTTGAACAAGGACATTTAAAACAAGAGGTTGTTCTCAACAGAATTTTCCATGTTGGGGGAAGAACTAAGATTCTTTGAATAAACACGTCCAAAACAGGAGATTCTTCTCGACAGAATTTTCCATCTTCAGAGAAGAATTAGGATTCTTTTTAAAAGAAGACAAAGAACATGAGATTCTTCTCAACAGGATTTTCCATCTTGTGGAGAGAACGAGGATTCTTCCAGCAAGACATATAACTTGAAAATGCAGCTCCATCGACCAGCAGGACTTCGGAATGAAACCTTAGACGTAACTATAACTTTCATGATTATCATGATTATGTTTCATTATGCATTTAGGTGGGATAAAAGGGATTGTAGGTCACTAAGCGGCGGGATTGAAAGGTTGTTTGAAGCTTCGTTGAAATAAGAAGCAGGAAAGTGCAACTTGTTTACATTCTAGAAGAGAGGGAAAACTCGTTTTCCGGCCCCAGTGTTTTCTGAACGTACTTAAGCTAATCTTGGTTGTGTATGTTTCCCACAAACTGCAAAAGTAAGGTTGGAATTTCACCAAGTCGTGAAGTATGTAAATGTGCAAACTTGACACATTCTTGGCTTCAAAACCAAAAGAAGAGAAAAGGAAGTAGACTATATAGAGCGTTTTCATGTGACGTCACAAATTTCGCGGGAAATTTGGATCGCCATGTTGGTGTTCCATGGGATAATTCCATTTCCATCACGGCGGCAAGTCCTCTCAGCGATTATGCGAACAATCTCGATCCTCACGTGAAAAAACGTTACTGTGAAAAGATTTCTTGTGTTGGCATAGATCCCATTTTAATTCCAGAGAAAACATATGATTCAGACTGTTTGCCTCGGGTCGAATCCATGGATTTGCTATCATTTTTAGTGCTTGAGACAGGCTACTACAGCAAGGATCAATTTAAAGCTTTTTGAAGTTTGCAAGCCTATAATCAGCTGGTTTCAGGATTTGTGAGCTGCGTGAAAGGGCACAAGATAGGAAACAACTGCAGTGTTCTCGGAAAATTCAGGCATTCCCAGAGAATGAACGATCCTTGCGTGACATTGTGGATTATAACCGAGGAAAATGGTGCTGTTCTCTTTGCACACTGCATTGGATGTATGGCAGGACAAGGAGAGTGCTGCTCGCACATTGCGAGCGTTCTATTTCATATTGAAGCGTGGAATCGTGTTAACGAAAAGCTATCGTGTACTCAAGTAAAATGCAGCTGATTGATGCCAAAGGCTGTTAAAGAAGTTCCCTATGCGCCCGTTTCAGATATTGATTTTTGATCGGTGAAGAAACTTAAGCACAATTTAGATCAAACTATCAACAGTTTTACAACTAAGGAAGGACGCAGCCAAGGTCTTAGTTCCTGTGCCAGATGAGTCTGATTTAAGCATGTTTTATACTGAATTGAATTCTTGCAAGACAAAGCCTGTGACCGTAAGCTTGTTTCACTCTTTCTCAGAATCTTTTCTTTCCAGAAGCAGAAACATACCAACTATTCCCGACTTATTTGACAAAAAGTAAGCTTACTTAGATTTGGAGTATCATGATCTTCTGGAGGCATGTTCAAATGTTAACATTGAAATCACTGCTGAAGAGAGGAAAATCATAGAGGAAGATACCCGAAGTCAATCACAAAGCTCTAGTTTCTACCGTCACAGGGCTGGTGGAGTTGGGGCATCGATTAGTAAAGCCGCATCTCACACCAATCCAGCACAGCCTTCACAGTCACTGATAAAAACAATCTGTTACCCAAATATTTTCAAGTTTAGCAATGCAGCCACAGAACACTGTTGTAAACATGAGAGTATTGCAATTGAAGCCTATGAAAAGGTCATGAAGGAAAAGCACACTAACTGTCATTTTAAAACTTGTGGAACATTTATAAATCAAGAGTATCCATGGTTACATGCAACACCTGACTTTCTTTGCTGTTGTGATTGCTGTGGTGGGGAATGTGGGGAAGTTAAGTGCCCATACTGTTTAAAGGATACATACCTTAAAGATTACACTGACACGTCAAGCTCATGTTTGAAGTCAGAAAATGGAGCTACAAGCTTAAAGAGGGATCATGCATACTACTACCAAAGCCAACAGCAAATATTCACTACTGGCTACAATTACTGTGACTTTGTTGTTTGTGGTTTCAATGAGCAAATTTCTTTCTTCTGTGAGAGAATTCTCCCAGACATCTGTCACTGGGACTCTGTTGTTCCAAGACTAAATCACTTTTGGAGATATTGTGTCCTACCAGAAATCCTGGGAAGATGGTATACCCAAAAAAGAAATTTCTCCCAACCATCATCTGGCCTCAGTTCTGTCTGCTTTTGCAGAATGAACCCTGCTGAAGCTGTTGTAACATGTAGCAGTCAAGCATGTCCCATTCCTACTTTTCCCTTAACCTGCTTGAAAGTCCAAATGGTACCTAACAAGTGGTTTTGTCCTCTGTGTCAAAAAACTGCTGCAGCTAGGAATGCCAAATCAAAGGACAAACAAACAAAGGAAATTTTGGATGAAGCCTTTAAACTGGAATGCATATGTGTCTGCAAAGAGAAGCCATTGCCTTCAGACAAACTCCTGAAATGCCATAAGCCATTGTGCCAAAATGGACAATTTTTTCATTTGGCCTGCTTAAACTTCAAAAGGATGCCAAACAATACACTTACAACATGGGAATGTACAGGTTGTAAATCTGGAGGCAAAGTCAAGTTAAATTCAAAGGTAGCTAAAGAATCTAAGATGCAAGCATGCAATTCAGATAATGATGATATCATTATAACTGGGATTTCAACATCCCCTACTGAAAAGTCAGCATCCCTTGCAAAACTCAATGAAGAACATTATAAACTGATTTTGTCCCCAAGCGGCTGGCTTGATTGTGATATCATTCATGAAGTACATGTATGTCTAAGAAACGTTAACCCTGGCGTTGAGGGTCTACAGAGACCAACTTTGGGTCCTTGCAGAAACTTTACTCAGGTTAATGGGGAGTTTATTCAGATTTTACACACTGGGGAAAAGCACTGGGTGTGTGTAGGATCCATGGGGTGTGAAGATGGCACAGTGAATTTATATGACAGTCTTTACCATAACGTCGTTTATAGTGAAGTAGGAGATCAAGTAATTAATCTTGTTGGACAGGAAAATTATACTGGAATTCAAGTTGTTCCTGTTCAGCAACAACGAAATGGCAGTGACTGTGGGGTATTTGCTGCTGCCTTTGCAACCTGCTTAGCATATGGCCTACCTCCCCAAACTGTGCAATTTGATGTCTGCAAAATGAGAGCACATCTGTGTCACTCGTTAAAGAATGGCCTGTTGCAAATGTTTCCTACATTTTAATGACTTAAGCTATGAAGCTTCTTATAGGGGCAAAGTGAAATACTGTTATTTATTTTCCCTAGAAAGCACAAAGCTGTAATTTAAAAAGTGGATGTGCACAGGATGTTTCTTTTTAAGAACAGAGTGCTGACACTGTCTCTGTCGGTGAACTATATAACCATGATTTCAGATGTTGACTTAGAAAGGAGGTCTATATTTTTCTCTTTGTATGGACAATAAAGTTCCATTGAACAGGTGAATGCACCTGTGTAGTACTCTCATCATTTTACACTCTAGGCCCTGATTTTGTTATTGTAACCAGGACCTAACTCCTCCTCACAATATTTCTACTCATCCAAACACTGTGGTGGTTCAATTTTATGAGGTAATCATTTGTCAATAATTATTTTCCTTCATCTTGTTCTCATAGTCACTTATTCATTACCATATGCCAAAAATGAGAATTGAACGAAGAATAAAATTGAACCACAACATAAACAATGTGGAGCACCAACAATAAATTTCTTCAAGTTTTAAACAAGGTGTCCTCATTGCTATCATTTCAAATGTATAGAGAAATGCAGTTTGATATTAGTATTATTTTTGAGTGGCTTGAAATGCATGTACATCAGTTTCATTTTCATTAGTAGGTCTTTTGGGAGGGGAGGGGAGGGGAGGGGCGATACCTTTTGCCCTAATTTACACAATCCTGATGCCCAAAATTTTTTACATAAAGTATGAATGAAAAAAGCTTACTCAAATGGAACAACAGATGGACAAAGATTTGTTAGAGAAGAACAAACTCGGATCATTCTGTCAATTAATGGTCACTTTGCAGTATTGTTAGAACAGGTAAGGTAATCCAATGGTAGAGTTGACTGCAAAATAGTATATTTTTGCCTTAAAAGTCCAATAACGCGTTCGACGTGTATTCGTACATTGGCAATCCCCCGTGTCCTTTCCACATCAACTGGGTCGAGCTGGTTCTTCCCTCTTGTAAAGGCGGGGATAGCCAACTGTGCTTGGTATAGTCCTACACTTTCACTAATTGTGAACCCTCTGTCAGCCATAACAAGGTCTCCAGGCTTAAGGTAATTCAACAAACCACACTTTTCTGTTAAGTATTTATCAAATGTTCTTCCTCCCCGTGCTTTCGAAGTAAAACAAATTGATCCTTGTGGTGTGATTCCAATGAGCACTTAAACCGTATTGTGGTGTTTATAATTAGAAAACGTCTGTGCCCTTGCAAGAAGATTTGAAGGGCATTCTATAAAAACTTCGAAACAGTCAATTATGATTGTAGTTTTTTTCCCAAATGCAAACTGAAAGCACATAGGCATTGTGTGCCATAACTCGTCTCTTTCTGGCCATCTAATAAGGGGAGATAATCTGACATCTAAAACAATCAACCATGCAGTGAAGGTTCTTGATACAGTCGAAAGAGAGACACCAAATCTGAAGGCAAGGTCTTGTAGAGGAACGTTTAACCTTAGTTTAATTAAAACCATGACAAATTCTTGAAATAAAGACAGGCTTTTGCTCTTTCTGGTAACAAAGGGACTGACAAAACCAAAAGTTGCTTTCAGTGCATCAGAGCCAGGCAAACCAGTGTAAAACCGCACCTTATCGTCATGGCCAAGAAAATACTCCGCTGTGAAAGGTTGAACGACTGTCTTCTTGAATAAGTATTCAAATTCGTCAGTTTGTGTTTCTATAGTTTTGGTTTCTACATGTACCTTACAATCGGAATTCAATGTCTGAGTTGCAGCATCCACATGCACCATTGTTTGCTCATCACCGAGCGAGGCTTTATTTTGATCTTCAGTTTCACTGTTGGTTTGCTCAGCACCTGTCTGATCGGTTACTCCATGGCCATCTTGTTCGTGAATTTCAACCATCACAGGCTCCTCGGAAAAAACTATGTCTTCAATTGTCTCCCCTGGCTCGTCAATTTTTTTCATTTTATCCTTTATCTCCTTTTCAAGTGCCTCGGCCCTACGTTTCCGTCTTTCGGCAGCTCTTTCAAACCAAGCTGCAGTTCCCTCGGGGTCTTTCAATCGTTGTTTGGAATGCCCAAGACACAAGGTTGGAAACCAACTGTCGTTAAAGCGATCCCAGTCTCTTGCTGGTTCCCCTGATACGAAGTGCTTGCTGCAAACCCAGTCATTTTCTAGAGTAAGCTCAGTTAAGTCGTCTCTGCTGATCGCAGAAATCCACCTTCTTCTTTGCTCCGAAGTCAACTCGTGCATGTACCCTCCTTGGTTTACAACAACACGTGGAACACGCAAAAAACTTAATTTCTCAGCGCCCGGCCACCTCTTCCCCGTTTTATTTCCACAGCCGACAATGAGGCAAAGGACCATAATGGAAACAAATAAATTTCTTTGCTACGAACGTGAAAAAACAGGAGAATATGCCCTAAATGTTGTTTGTCCCGACTCAATCTCTTCTGCAGTGGAACACCAATATGGCGGATGAAGTCAGTTGTCATGGCGATATGTAAATTTGATCACGTGAGTGAAAACGCTCTATAGTCAATTATTGTTATATTTGAAGTGATCAATGTCAGTTGGTAATAATCTATGACAGCATTTGATTTCCCGCAGCCTGTCGATGATTGCATGTACAAACATACGGTTTTTTAATATCTTTTTAATTTGAGATGTGTCAATAATATGAATTAAGAGATTGAAATATTTTCTATGCTTACAACTTAAAAATGAGTAGAGTTGATATTCATTTAGTTGTATTAATACTTATGACATTTTATGTAAAAGCTGTAACACTTAATAATAAATGAATTGTATATAAATAGTATAAACAATATATGAAAGGTTTAAATAAAACTTATTTGTTTTAATAGGTTATGTCTGTCAGTGTGTTTACCTTTATGTGTTCATGTTGTTTGGTATTTAAGAGAGTGTATACATTTTCACTAGAGTTTCCCAGTCTGGGAAAAGAACGAGGATGCTTCCAGCCAAAAGCTTGAGAAAATGTATTTTGTCTCATTAGAATTTTCTTTCCTTCAATAAAAACTAGGGTTCTTTCAACAGGGACCTTTGAATAGGAAGATTGTTCTCACCCTAATTCTCACCAGCGAAGAGGCCTCCATTTTGAATGAGCCGGCGCCTGAGCCCACAATCGTTACTGCAGGACATTGACTTGTGCAGTCGTTTTTCAGTCCTGTCAGCTTGGTCTTCAAGGTTTCCTCTTTTGTGAGAACTTTCAGGTACTGTAACTTGAAAATGCAGCTCCATCGACCAACTATAACTTTCATGATTATCCTGATTACGTTGAATAGGAAGATTCTTCTCACCGATCAATCAATGGGAGTCGAAGGAGTCGATATTAGTGAAAAAAGAAGGCGGAGAAATTGAGACTGATTTCGTTACAATGTCGCTTTTTGCGTGCAATAACTGTAACGGTCGTCATCCATTCCAGCAACTGTCCAAGGGCAACCAACTTTGTAAGGACTGTGGAAAGACATATCTCCTTGTAACTTGCACCTATTGTCGTTTGGAATTTCATCTTTTAAGGAATACTGAGAAGGACCCAGTTTGTAAGAAATGCACTTACAATCTGAAAATGTAGGGGCAGCCATCTTGTTGTGAATATTGCAACATTAGAGCAGCTTTTGATGAGAGTAAGCGTTCCAGGTGTTTGAGTTCAGAGAAAAAGTATGGTCCCCCTGTTTCTTGTGAACAGTGGAAACCTAATTGTGCTTTTCAAAAGCCCTTGGAGTCAAGAGAAAAGGTGGATGGAAGCTAAGAAAGGGGAGAAACGATGAGGAGAACAGGACTAATACAAGAAAGAAAGGAAATCAAAACATGCAAAAATATTTAGTAAGAATGAGAGCAATCATGACAGTCCTAAGGATGGACAACCATCTTCTGTTTGCTGCGGCAGCATTGGATGGAATAGGCAACAACAGAAGCAGCCCTCTCACCACTGGACTTTATAGTAGCATGGCCACTGATGCCATCCATGAAGCAATTGCATTGGAATCCCACATCACTGAACTTACAGAACTTAAAGAGCTTGTGATGAATCTTAAAAAGCAATTACAACAAAAAGAACAAGCATTGATTGAAAAGGAAAAAAAGCTTACTGAGCTGAAAGGAGAGCATTGGGAGAAGGAGAAGGAATTCAGACAAGATAGTCCAAATGCAAAAGGAACAATCTGAGCGGATAGAAAGTGTACAGGTGGAGAACAGAAATCTGAAAAGGCAAGTTGCCTCATTATCAAAAGGGAAAGAGAGGCCTCCAGGCACGACCTCTGGCTGATTGTTTATCAGTTTATTTCAAGTTGATATGTGACAATGCGTTTTTTATACTTTTTAATGAATTCTCTTATGCAGACAGATTTTAACACAGGCATTTTGAGAGTAGGGTGTGTGAAAAATGGTTTCAATATTAATTCTTATATCCTGAAGCTCCTCTTTGTCTTAAACAGAAGTTCTCCCTTCTATCCACTGCACGGACTACTCGTATAAGTAGAGGTACAACTTCTCATAATTTAGTTATTCCCCAGCCTAAAACAAATTTGGGTAAGCGCACCTTCTCGTATTCGGCCACTGTTCTCTTTAATGCCCTTGAGGTTGATTTAAAGATACTTGCTGCGCACCCCCTTGCCTCGCCTAGTGCTTTGTCTTCCTTTTTGTTTTCGCTAAAGCATAAACTTCGTGGGCTTTTCCTGCAAAACCTCAATACTGTCTCCCATCTTGAGGAGCTTTGTTGCCATGAATGCCGCTTTCTTCTTAAATGCCGGTGTTTTTTTTAGTATGTGACTACTTCATGTTTTTTAGCTTATTACTTCTCTTACTTATAGTTTAGCTTTGATTATCTGTTATTTTGTAATGTTTAATGTTTATTTTGAGGGCCATATGTTAGAAAACTGTAAAAGGTTAATATGTTCATCCTTGTTAAATAAAGGGTATTGTATCTTATCGTACTGTATTGAGAGAAGAACAAGTAATCTTCCAACAGAAACGTCTTCAACATGAGATTCTTCTCTACGTAATCTTTTATCTGGGGGAAAGAAGTAGGATTCTTTGAACAAGGACATTTAAAACAAGAGGTTGTTCTCAACAGAATTTTCCATGTTGGGGGAAGAACTAAGATTCTTTGAATAAACACGTCCAAAACAGGAGATTCTTCTCGACAAAATTTTCCATCTTCAGAGAAGAACTAGGATTCTTTTTAAAAGAAGACAAAGAACATGAGATTCTTCTCAACAGGATTTTTCCATCTTGTGGAGAGAACGAGGATTCTTCCAGCAAGACAGATAACTTGAAAATGCAGCTCCATCGACCAGCAGGACTTCGGAATGAAACCTTAGACGTAACTATAACTTTCATGATTATCTTGATTATGTTTCATTATGCATTTAGGTGGGATAAAAGGGATTGTAGGTCACTAAGCGGCGGGATTGAAAGGTTGTTTGAAGCTTCGTTGAAATAAGAAGCAGGAAAGTGCAACTTGTTTACATTCTAGAAGAGAGGGAAAACTCGTTTTCCGGCCGCGGTGTTTTCTGAACATACTTAAGCTAACGTTGGTTGTGTATGTTTCCCACAAACTGCAAAAGTAAGGTTGGAATTTCACCAAGTCGCGAAGTATGTAAATGTGCAAACTTGACACATTCTTGGCTTCAAAAGCAAAAGAAGAGAAAAGGAAGTAGACTACATAGAGCGTTTTCATGTGACGTCACTAATTTCGCGGGAAATTTGGATCGCCATGTTGGTGTTCCATGGGATAATTCCATTTCCATCATGGCGGCAAGTCCTCTCAGCGATTTTGCGAACAATCTCGATCCTCACGTGAAAAAACGTTACTGTGAAAAGATTTCTTCTGTTGGCATAGATCCCATTTTAATTCCAGAGAAAACGTATGATCCAGACTGTTTGCCTCGGGTCGAATCCATGGATTTGCTATCATTTTTAGTGCTTGAGACAAGCTACTACAGAAAGGATCAATTTAAAGCTTTTCGAAGTTTGCAAGCCTATAATCAGCTGGTTTCAGGATTTGTGAGCTGCGTGGAAGGGCACAAGATAGGAAACAACTACATTGTTCTCGAATAAGTGAGGCATTCCCAGAGAATGAACGATCCTTGCGTGACATTGTGGATTATAACCGAGGAAAATGGTGCTGTTCTCTTTGCACACTGCATTGGATGTATGGCAGGACAAGGAGAGTGCTGCTCGCACATTGCGAGCGTTCTATTTTATATTGAAGCGTGGAATCGTGTTAACGAAAAGCTATCGTGTACTCAAGTAAAATGTAGCTGGTTGATGCCAAAGGCTGTTAAAGAAGTTCCCTATGCACCCGTTTCAGATATTGATTTTCGATCGGCAAAGAAACTTAAGCACAATTTAGATCAAACTATTAACAGTTTTACAACTAAGGAAGGAATTTCAAAAACCGGTGACGCAGCCAAGGTCTTAGTTCCTGTGCCAGATGAGTCTGATTTAAGCATGTTTTATACTGAATTGAATTCTTGCAAGACAAAGCCTGTGACCTTAAGCTTGATTCATCCTTTCTCAGAATCTTTTCTTTCCAGAAGCAGAAACTCCAGTATCTAAGAATTAGTGGTGGCAATGCAACGCGGAATGACTTAGAACTAGTGATGCAACAAGAAAGAAATGACATCGGGATGTTTTTGACGACCTCTGAGGAATATGGTTCTTTTGCAAACAAGCTGCCAGTTGGTCAGAGATATTCCTTGATTAAAAGTCATCTTCTGCTATCGATTAAGTACAAGTTTCCAACATTGTCCAATGCGATTGCTTCATCAGTGGTCTACGGCCCTTCAGTAGATGGAGTATTCTGCAGACACTATCCTTTGATGATACCTATGCATTGCAGGAAACGTAAGGGTGGTTTTGTTAACATGGCTTTCAAAAATGGGCATAAGCTGCAAGAAAAGGGAAAAAGACAAGTAAATGAAGTACTATCACAATGCAATGATTGCCACTGAATCCTTCCTTAATTCTGTTGAACACAGAGAGTGAACAACCGATGAAATGACAAGAAGACAAAGAATCTGTTTAAGAAGGCATTCTTTGTTGTGGTCGACAGTCGTTCCCGTGTGGAGATAACGAAGTCCTGAATGGTGAGAGTTGCGCCAATGCAGGGAATTTCTTTGTGGCTCGCCAGCTAATCACGACGAGATTTGCATGAGCCAGGAAAGGCGTGCATCTCTCGTACCAATGCACATCGATTATCAGGTTGAAATGGATTTGGATGAGGTGGTAAATCTGTTTGGCAGTAAACACTCACAGAGGCTGGAGCTCGGAAGAATCCTGAAGGATTAGTCCTGCATTATTCAGTGTATTATTTGACATTGTAAAATTAGTCATTCATAAGTTTATTGAAACATTTGTATTTGAGAAATGTAATACTCAGTTGCTACCATGTACTTTGCTGTTGCAATTTCTCATGTATCGCTACTTTCCTAAATGAACGGATCAGACAAGAAGAAAATAAATGTCGGTAGTTTGGTCCACATTGGCCTCATTAGCAGTCACCCCGCAAGAAATCCTGGTTGCGGGCCTGGTCAGTACCGCTGCAACAGTTATACATCAAGGCACAAATGTACGCAAAGAAATCAAATGAGTCTACTCCACGTTGGAATCTAATGGGTAAAAAACGCTGCAGATTTGTTTGACACAACCGCGAAATGCAGGTGTGGTGAGGGAAGTCCTGATGTGCATGTTATTGATGACATTTGGGAATGCCAGAATACCAGACAGAAAGAACAGATGCAGTCGAACACTTTGAATATGTAGAAATCAGGGAAGTCATGTGCGGAGCAGTTGTTGGTGGAACCCCACTTATCACTGCTGATCATCACAGAAGACTAGACTGTGTAAAAGAGGTTTTCCGATACCAGGCAAACATTGAAGCTGAAGGAGAAAATGTAGTGGAAAATAGAAACAAGTGGGATAATAGATCTCTCAATGCACCTTGAGGGATCTTGAACCACGCAGTCATTACCAACGGTAGGAAGGTGGAGGTGCAATAACAGTGGGAATGTAGCAATTGTTAGCTTTAAATGGGGGCCATCATCCTTGTGTGGGTTAGGCAGCGGTAGATTGCATCTTTTCACCTGCGCACCAAGGCAATTTTAAATCAGCGAGTTCTGCAGATCAATACTTGGCTGTAGAGCAAACTATTTGAAATGAAATTGCAGACGGCAATGATAACACGGTGCGTTATGTCCCACTTAGAAACAAAAATCATCCTTTATCCACTACTGCATGGTTTTCGCAAGAATAGGTCATGTGAGTTACAGCTGTGTGAATGCATCCTGTCCTTATTGACACCTCGGCAAACACTAAGCAAACGCACGTCGTCATAATGGACGTCTGCTAGGTCTGTGACAAAGTCCCTCACAAGTGGGTATTGTTGAAACTTAAGTTTTATGGCCATGAGAAGCAAGACCTTAGACTGGATTAAGAACTTGCTGTATAACAGGCAGCAATTTGTGGCCATAGATGGGAGAGAGTTCAATCCCTGGTCCAGTTCTCTTGGGCGTCCCACAGGGATCAGTAATCGCCCTTGTGCTCTTTCTCATTTATGTCAAAAGACTTACATGTAATTTCTAATTTGATATAGGTGTAGAGAAATGGTTATTTGTAGTGTTGTTTTTCTTGTTAATAATTAATTGTAATGAAACAGACATATCTCCTTTTCAATATAATAATTTTGTGAGCTGGAGTTGGGTAAATAAGTGGTAAACTGGAGATTCATTTGTATCATTATGTCAGAGTTGCATATGAGTTGTAATGCTATGTAGGTGTTTATATAATTATGTTACTGTCTTTTTACTTGTTTAAGTAATAATTATTGTTATAACAATTACATATTTTTGATATATATATTTTTTTGCCTGCAGTAGATGAGGTAAGGAAAGACTGGGTAAGAGGTAGATTGAAGATGTCACCAATAAGGTATGTGACTGACTGTAATGTAAAAGGGTGCAATGTATTGCGTGTAGGTTCGAGACAAATGTGGTGCAAAAGTGGAAGACATTGTAGTTTCTGAAGCGAGACCATCAGCAAAGAATTTCAAGAGAGATGCTCAACAGGATGAGAGAAGTGGTAATTATGAAGCGAAGGAAAGAAGAGGTGATCTTTTCTGGGACACAAATTGCTCCATTGCAGTTATCTTGAAGGCAAAGGACTGGATGGTACATGGTATGGGAAGTCCCTTAATTCTGAGAAGGGAAGGGTTTTTTTTTGACGGGGAGTCTGCGACTGTGGAAATTTCTAGAAGGTTACTCCAGTGTTTTGATGAGCAACTTTGTACTCTGTGAACACATCAGGCGTAGCTGGATTAAGGATCTCTTCTTTGTATAATGTTGCACTTTGAGTTAGCCACTTTCATGCTTCAAAGACTTTGGAAGATGTTATGTTTTGAGATTGAAGAGAAGTCGTATACTTTACTTTTCTCTTTAGATGAACCATAAGTGGCGACCATAACGCAACACCATTGGTGAGGAAACAGTCGATTTTCGTATTAATGTTCACCAAGATGTAATTTACTTTCACCCTTGTGACATTTTCTAGTAGATATTGAATAAGTCGTTGTTAGTGTTTTGACAGATTTATTGGTGAAATTTGTCAATTTTGCATTCTATGTTACTCTTTGTCTAAGAGTACAGACAGGTAGCCAAAAGGAGATTGTATGAAATGGTTGAAAACGTTCTGTACATTGTTTTTGTAATTTGCGCTTGAGGTAACCTCGCACCTGCAGTGTTAAAAGAGGTATGTATGGAAATTGGACCAGTGCTGGAGAAGACTTACACCAGATCTATTGAAACCCACCTCATAGCCAGCGACTGGAAGGAGGCCCGTATCTCTCCAGTCTTCACATGGTGACAAACATAGACCTGAGAACTACAGAGCAATGTCAGGTCCTTGCATTTGCAGCAAGATCTTACAACACATCATAACAAGGTGCGTTATGTCCCACTTAGAAAGAAAAATCATCCTTTATCCACTATTGCATGGTTTTTGCAAGAAGAGGTCCTGTGAGTTACGGCTGCGTGAATGCATCATGGACCTTATTGACACCCCGGCAAAGACTAAGGGAACTCACATCAGCATAATGGACTTCTCCCAGGTCTCCGACAAAGACCCTCACAACTGGCTATTGTTCAATCTGCTGTTTTATGAGCATCAGAAACAAGACCTTAGAGTGGATTAAGAACTTCCTGTATACCAGGCAACAATGTGTGGCCATAGATAAAGAGAGTTCAGCGGCCGCCCCAGTTGTCTTGGGCGTCCCACAGGGATCAGTGATCAGTCTTGTGCACTTTCTCATTTATGTGAATACACTTGCATAGAATTGTTAATGCCATATAGGTGTAGAGAAATCTTACTGGTTTTTTTCTTGGTAATAATTAATTGTAATGAAACACATATTTCCTTTTCAGTATAACAATTTTGTGAGTTGGAGTTGGATAAATAAGTAGTAAACTGCAGATTCATTTGTATGATTATGTTAGAGTTGCATATGATTTGTAATGCAAAGTACGTCTTTGTATAACTATGTTACTGTCTTTTTCCGTTTTTGGGTGATAATTATTGTAATAACAAGAAAAGCCCCAGGAGCATTAGACCCCGCCATTGTTCTCCCTCCCCCGGGGGTGTAAAATATGTATGGTCACTCAAGATAAAAGTCCTTGGCTGTGTAGCGAAAGACACGACGAGTATTTCTTTGGCCGAGCAAAAACTGGAGGTCTGGGGCAAGTGACCAAAAAAAAAACCACGGAAAAAAAATGGGTATTACTAGACCCCGTCCTTACGGCGGGGTAACAATTACATATTTTTGATATATACATATTTTTTTTTGCCTGCAGTAGATGAGGTAAGGTAAGACTGGGTAAGAGGTAGATTGAAGATGTCACCAATAAGGTATGTGACTGACTACAATGCAAAAGGGTGCAATGTATTGCGTGTAGTTTCCAGACAAATGTGGTGCAAAGGTGGAAGACATTGTAGTTTCTGAGGTGAGACCATCAGCAAAGAAATTGAAAAGAGTTGATCAACAGGATGAGAGAAGTGGTAATTATGAAACGAAGGAAAGAAGAGATGATCTTTTGTGGGACACAAATTGCTCCATGGTAGTAATCTTGAAGGCAAAGGACTGGATGGTACATGATATGGGAAGTCCCGTAATTCTGAGAAGGGAAGGTTTTTTTTGGGGGGGGGGGGGGTGGAGTCTGCGACTGTGGAAAGATCTGGAAGGTTACTCCAGTGTTTTGATGAGCAACTTTGTTTGCACTCTGAACACATCAGGCCTAGATGGATTAAGTATGTCTTCTTTGTATAATGTTTCACTTTCAGTTAGCCACTTTGGTGCTTCAAAGACTTCGGAAGATGTTATGTTTTCAGATTGAAGGGAAGTCATATACTTTACTTTTCTCTTTAGATGAACCATGAGTGGTGACCATAATGCAACACCGTTCCTCAGCCAAAAGTCCATTTGTCTATGAATGCTCAGCAATATGTAATTTAGTTTCAGCCTTCTGACATGTTCTAGTACATGAAAAATAATTGTATAAGTGTTCATTAGTGTTTTTGCTAGTCTGCTGACAATAAAGAAGTTTTTGCAAGGATTCTGAGTAGATGCAAGCGACACACAATAATGTTGACATCCTCCCTGCCGAGTGCATCGAATATCGAAAATAACTAAGAAGCTATGGTGAATTACATTGCTCAGACTACACGTTTTCTATTTTTAGCCTTTGAAATAGGACTAAATGATGGGTACCTGTGTAGTCGCGGTTTCGAAAGGTAGCATTATGAAAACGAAACCCTTCACCTTTTTTGAGAAGGTTGTATACTACGTGTAATAAGGTAGCAAGAAATGTGTCCAATGTACATGTCCTGATGAAGAGTCAGTTTTGTCCCTGCTTTGAAGTACATTTGTAATCATAATGGCAGCTCTAGTCAACCTGCAAAACTTTATATTGTTTATAGACAAAGGAGTTTGCACCCCAGAGGAGGGGCTGTATTGGCTGTGCCAGCCTGAAAGAGGAAGTGCAGCAATTGGGCAAAAAATTAATTATGTTAACGGAAAAGAATGATGCATTGATGAGAAACGCCACTACTACCTTGACAAGTGAGTGTCTTGTGTAATTTTGAATAAACAGTGACAGGCTAAGCCGTGATTTGGATTGGTTTTTGAATGGACGATAATATTTTTGTATATATATAAATATATGTATACCTATTTTTTTAGGTTTTCCATACTAACTTGCGGGAGCGCAAGTTCATACTTGTTTGCTTTGGTTTTGTCAATTTCGAATTTGGGTACTCAGTGTGACTGCTTTTATGAAGAACTGCTTTTTACTAATAAAAAGGAAGGGGAAACCCTAGTAGAAACCAGCAACGCGGAGGTGGAAAAAAATGTTTCGTTAGAGCCAGATGAGGAAATAGATGAGGAAGATGACTTGGAGGTGACAGAAGAGGACCCTGAGTATGACAACACATATGATCCAAACTGGAAGCCAGACACTCACACCGATACTGGGGGAGAGACTAAAACAGATCGTGAAGGTGACAACATTATCAAAGGAGCAAGGTAACAACTGACCTACATTATTTTACAACATGTAATGCTCCTTGGCTGAAGACACAGCTTTTGTGATGGGTGCTACTGCACATGGTAAATATGTCGTTTTTATTTATATTGCAGGTTGCATGACGATAATCTGCGGACAACTGCTTAAGATATTGTGTATTTGTCAAAACTGCTGCTGTTGTTCCAGTTCTGCCACACGTGTCGGGTGACAATCCTGTGGTTGAAAACCGTCCAGTTGGAACCATGCCAGTGGTGACTATATGGTGGGAAAATCCAAAATGCCTGAAAAAAGAAAATGTGTGGCACAGCCAACCTTACATGCCTGGCACAAAAACCCCTCCTGGAAATTTGCTTCTCTGGTTCGCTATCCTGTTGGCGGGTGGTTCTGGAAGCAAGATCTTTCCAGTGTTCCAGCGTATGGGTTTGGCCTGCATTTTCTTGTCAACCTTCTTCTGCCATCAATGTGTATGTGTACATGACATTTGCAAATCATGATTATGATAATGACTTTTTTTGTATATTCCAACTTTTCTTTTGGAGGGGATGTGTGTAATCGGGTCACCCACTTTTTTCTTTGAAATTGAGGTGAGGCTGTTTGCAGCCATATATATCCACTGGAAGACGTAGTAAGAGGAAGTGATAAAGGAACGGAAGGCCTTAAAAGACTCCCTCAGAATATCATGAGATGGCAGACATGACAGGATGGGGCGCAGTGCAAAGTTCGGGGTTGTCAATGTTCAATACTTTCCTGTGGCCCTTTTTTGCTATTGTGTAGATGGTGGTTCTAGATTTTGGATTTGTGGATAAACTTCAATGTTATCATTTACCTGAATCAAAACTGTTGAACCCTACTTCCCTATTGCGCTCTTTGTCATGTCGTTTGTGTTGTTTTTTTTATTTAGCACAACTTTATTTGAGTCAAAATATGTTACATTGTAATACAGCTGTCATGCTGAAATAGAGGAAATGATCATGCTAAGTTAGCCCTGAGAAGTACAACTTGTTTACTGGAAGACTTGCTAAGAAACACCACCCCCTTGGTTTTTTAATGTTGTCATTGTTTTCAAGAAATCATTCAAGTCTGTCACAGAGGACAAGATATTGATTGCGCACATTCTCTCCAAGTAAGTGGTAGTTGTCCCAGGGAGTGGATAGGGGAGGTATTGCTTGGACATAAGCTGTGAAGGTAGGAATTTGTGTGTACTGACCTGTACTGTGGTATAGGTCTTTGCCGTGTTGGCCTGAACAAGGGGAAAGGTCACAGCTGCTAGGTCTAACACATTGTAAAAAAAATCCTGTATTTTGGTGTGAAGTAGGTTTCAGCTGTGGGCCACTAACTCCCACGCCCCCCCCCCCCCCCCCACCCGTAAGAGTTGTTCCTGCTTCTCCTCCCAGTGATTTTGCAACAACTGTCCATTAGTGTTTTTGCCAGTCGGCAAGGATTCTAAGGAGATGCAAGCGACACACAATAGTGTTGACGGCACGTTCTCATCAACCTCCCTGCTGAGTGCATTGACTGTCGAAAATGATCATTAACCTGTGATGAATTACATTGTTCAGACTACACGTCTCATATTTTTAGCCTTTGAAGTAGGACTAAATGACGGGTACCTGTATAATCGCGGTTTCGAATTGTAGCATTATCAAAACTAAACCCCTTCACCTATTTTGAGAAGGTTGTATACTACGTGTAATAAGGTAGCAAGAAATGTGTGAAGACTCAGTTTTGTCCCTACTTTGAAGTACATTTGTAATCATAATTGCACCTCTAATTAACCTGCAAAACTTCATATTGTTTAGAGACAAAAGATTTTGCACTCCAGAGGAGGGGCTGTATTGGCTCTGCCAGCGTGAAAGAGGAAGTGCAGCAATTGGCCAACAAATTAATTATGTTGACGGAAAAGAATGATGGGTTGATGAGAAAGCCGAGTACTACCTGGACAAGTAAGTGTCTTGTGTAATTTTGAATGGACGATAATATTTGCGTTTATATATAAATATATGTATATTTATTTATTTAGGTTCTCCATACTAACTTGCCGGAGCACAAGTTGAAACTTGTTACTGAGTGTGACTGCTTTTATGAAAAACAGCTTTTTACTAATAAAAAGGGGAGGGGAACCCCTAGTAGAAACCAGCAATGCAGAGGTGGAAAAAAATGTAAAAAATGTCAAAATATGTTACATTGTAATACACCTGTTATGCTTAAAGTGCCTATGAACTAAGAAATTTTTCTCCTAAATATGATAGTTTATGACTCCCTCAGTGTAAATATGTAAGTTTTGCTGAGTAGAACCCTTTGCATGGGATATTTTTCCAGCCGCAAAGTTCAAATTTGGCACCCGAATGTGTCTCCATTTTGCGCGCGGCCAAAACGATCGCATTACAAGGCTGTGACGTCACAAATTGCGCAGAAGCCAAGAGTGTTATGGCTGACAAGAGGGTTTCCAGAAGAGAAATTGCTTTGGAGTGACTCGTGGGCCCAGGATTGTAAGCTACAAGGGCAGGATTCGCACAATGAGAGCATGTGTGTGTCATTTCTCAGAAGGAAACGAATTAGGGAGAGAGGCGGACTCATTTGAACCGTGTTCGACTCGGTAAGAATTCGATTCGACCCGCATTACAGAGCTGCTTCTCGGAAAAGCTGCAGCATTTGAATGTCGCGTTAATATATGTAACTTCTGCCACTGTTGGATTAGTTCTACTAGTAGCAATTATCGCAATTCAAGATAAAAGATCGGGATAAAGAAGGTTTTCAATATTTGGCCACAAAACTATTGCTATATATCTGTCCACTATTACCTAAAAGCATCCAAGATCTACAATGCATAACTGAGCTACAAAGTTTTGTTTACATGTCGGTTTTTTTTTTTGGAAACCACATGCAATACTTTTCTCAAACTGGATGTTCACCATAGAGTTTGAAGGGATAACAATGAACGGAACTGTCTTGACCGACGACGAGACAAGACGTTTTAGTTAATCACAGATAGCTATAGGAATATTTATAAATCCCTCGTGATGCTTCGTCAAATAAAAGGAAGCAGTTCAGCTCAGCATTGATAATTTTTATTGCAAGTCACTCTGCTTCCACTGCATTTGATTCGTGTGGTCCTCTTTAAACACCACACATTTCAAACAGATTTGTGCCTCTCTTCTTGTTGACCCTCCTCCTGTTATCTCAAGAGGACCACATAATATGAAATTTCATATATCACACTTAACACCGTCTAATTGACCCTTCTGCAGTACAGTCTTGGTGATGAAGGTTTAATCTGAATTTCTGGCATAAGTTATTTAATCATTTTTATTACTGAAGGGCAATGAAAATGTGACCTTCATTTCCCATTATTTAATTTTGTGGCAGGCTTTGTATTGGAAATTCCTCACACACTGAATTGTCTCAGTCTCTTCTTGACCCATTCCCTGTACCCAAGAAAGCTACCACACAAGCCACCTAATTAGCCAACAGAAAATCAATAATGAGGTTTTAAAATGGGCCTTTTCGATCTCGTTCTCCACCTTTAATTTGTAATGATAATAATAATAATAATAATAATAATAATAATAATAAAATAATAATAATAATAATAATAATTTTTCCGAAAATTAGCTGCATAGGCTACGTTCCCACCCTATGCATGCTATTTAGGGAGTTAGCATATAAACTTCTTGTACTGCTTTAATAATAATAATGATGTATACACAGGATAGCCCCATCAGTGTAAAAACACTGGTAACAAAGGGGGGTTCTGTTACTAAATAAGTGCCCAAGATAGTAAAATACATATCTTCAAACATTAATAGTGGCATGCATGGTTATGTAGAGGAAGCCTGATGCAAACACAAGAGTGTTGGGAGAATTCAAAGGATTATGCGAGCTTGATCGAACACAGACTTTTAGACATTTGTAACTGAAGAGCATATCTGTTAACAACAAAAAAGGCTAATACATGCATAATGTGTACAGTGTACTGGGAGGGAACTGTAATTTAAAGGGTTTATGGATCCAAGGGAGTTGTCTTAACCTCTCCCCATCCCCCCCCCCCCCTCCTTAAACAAAAATAACACAAAAAATATGAAACTACACACACAAAGAGGGCATTTCTACTTGGCACTGATTTCTGCCATACTTCATGGAATTGGAATGGGTGTATGTTTCAATGAAAATGGCACTTCAAAATGTACTTCTGGAGCAAATTACATATTCATCTTAGTGTTGAGATTGACCCAAGGGAGATATTGTCATATGAGACCAGTATACAAAGGGAGTTCAGACCAGGCCCCAGTTGTTCAAAAGGTGGATAAGTGTTAGGGAAACCAATTGCGTTATTCACTGGATAGAGATTTATCCGGTCGATAGCGCCATCCAACTTTTGAACAACTGGGGCCAGTATAACTGGACAGGTATGGTTAAGTTTATTTACATGAGACCAGCATCATGAAAGTATAAGTGATCACATAAAGCCTGTAAGAACTCAGCATACTAGCTCTCACCTGCCATAGCATGTTTCCATAAAATTGGTATGAACCATAATCCTCAAGCAAATTGCTGAACAGAAGGACAAAAATCTCAGCTGGTCTAATATTGTGTAGGCAATTACTTAAACCAGTTCATGTAGTCAGAAGCGATGGATTATTACAAGGACAAAGCTGAAGTCACACTAGTCTGAGTTTGCACGCGTATCATAAAATGTCCATCTTTATTTATCACAGTCATCATCCTCATAGCACCTCCAGGTGGAGTAAAAGACCACAAATGAGCACCATACTCAAAAATTCTTATTTATTTGCTTTGAGATGCTCCCTCATAAATGGCTTGAAATTTACAATAAAAGCACTGCACTTCCATTTGAAAATCATTTGCAGCTGCTGATTATAATAAATAAAACACGCTCTTTAGAAATTACTACTGATGTCTCAGCCATTAGGCATGTAATATTTCAAGCAAATTTTGGGTATGCTTATCTTCAATGTATAAAATACTTCCTGCTAACTAATAAGTTTATATCAGTGTTCTCTCTGCAAAAGTCCTCATTTGAAAGAGCCAAACAACTGAGTCTATCTTTCTCTTGGCGCGAAAACCTATGAAAAGATGAACAAATTAAGTTACAAACAAGTACACCGTAAACTTGAGCTTGTCTGGTATCGGTTAGAGTGAAATAATTGAAGTACATACAATGACGCTCTTAACAAAAGAAGTAAAGTCAAGGCTGCGTCAATCTCTCGTTATTAACACATTAAAGTACTGACCATTCAATTCTAGAAGCTTCTCTTTCAAGGCCAGTGAAGCCAGTAGAGCTGAAAGTTTAATAGTCAATCCCAACAATTCAATTCGCCATCTTGCTTCACACAAGATTGTTGTTGTCGTTGTTTAGGCTTTATCCACGGACGACAAGCCCAAAAACTGCACATCTTTGAAATCGCTTCGAGCTGAATCTTAGCGTCTTCCTCAGTCGTCGGTAGCTTTCATTGTATATCAATATTAGCAAGGAAAATGTAAGTTTCCTCGCTCAAACACTTGACAAAAACCAAAGAGACAAACATTCTGCGCGATTTGTGACGTCATACGGCCCGCTTCCTCGGCCAACTCGTTCCCAGTCTTCGGAGACACGATTTTGGTCATTTTGGGTACTTTCAGCGGCAAAAAAACGGATTTTTGTTTCTTGCCATCCAATTTCTCTTGCCATTTCGGAATTAACACATAATGAACTACCAAAATGTGCAAAAAAAATTTTTAGTTCATAGGCACTTTAAATAGAGGAAATGATCATGCTAAGTTAGCCCTGAGAAGTACAACCTGTTTACTGGAAGACTTCCTAAGAAACACCACCCCCTTTGTTTTTTAATGTTGTCATTCTTTTCAAGAAACCATTCAAGTGTGTCACGGAGGACAACATATTGATTGCGCACATTCTTCCCAAGTAAGTGGTAGTTGTGCCAGGGAGGGGGGAGGGAGTGAGTAGGGGAGGTATTGCCTGGACATGAGCTGTGAAGGTAGGAATTTTTGTGTACTGACCTGTAGTGTGGTATAGGTCTTTGCCGTGTTGGCCTGAACAAGGGGAAAGGTCACAGCCGCTAGGTCTAATACATTGTAAAAAAATTCCTGTTTTTGGGTCTGAAGTAGGTTTCAGCTGTGGGCCACCAACTCTCACGCTTCCCCCCCCCCCCCCCACCCCTAAGATTAGTTCCTGCTTCTCCTCACAGTGATTTTGCGCCCACTGTTAACGGCGAATTTTAGTCATGGAAAGAGAGAAATGAAGTGGGTAGCAGCACATTCCTGGAGTATACTGGTTTTCAGCGGGCAATGACTTTCCTCTCTGGGTGTGGCGTAGCTATTGGCACTTTCCTTTCTGACCGACATGTCTCAATATTAAAACACATGTGCGAGAAGCTGAGCAGTATCACCTACTTCTTTGACCTTTGGCGCTTAAAGAAACGTAAGCACTCACTGCATGATGTGAAAATAATGTACAAAAGTTTGGTTAGTGGTCAGGTAACATTTAATTTTTTGGCATAGTGGAACATGGTCCCAAAAATGTACACGTATATAGAAGAGGTTGAAGTTTGAACCCGTTTTCTTTAGTAATAAATACTTATCAGTAAGGGTTTTTTAAAACAATTGACAATAAAAACAAATGGTAAAAATTCACGACGTTTCGACCGCTCTTCGGTCATTATCAAGCGAAATGTTGAGAATAAGAATTTGCATAGATATATAAAGTGACAAAGGAGCAAAAATATGTAAGAAAAATGTATGAAGTAAAAATATGTAAAAGCAGCTAAAAGTATGTGTAAAAAGAATTTGTTAAAACAATAAAAGCATGCAAAAACTAACTATATAAAGACTAATTATTAATTTTAAAAACTAATTATTTAAAAACCTTCGCACGAATTGAGTCGGTCTGTACATTGAGACTTGGTCTCAGTCCATGGATAAAAAACATTTCATAAATGAGGCAGTCAGACTTGTGTTTACATTTCTTTAGAATTTTAAAATTCCTGTTAAGATCCTTAGGGGCCAGAGAATGTTCCGAGCGAAAATGCTTGCCAATAGACGACGACACGTTCTTGTGCTCCTCGACGCGTTGATGCAAGTGCCGGCACGTAAAACCATACGTTTAGCATACTTTTAGCTACTTTTACATATTTTTACTTCATACATTTTCCTTACGTATTTTTGCCCCTTTGTCACTTTATATATCTCTGCAAATTCTTATTCTCAACATTTCGCTTGATAATGACCGAAGAGCGGTCGAAACGTCGTGAATTTTTACCGTTAATAAATACTTATACTACAGTTTATCAGTCGTCATTTTTTGAAATTATGTTTTTCAGAGGTGAGAAAAGTCCTTATGAAAATGTCAAAGCAGAGTGGTTGTGAGAGTTCAATGGAGTGGATGAGACCCTGTGAAAACCACTTGTACTGGAGTGGGACAACCACTGTGTGTGGAACCGGGAGAATAATCTGGGCAAAATTCAAGTCCTTTTTGAGCCACATACTAAACAAGCATAATAAGTTGGATGATCCCGTCTTCAACAGATGTGGGCATGGGAGCAACATCCAGCACAGAAAGTTGTTCCTTCCTAGTATGACTTATTTTTATGCTGTATGCTAAATATTGTATAAAAGAATAATGATAGACTTCATCATTCCCCACTGGATCGAGAAAAGATGTGAGATAAGAATTGATGTTTGTCAAGTCTGATTTTGAACAACCGCCATTTCATTGCCACACAAATCCATTGTTATTCAGTTGACATTTGCCATGCCAAGTATTACCTGGCTACACATCTAAAAGCAATAATCTACCATTCATGAAAATATCAATTGCTGAACCCAATAATGTCGTCAAATTATTGGTCATCATCAATGATGATTGCCCATGAAATATTTTTATTTTTCCAGAATCTGTGGTCTACGAGAAGGTTGCCCAGACAAGTTGTTTAGAGGGTTTTCATTCTGTCCTGAAGCACTTCTGCCCGAAAATGATATCATTCTCTTACGCAGGGATGCTTTGCAGGTTTGTGTTTGGTAATGGCGTCTACTGACTGCATTAAGTTGCTCATCTAACACAATTATTGGCAAGTGCATATCACAACTGCTTATACAAAGTGAACTAGTTTATATTGTTTTCCTAGTCTATGCTTAGTGCAGATGAATAACATGAAATGCTCAAGCCCTCGATATCTTGTTATGTGGAGACGTCATGTTTCATCAGCTGAACAGCCACTGTAAAATAATTAATTTTTTGGGTTCATATCACTCTGTGAAAGTTTCAATAAATAAGTGTTTGTTTCAGAAGTAGAAACATTTTTCTTCTTTTGTTTACATGTGGACCAAGAGCTTCACAAATTCAATTCAAGTACCGAGAAGTCATTTGGACGAGCTTTCCACGTTCATTGCTCGGCCTTTCTCTTCATGCGCAATATTAAGGAGTATCTTCATGTTTTTGAAGCAAAGAATTGTTGTTTTAACATCCATCAATTATCTATCGTTCAAGTTTTATAACATCTAGTGTTATGTAGAGAGGGCAGCAAAAGCAGCTCAGAGAAGGAAAAAGAAAATAAAGCAATTCACAGGTCATGACAGGTATTGTCAGGAGTACAAAATGTGTGTTAAATTAGCAGCAATGCTAAAATGTCTCATGACAACAATGCACGTAACACACACATAATGTAAATGGCAGTGTACAATTTGTACAGCTAGAATATGCCCTCTACATTTGGGGAAATTTAAGGAATTGCACGCAGTTGGTGGTAGCATTTGAGTCGCTGAGTTCTGCAATGTTAATTGCAGAACTCAGCGCCAGTTCAAAGTGTTGTGAGTGCCTGAGTTCGTCGACATTACTATTCAAGGACTATGATCCCCAGGGGTAGGGATTTAACTCTTAATGGAGACCCAAGGGTGGGGAAATTGACTGTCAAAGACCTCAAAATGTCAAATTCCCGTGGGGTTGCCCCCCCTCTCCATCCTGGGGCAAACCATTGCTAGGTGCATTATGTATTTGTAATCCCTCGTGTAAAGCATTTTGACAGAAGGCAATGAAGCAGGCGGGTGTTGTGCTATTGCGCGCTGTATTTCTTTAAAGCTATTTACTCCCGCGTGTTGTTTGATCGGTTCAGGAAATTAGCACTTGGTAATAAACAACTGCATGTGCAGTAGCAAAGCATAATTTATAGGGTGGGGAAAGAAGACTCACTTGATGTAGAATAGTTAAATGTTCTCACTTTGGAATAAAGACACGACTTGTCAGTTAAGAAGTAGCCTAAAATACCATCTCAAAGTCACAATTGTGAAAATGTAAGCAAGAAGTGTGACATCTTGTGTCGCGCGTGATTAATCAAACCACAAGAGAGCAGTTGTCTTTTTGTTTAGGTCAGATTACTATATTTCGAAATGTCTGTAATGAACATTGACAGAAGAGGAGACACTTAGCTCTTCGAAATAATACATTTATTAAGACAGGCCATTCTTGGTTTGTGCAAACCAAAGGCGTTCAATTCTTTCTTGGAGGGAAGGTATGCACAGGCGCGATCGTTGGAGGTACTTCGATGTCCAAGTTGTTTTGAAGAGGATTTGCAGATGGAAACTGTGCACGCTTTTCTAAACTTTTCCGAATACTTTAAGCAATATTAAGAATGTCTCAGGTATAAAGGTCTTTCAGTTGAGATGTACAATGAAATGTGAAAAGTACTGTACCCTAGAGTCGTAGAAGTGCTCGGCCATTTCCTACAGAGTCCGCAGCTCCAGAAATGTTTCGAAATGGAGGATTCCTTTGCGCTTTGATAAAACGGCGCTTCATTCTGGAAAGATGTTTTCATTCCTCTAAAAGCTCTAAATTCCATCGCTTAACTTGTCGAGTGTTCTTTACAGCCTCCTCTTCCGATGTTTCAGCTTCAAAAGGTAACCCTTCCTTGCGAGAGTGAGGTATTCCGATCGTGAAAATTGACGCGTGGAGAAAGCGGCTGCCATTTTTCCATTAAATCTGATGTCGGAGAGTGAGAAGTCTTCCCTTCTACGACCCCCTGAAGACTTGAAATATATGTGCTGTTGGCACATTCTGATTGGTTCAACCTTCCCCATGAAGAGTAAGACAAAAGGGACCAAAAAACCCTTTCTAGGGGAGCGGAGAGCGCGAAATGAACGGGCAAAATTAAGGTTGGTGGAGACCGCCCAGACGTGAAAACGTTGAAGAACTGAGATGTTGTACGAAGACGTTGGTAGTAAAAGGATTGAAAACGGTTGAATATTCACGCAAGGCCGAGGAGACAGGCAATTTTCGATAAACGCAAAGATGAAAATGTCGTGTACGGAAATGATATGGTGTTTACGCTTCTAGCTCGTTCAGTCTCACCAGTCGTAGCACTGTTTGTATATGTTAGCTTCTTTTCACTTCTCACGGTGAAGTGATGCAACGTAGAGCGAACTTTGATCGCAGACGGTTTTGTAGTAATCTCAAGCTTGAAAAGTTGCATGAATGTGTTGACATCAGATAGCGCAAATGTCATTTGTGCGAAAGATGCGCGTTCTCACACTGGATCTATTTATAGAAGGAATTGCAGTTGTAAAACCAGGAGGCTGACAGCGAAATTATTGAACGTGTTCGCTTTGTCTTCTTTGTTTTCTTGAGCAAACGTTTCGCTTTTGCAGTGAGAAATGCAAGATGCTGAAAACTGGCCTACACTCGATGATGGCGGATCGAGCGTTTTGAGCCTCAGCAGAATTTCATAATGAAAAATAGTAACAACGTTAACTAGAAGTGTATGTGTTCAGTTTGCGGACACGGTTGGCTTTCCCATATCTGGATGTGGTTGCAGCCGTGTTACCAGCACTGTGCAAAACTAGGGGAGGCAAAAACGAATCGATACCCTTGTTTTTTGTGATCCGCCACTATTCCCTGTCAACCTGTAGATCTTTATTGCCCCGGTTTTATGCCAAGTTAGTAGAAAGTCCACTGGCATTGTGGTGTTGAACATACAGCTATACTATCTATATTTACAGGGGCGTGCTTGGACGTGATTCGCAGAATTTGTCTTGATTTCTGTGAAGCAGGCAATGAAGCAGGCGGGTGTTGTGCTATTGCGCGCTGTATTTCTTTAAAGCTATTTACTCCCGCGTGTTGTTTGATCGGTTCAGGAAATTAGCACTTGGTAATAAACAACTGCATGTGCAGTAGCAAAGCATAATTTATAGGGTGGGGAAAGAAGACTCACTTGATGTAGAATAGTTAAATGTTCTCACTTTGGGATAAAGACACGACTTGTCAGTTAAGAAGTAGCCTAAAATACCATCTCAAAGTCACAATTGTGAAAATGTAAGCAAGAAGTGTGACATCTTGTGTCGCGCGTGATTAATCAAACCACAAGAGAGCAGTTGTCTTTTTGTTTAGGTCAGATTACTTTATTTCGAAATGTCTGTAATGAACATTGACAGAAGAGGAGACACTTAGCTCTTCGAAATAATACATTTATTAAGACAGGCCATTCTTGGTTTGTGCAAACCAAAGGCGTTCAATTCTTTCTTGGAGGGAAGGTATGCACAGGCGCGATCGTTGGAGGTACTTCGATGTCCAAGTTGTTTTGAAGAGGATTTGCAGATGGAAACTGTGCACGCTTTTCTAAACTTTTCCGAATACTTTAAGCAATATTAAGAATGTCTCAGGTATAAAGGTCTTTCAGTTGAGATGTACAATGAAATGTGAAAAGTACTGTACCCTAGAGTCGTAGAAGTGCTCGGCCATTTCCTACAGAGTCCGCAGCTCCAGAAATGTTTCGAAATGGAGGATTCCTTTGCGCTTTGATAAAACGGCGCTTCATTCTGGAAAGATGTTTTCATTCCTCTAAAAGCTCTAAATTCCATCGCTTAACTTGTCGAGTGTTCTTTACAGCCTCCTCTTCCGATGTTTCAGCTTCAAAAGGTAACCCTTCCTTGCGAGAGTGAGGTATTCCGATCGTGAAAATTGACGCGTGGAGAAAGCGGCTGCCATTTTTCCATTAAATCTGATGTCGGAGAGTGAGAAGTCTTCCCTTCTACGACCCCCTGAAGACTTGAAATATATGTGCTGTTGGCACATTCTGATTGGTTCAACCTTCCCCATGAAGAGTAAGACAAAAGGGACCAAAAAACCCTTTCTAGGGGAGCGGAGAGCGCGAAATGAACGGGCAAAATTAAGGTTGGTGGAGACCGCCCAGACGTGAAAACGTTGAAGAACTGAGATGTTGTACGAAGACGTTGGTAGTAAAAGGATTGAAAACGGTTGAATATTCACGCAAGGCCGAGGAGACAGGCAATTTTCGATAAACGCAAAGATGAAAATGTCGTGTACGGAAATGATATGGTGTTTACGCTTCTAGCTCGTTCAGTCTCACCAGTCGTAGCACTGTTTGTATATGTTAGCTTCTTTTCACTTCTCACGGTGAAGTGATGCAACGTAGAGCGAACTTTGATCGCAGACGGTTTTGTAGTAATCTCAAGCTTGAAAAGTTGCATGAATGTGTTGACATCAGATAGCGCAAATGTCATTTGTGCGAAAGATGCGCGTTCTCACACTGGATCTATTTATAGAAGGAATTGCAGTTGTAAAACCAGGAGGCTGACAGCGAAATTATTGAACGTGTTCGCTTTGTCTTCTTTGTTTTCTTGAGCAAACGTTTCGCTTTTGCAGTGAGAAATGCAAGATGCTGAAAACTGGCCTACACTCGATGATGGCGGATCGAGCGTTTTGAGCCTCAGCAGAATTTCATAATGAAAAATAGTAACAACGTTAACTAGAAGTGTATGTGTTCAGTTTGCGGACACGGTTGGCTTTCCCATATCTGGATGTGGTTGCAGCCGTGTTACCAGCACTGTGCAAAACTAGGGGAGGCAAAAACGAATCGATACCCTTGTTTTTTGTGATCCGCCACTATTCCCTGTCAACCTGTAGATCTTTATTGCCCCGGTTTTATGCCAAGTTAGTAGAAAGTCCACTGGCATTGTGGTGTTGAACATACAGCTATACTATCTATATTTACAGGGGCGTGCTTGGACGTGATTCGCAGAATTTGTCTTGATTTCTGTGCGTTTCCTGTATTGGGACAAACGTCATTCACTAGCTAGCAAAAGTTCATCACTGAGAAGGCCTACCTTGCAAAGAAGGAGAACGTTGTCATCATGTGTCATAGGTTTGAATGGAACTAAGTAGAGATCATCTCCAGGAAATGCAAAAGGGGTGGGATGTTGGTTCGCTGTAGCTTCAGAGGTGATGTGTACTACGTAGAGATAACATTCTCCGTTTGTAAGGTGCAAACTTTAATCAGACAGAGAGAGAATAAACAAGCGCATTTGTATGTAAGGTATATAAAAGTACGGAGAGGTATGGAGAGAGGAAGGGTATGCTTTCCCAAGACAAGAAATTGTAACGGCATTTGTAGGTATACATAGGACAATGTTTTCACACCAGCTTGTGGAGAACCGGTAGAAAAATTGGTACATAGGAAACGCAGGTCATTATACACGTGTAACTATGATGCACAGGGGAAACGGATGCCGAGAATGAAGTCTGTCCTGCCACCTATGGCAGAGATTGAACAAGTGTAGGTGACACGGAACAGAGAACAGCAAGATGATGATATCATAGAAGATTTATGTACGGAGGTGAAAGCGAACCGCGGACATTTTCGATGTTACCATTTTAGCCACCGTGAGCAGCGTATAATCTGGACCAGCAATACCAATCATGAGTTTAACAACTTTCTTACCATAGACAACCAAAAATTTAGAAGAGGCACATTTCGTCATGTGGATATTGAAAGACTAAGTAGTACCTGAGTTGGAGCGCACGAGTTCGCAGTCGGGCCTCCAACGTGACGTTCTGAAATGTAATCGACTGAAGATTTCGCGCACGCAAGGACGGCCAATAGCTGTTGTACCGGTACAAAAAGGGCTTGTAGTGCTTGACAAGTGGTCCACCTCTGAGCATTCATCGCTGTGGAGGAGTGGAGGTTTCGTGCTGATCGTTCCGTTCAAGAAAACAGTAGTTCGGTTTAGAGAGCTCGATGATGTGTTTATAACCTCGCAGTGTGTTGCACAGGAGAAAAACAATTCTTCATATGCGTTTAGTTGGTGTCAATCAAGTCATGTCTGGGCCAATGAGAACATTGTAAACTACAAAGTGGGAGACCCTCCCTCGTGTCATGGGTCGCCTCACGAGGCCCACGCACAAAGACGAAATAAGGATTCGGCAAACTTCCTTTAGGTCTGTTTTCGAAGGAAGGGTTGACTCCGCCAACACGAACGTGAGGTTTGTAATATAACAGAGGAGACAGGTTGGCGTTATCAATGCATTTTTCGGATGTTCTCTGATATTAACTTGTCAGCACGCTATGTGGAAGCGAGAACGTCATTGTAACCGTGGGCCGGCCATATTGATTGAGAAGGAACAAATCTCGCCCTTTCACTACATCTTTTGCTACGGTGTTTGATCTGATATGGCGAGGGTCGGTGGTCGCATTTGGAAATGGGACGTGCAGTTAAGAGAAGCACTAGAAATTTTATCTGAAGAACAACTGAGTCGACCTGCGATGCTGACTGTTTTACGACAAAGGTTTCCGAAGTACGGTTGGGACTTGACTTCGCTAGACAAGAAATTGCGTTTCTTTGAATTGACACAACCTAGAGGCATGGTGAAAACCCCACACACTAGACAAGGTAAGAACGTAAAGAACGTACTTCACGAGTCATGATAGTGCTCTGTCTCTAATATTTTCAGTGCATAACACATGGACTGTCAGGGTTACATGTGTCTGACACGTTAAGTAATTGTTGTCAAGAAAATCTACGCCTAACATAGGATTCTTAGCAAACCTCGGTAAGCCTTGTTAGGTGTTCTGAGATGTTTTGAAATATGAGAGGAAAAAAGTAGGTCCCCATGTGCATTCAGCACACATCACAGTCACACGTTAGGTAAGATCTGGCAGGCATTTCGTTTAAATAACATAAACATATGGCTTATGTCAATTGCTAAGGATACCGCAGCGACTCAAAGTGGGAAATGGAACCACGTCAGTTGGACTAACCGAAAACATTCTCGACGTGTTGTTTGGCAGGCACAATAATTTTGGGGCGCATTTCCATAAAGGAGGCCTCTTGGAAATGAATTCAATTGAAGAACTCAATATCCCCCCAGCCAGAGATGACATGATCCCCCAGCCCCCTTAAATAATATTGTGCAACGGGTAAACTTCTTTTGGATGGGGAAAATCAGTGTTATTGTACAGGGGGGAAGGGCGTTCTCCGAAGAATTTCCCTTAGCAATTGCCGAAATGTGAAGGTGTCCCAAAATTTATAATGACGGTTGTCTGAAGGGCAGTCTTTAATTGTTTGTTGTTGTTATCGCAACAGCTTTGAAATAGAGAAAAAAGGCTGTTCTTTTGAAGTGTTTGCTATGAGCGTGTCATGACAAGAGGATACAGCGGTCGACATTTGTATCCCGGGGTGGGGTGGGTTGGGGTATTGGATACCAATGGGCTACGAGTGCTTTGCGTAGTGGATACATAACAGTCGGTCAATGCACGTTTGAACATTTTCACAACTTTTACTTATTTGCCTGGCACAATGCTACAGACCAACCATTGTCCACTAAGATACGTTGTCATTCAAGCCAACCGAATATAAATCAGGATATCAACTAAGATAGTGTGGTAAGGTGTGAAGCATCTTGCCGTCACATGATGAATTATAGCTGCATTAATTGTGTTTACAGAACGCAACAGTAATCACTGAGAGTACTAAGTAGAACACCTTCAAATATATGTGTATGAAAAGCTCATTCTCAATTGAAGTTGACGATCATCGTTTAGCAACAAGAGAGAGCTTTGGTTCTTTCAGTAAGCTCAGACTAGACCACAGGTGACCACTGTTTACTTAGTGCGTAATTCCATGTCGCTCTCGGTAATGCCCTAAGAGAGATTGGACACACACGATAGCAGTTCTCAGTGCGATTTTCGCAATAATCCTGTCTTTCATAGCTGTTATTTGAAATGAGATGACACTTATATGTACGGAAAAGTACATTTCTCTGGTTAATACTGCTGAAATGAGAAACAAGAGTTGCCTCCCACCTTTTTCAAAAGTTGTGGCCAGAACTGCATTACTAAAAACAATATTGCTTTCTTTGATTTTAATGGTTAATTCAGAACTTTATTAAAAAGCCGGATATCGCCATGAAAGATGATAATATTAGAAATGCTGCTTTATATCCTGTACAAAGTGTGTGACAATGGTATTAGGAGGTGTCCACAGGGGGGAGGCAGTTTAGTGAAGAATTCCCCTTAGCAAGTGCAGAGATGGCAACGTGTTGCAAGAGAGATGATGATGGTTGTAGCCTGCATACGCAAAAGCAGACGCTGCACTCTAGAGAGTTTCCTGTGTAAAAACCCATAAGGAATCCCCCAGCGCTCACAGGTGGAGACAAAGAGCGTTCAGTCGGTGACATTTAGCCTTGTACATAACGCAAGTGTCGTCATACTCACATCGTAATATTATGTTAACTAACCACGCTAGAAGGAATGTTTTGTCTACACTAGTAACTACACAGTGCTCTCCAAATGGATCATGTGGTGTTGGAAAAGATCCATACCACTGCGATGTAAGGGTTTTGGAGTGCCTATCGAACCTCTTATGAAGTGGGATTTTAGGGGAAGGTTTGATGGTGCCCCATCCTTGGATGCAATTGTTTGAGCTGACTTTTGTCTTGAAATAAGAGGGAGAAGGGTGAAGGACTATAAACCAGGTGTTATCATGCCACATGAACCTGGTATCATGTTTGTTCTTTTTTGTTGAAGTTTCTCCTCTGCAGTCGTCTTCACAGGAGATAATGAATGAACAAGAAGTGTTTGACCTGCGACAGGAGGTAAGGCTATCTTGCTCTTGTCATCCGTATAGAAACGGGTGTGACACGCTGTCGTGAGGGTGAAATCATGTTAATTATCGTGACCATCCCTTTCAACATTCTTCATGTAGTGCGGCGTGAATTTATGTCACTGTAATTTCCATCATTGTCATGGGAAATTTGGTATTCAGTGGAGAGATGAGCTATAGGAAAGATGGATTTTGAGTTGTCACCAAATTTTGTCATGTTTCAAGCCAAGATGGATGACATATGTCAACATTGCAATCCGAGTATGACGTCACCATGTGTTACGCAGTGCGCTTTGTTTGATTTCAACATCACCTTCTGCAAATATCCCTGTATCTTGCAGATTATTCAGTCAATTTTATTGTTTGCATTTTGAAAAAACAGTTCCCAGTTGATTGTTGTTCAATCTCAGTGGTACCTGATGTTATCAGTGGACATTATGCTACAGATGGCCTGAAACTGCTGCGTAGGAAGCACTTGGGCTGTTGCTAGGAGATGGGTGCGATATATGCAAGTCTGTTCTGCGATGTTCTTACGAGCTGATAAGGAAGACCTGGGAAAGATGGTCTAGCCACTGCCTTAGAGCGGCTTTAGGAGGGTTTGTATTTAGTTGTGTAGACTGGGAACAAATGTTTTCTTGAAAACAGTGGGTGGTAAAAGTAACGATGACAAAGGAAGTGAAGAATTGGGGAGAAAGAGGGGTATTTGCAGAAAGTACAGATGGTATGAAAGGCACATGAGAGAACAACTGACAGGATAGTGATAGTTTTCTTGCATTGTCAAGACATTGCAATGCTCTCTGCTTAAAACAATGTTCCATGAGAACTCAACATGCATGTTTCCTATAGCTGTAGCTTCACACATGATTGACAGGAAAAAAACTAGCGTTGCTACATTAAGGCAGGATGTTATGCAAATCACTTGTAAATGAATGCAGTGAATTTTTTCTCCTTGTAGTGTGAGCCTGAATGGATAGATGCAGCTGCAGTTAAAGTCGTGGACAAGGCGCTTGTGGACTTCAGCAGTTTTCCTACGGTATTCAAAGATCAGCGTATTTCGCTTGGATATACACAAGCTGAAGTATCAAACAACATCCTGCATTGCACCTGATATCAGATTACCCAAACAACAATCTCTTCTTGAATGTAACAAGTTGGAAAGGAAGAAAGCCGAAATACTCTATCCGCACCTCATGGAATGGATGACGTCAGCAAGGCCACAGGTATACCCTTTGCAATTATGTGGCCCTCAAAAAAAACGGAAAACATTTTCGAATCATGAATTGAAGGTTCTGCTTCGTGTTTTTGAGCAGAAGTCACGGCCCAGTCCTCAGGAAGTGCAAGAGGTTGCTTGCAGTCTTCATCTGGATCCAGTCATTGTAAAGAGATGGTTTTACAATCGTTATCACCGCTGCAAAGCCAAGAAGCAGAACTAAATAAAGTGACTGGACAGTGTTGAGGAAACAGTGCAATATTTCAGAACATCGTTCAAGTAATGATTTCCATTGACATGATATGAACATGATCCAAAACACCTCTTCCCTAGAATTCTTGTCGCTAAAGGATATTGTCAATCCCCCCTTGCCCCCTTCTGCCGCATTGGCGCAATTTCGGGGATCATGTGCTGATGTCATTACGATGGTATTCATTGTTGAACATGTTGAGATTATGAACATGGAAATTATCTAGGTCTTTCTTATATCGTGTGCTGAGCTACAGACAAGTTGAATATAGCCGAGATTTGTGAAAGTATTTCCTGCAAATATTGTTGTTGTTGTTGTTGCATTGTTATCTGCTAATTAACACAATTACGTGCTCATTGGGGGTTGTTCAGATGTGCAATGCATAGACTACAAGAGGCATGGTGGACGTCTACAAGTTGTCCCCATCTCACTCTGATATGAAACTTGCTTCTCTCGTTACTATTGTTGATGCATGTGTTATGAAAGTCTTAATAAGTCATCTGATTATCTAGTGGTTGTCATTTGTGAGTGCCTTGTGTATTGCGATGACTTCACTGTGTATAAGTAATAACAATGAAAACAGATCTTTGATTTTGCGTACTTCTGTCTGTTGTAATGTTGATCTCTAGTGTGACTATTTGTAGCGGAATGCATGTGTGATTCTTTCACAAATCATGCTGTGATTACTTCTGGAAAATGTACCAGGCTTTTAGTATGTTTGCTGTGGCAGACGTCCAGTTGTTGTGTTGAAATCTAGACGATGCTATGCTTGGGTGGTTGTGGTTTCAAGTCCTGTGCGCCTGGAAGCATGCTTATCTCAGATGTTTTGCTCCAGCAATTATCAGACAGCATCCTATTTGAAAGAAAGGACAGTAGCACTGACTTTTAGAGCCCACTGTGCTATGTGTGCCACAACTCATAGACAGTGTTCTCGTTGTCAGCTCAACATGACATTTCCAACAGTTGTTGCTTTTCGATTGCAGTGTAGCATGGTTTACCCTCTGCTGAGAAGTGATATTTCCATGGCAACAATAAACAATAATGCCGGAAAATAGTGAAAGTGAAATGTTGCACACATGCAGATGTGTCTTTCCAAAGCAAAAACCAACATCCTAACCTGTGGGAGACAGGAAACAAAATATAGAAAAAGTGGTAATGCAAGAGTTTTCTTTATTGTCTTAATCAAAAGAGCCATTTTCACAACATGTAGCCACCATTAAGTGCAATCCCAAGGGAACAATTCTTGCAAATGTCATGTTAATGTGACAAGAGGAAGACTGGCTACAAACATAACCAATCGCCTTATACAGCTTTGTAAGGCATCTGTGGTGGGGCTACATACTGAGGGGCTTATATCCTGGGAGGGGGGAGGGGGGTTCGAACTGGAATAAAAAGCTGTTGCAAATTCAGCCACAGCAGTCTCGATAAAAACACATTTTATTTTGTCCTTTCTAATTAAGGTGAACGATGATTGCTCTTTTTCTTCCAGCGCATATCTCTTGCGCATCTCAGGATATTGGGGTTTCCCAAGGTATTTCTCTCCCCATGCAGTAATAATTTTGGCAGTTTATGACCATTTGGAAACAGCAGTTGTTAGTGAAGGCTGTCAGAGTCCAACAACAAAATTGCGGAGTGACGCATTTTTCACACATAATTGAGCTGACATTTGGAAAGTAATTGTGATAGATTCTTTGTATTTTAATGCTTTTGTAGATTTCTTGTGACTTAACCATTGCATTTGTATTAAGAAGCCCAAAATGGCTTTTTTTTCTTGTTCAGAGTTTGCAGTCATATAGTGGTAATGAAGTCTCTTTAAAAGTTTGCATCATTATGCGCCTTATGACGTGATAACGTTGATGCATTCTATAACTGCTGTATTCAATATCAAATTCGATTTTCTATAGTTGGTGACTATGTATCGGTTCTGGGTTGTGTTGTAAATAATGAGTATGACAACCATCTTTGTAAAGATTCTCATTGTTGTAACAAATCAGTACCACCCGCATGCTATGCCAAGGGTTAATTATCTCGGAAAAATGCGTGGTCACCCACATTTTTGTTTTTGAATTGTAATGATGCCTGCTAAGATTTTTCTTGTTCCAAATACGCGTAAGTGTTGCACATATATCTCTCTCTTAGGAGGCACTCTTCTTAAACACATTCCAATAAATGCAATTTAACTCAATTTTAACAAGAATATCAATACCATGACAATACAAATCGAGGCACAGACATAACTGCAGTGTCACAAAAGAGAAGCTCAGCTCATCTTGGCACTATTCTGTCAGAGTACCTAATGTTCGGCAACCGAGAAGTCCTATAGGGCGCCTTATATGTGTGGCGGCCTATGAGCAGATGTACTTTTGCATGGCAAATAGTTGCACTATAACTCGGGGCCCTTACAAGTGTGGGGCCTTATAAGCAACAGGTTACGGTATTTATCTCATGAATTGACTGAGGAGCGAATAGTTTACAACAGTTACGTCAAAGACGTACGAAACTCACAACTTAGTTGTCAGAAGGTTCAAATTTTAAGAAACCTGGCAATTTCAAGGACACTCTTTAAAACTGATGATACAAATCTGGTGGATGTTGCGAACAAGTGTGTCCACGAAAAAGCAGAGAGGGCTACCAAGAAGCGCTGTTGGCAAATTTGTCCCCATAAAGGTGTTGTTTTTGATCAAATGCACACAAAGTGTGGCATGTTGAACAGTGTTGGTATCTATCTACGACAACTTTTGGTTTCCCTTGCACCCATTGTTCAACGTCTTTATTTTGATGGGGTAGGAGTCGGGCTTAGGGGAGCCCAGTTTGGTTTGCCCCCCCCCCCCCTCCCCAGTTATTTCAGCCTTGCTCTGGGCCTGAAAGTAGAGCAGGCCAAAACACTATCTCTTAAACTCATCTAACACTAATATCAGAGGACTGGCATTACAGAGACACTTACAAACTATTGAGGCTTGTGTTTGTCATTCTAAGCCAGTGAGCTCAGAAATTTGGTAGTGGCGCAGGGCGAATATTTCATGACGTAATGACAAGTCGATCGTAAGAAAATTATATCATGCTTTCCTTATTTTTCAGAAAAACAGTTCTATGAAATATAGTCAACTCCTGTTATAAGGGATACAACTAGGACTAAGCTTTGGTGTGTGTAATAGAGCAAGTACGTAATACTGGCAGTTCTTTTCCGCAAACTGTTATTCTCTGGGACTTCTAGCTCCATGTCAATAAAGGACGCATTGAATGGTGTTCACTTTTCTTCACACACACCAAGCTGTGGACAAGTGTTGTACACAGAATGGATTTGGTTCAGTTGTGGTTGCACATAAACACAGAAGCTGATTTCGGCATGTACATTTCTTTGTGAAATCATCTGCTTGACTAGAGAGAACGACTGAAGCCTGATGTACAAATTTACAATACTGTACAGGACATACTTTCAAACATTCTTACTGCCAACCACTTCCGTGTCACAAACCATTGTTTGGTAGTTTGATACCACATCACTATCACTCAGTGACTTCTGAGCTATCATAGGAATGTGCACTCTTTCCAAAGTACTGGCAAGTTTACAAGTTCACTGCCCAAAATAAGGTTCACTACTAGAGAATACTATCTGCGCAGGACAGGTCTCAAAAACCGCTGATTGGTTTAAAGATATTACGTCAAAAGCGTCACGGAATTGTTACTGAGCATGCGTGTTGCTTTTTCACGCTTGAAAAATTCAATATGGCGGACAGGCTGTTGTTGTTTATGCACGGGAACTGCAATATTATATTTCACTTTGAACGGATGATCGAAGTTACGTTAGACAGTTTTTTAATTGGAAATGCTGTCTGAATCGAACATTGACTTCAGTGGGTTTCAAAGAAGCCATTTTGGCCGCCGTACACTTCAGAAACTGAATATACTTATGCACCTATCAATGTTAAGCTGCTGGGGGGGGAGGCCGGGCATAGGCGGGGGATTTGAACTCAGATCATTTTTTCTGTTCAAATGCCCGACCCCAGGGACGTTATCGCTGGTCAAAAGAGTGCAAATTCCCCATCCCCCCCCCCCCTCCAGAAAAAGGTCAAGGCATTGGTCAAACAAGAATTAAAATAGGGATATACAGAAATTATAAAGTTAAAAAGGCAAGAAACAGCAACTTCAAAATGTAACATCCAGTTTAATAGAAAAATATCAACTGATAATACTGAACAAGACAGCAAAACAAGGAAATTCTGGTATCTTATCATAAAATGTTATGCCACTTTTATTTGAATTGACGTCCGTTAATAACTCATGGCCATTATTCATACAGCAATAGCCCACGTATAAGAACCTGAAGTGTATAGGTAGAAACTGCTGAATTAAGATCATCATCTATTTAAAAGTACCTTGACATCTTTTTTTCTTTCAAGCTTAAGTACCATGTTGTATGTCTATTGTGTTTGCCATTCAAATAATTCCCCAAGTATTTGCAAGTACTGCACTCTACTACAGTATTTGACTATCTTTCCAGACGAAATTCATATGAAAATATAACAACCTATTTTAAGAACCTTGGTAGCCTAAATTTGCTTTAAGTACAATTTATATAGGAACCTATTTAGGCTAAATTGAAAAATTCAGGTTCTTATACGTGGGCTATTACTGTATTTACATCACCAAGACTAGTTAATTTCAACTTCAGTTCGTAAAAGTTTTCTGCTATTTAATAGTACCAACAGGCCTATGTCCTAAAGTAACTAAAAAATGGAACTGTATACTTTGTAAACAAGCCAAGATGTGACATTTTGAGTGGGTGATGTAATTATCATTACTGGCTTTTACATTTAATTACTTAAATTGTAAACAGGAATGATGGAAATAAAATATTTATAACCTCTGATCTGAAATAGAAAAATATTAAAACAGCCCCATAAGAGGACTTCTGATGTGAGATGTACATAGTTACTTGACATACTGCACATGGTGAGCCCATGTAATAAGATGAAATTCAGACCACCACCTCATTATGAAATGCTTTACAATTTCAGTTCATTTGAGCTTAAAGTAAAAACTATTTTACATGTTATGTAGGATGCATGTTATCCACAACTTTCAAAATGCAGATCAATGATGTTTCTCAATTAGTTCACCTTAAACTACTTCTGGAAAAGCTAAGAACTGCAACAGAGACCTTCTTTACAAAATATCTGCAACAATGGAAAACTGTCTATAAGTTCATTTGATTACCAAACTTCTGAGCATCTCAAGCACAGCCAGCAATCTGGAACATTGTCTTCTTCCAAGTCTGCACAGCTTATATGACACCAGGACAGACACCCATCGCACTGCACCCAAGAAACCATATTATCTCTTGCACTTTGAAGAGGGTCATGTAGGTCACACACCACACAAAGAACATTTTCGTCATCGTCGCTCTCACCACCTACGTTACTTGAGGTCTGCCTTTGCTTTCCTTTGTTGGTTTTCCTGTTTCCCTTTCTTGAGCTTTTTCCTCTATTTGACTGACCTTGGGCTTTTTCCCTTCTTGTTTGTGCAGCTTTCTGAGCTCCCTTCCTTCTGTTTTCATGAGTTTGGTGCAGGTGGTCAAACCAAAACTTCACTTCCTCACAAGAAAGAAGAACACTTCTGGCAACTTGTTGAATAATGGCTTCAGATGGCACAGACTTGTGCTCACGGTATACAGCAAGAATCACATCTGACGGTGGTTGTGGATTTCCAAGTTCTCCACCAGAGTTTGCATGTTGCCACAACTTGTCAGGCTTTAAGTAATGCCCAGAGCATACACCTTCACAGTCCTGGCACTGGCGTCCATAAGGCCTGTCTGGATCGGGTGTGGGGATTGGCACATATCTCAAGTGTGGTCCTCCAGGATACCAAAGTGGTTCCGACTCTTTACTCTTTTCACTGCACACAGGATGAATACATCCAGGCTGATAACAGCATGCCAGGAAGAATACATACTTCTGAGGGAGAGAACGATCCACTAGGTGATTTTCGCGCAGTATTCATACCCTTTCAAATCTTTCATACATATCCGGGTGGTCAGCCTTCAGCTTCTTCTTTGCCGCTTTACTCCCCTTAAAGAAAACCTTCAGCAGTTCACTTTCACGCCTTTCTGAAGTGCTGTCTGCTCCCTTAAAAAGGTGTATCTGGGTACCGGCACAAGGTGCTCCATCTACTCTATCCAGGTAAACATCAATAGCAGAATTTAAGTTCCTTTTCAACACCTCTTGATCTACCTGACCAGACTCTGAACGGCAAGATCCATGCATCGTGGATGGAATGAAAAGGTTTGCATGAGCTAGGGCGAGGCAGCCATTCTGTAGCTCTACCCTGTTGAGGTAACTGGCACCGCTGTTGCGTGACGTCACCATAATTGCTTTACTGCCACTTTCAAGGTGTCTCAATGTCCACCAGTACTGCACCTCTAGATGAGAGGGGCCCTCATCAAAGCTCCCGTCAACTCTAACACACTCTACCTCCTTCATGGCACCAGTTTTAGCGTTAACAAAGGTTGGTTGCACTGCCTCTTGCTTCTCAACCATTTTCAAGTCTGCCATGTGCTGTGGGGGACCTTTCTCAAAGAGACCAGGTGCCTTAACAACACCTGCACATATTTCTCCAGTGTTTGCTGTTGCTGGGAAGTTGTAAGAAGTAGTTTGAAGTACGGAAGGGTAACTATTGACATAATCGGTTCTTGTTGTTAGAGATTCCTTCCCTGAAATGCACAAGGTGGCATGAGACTTATGCGTGGCCATGGTGTCCAAGCGGAAGCCTGCCTGGTCATCCCTTCCCAGATTCATAATGTTTGTGCCATCAGTGTATTGAATCTTATTCATCGCAGAGTAAAACGCAGCACTCCAGTGGTGATCTGGGTTAAAACGGATATTAAAACCTTTGCGTGCCCTTTTGTGGACAACGTTTGCAACTCCTTGTTAGCACATGGCAGAACGTCTTCTCTTATTCCGTGCAACACAAAGTTGTACTACTGTTCCATAAGCGAACCTTCGTTTGTATTTGTTCTCAAGGAATTCCTTAATACGCCTAAAAGTAGCCTTTTTCTGAACCTTTTTGTTGCCATCAAATGTTACAACTCCCGTACGTCGCCAGGCATCTGCCCCTGCCCCACACTGTGCAACAAAATCTTCTATGGCTGCTCCAATTCCTGGACAGTCTTGAAGTATTCTGCGCCCACCTTCTTGCTGCGTCGTCTCTTAAGGAATCTCTGTTCCATTATCTTCCTTCGTGATTCTCGAACTGCCTTTCTATGGAGTGAAGCTCTTTTCTTCTCAATCATTAACCTACCATCTTCACCAAGCACGTCTGAAATTCCATTCTGCCATAATTCAGTCTCACTTGCATCTGAATCTGAGACTACCTCTCCATTCTGGGCATCCTGCTCCCTCTGACGCGATCCGTTTACACACAAGTATGCCTGTCGAGAATGTTCAATCAGCCTTTCTTCCTCTAGGTTCAAGCCTAAGAAGGGAATCTGTCCAGCAAAATCTAGAAGTAATTGTTCCACTGCTTCAAGTGTTAAATCATGCAGCATTTCTTTAACAACATTCACGAATCTGAACCAATTGAAACTAAACTTCCTCAGAATGTCTTGCAACTGATGAGAGTTCATACTTATGTCACCAGTTTCTGTCACATGTTTGTAGCATTCTCCATCATTGACATATTCAGATATGTCAAACTGGTGAGGTAACACACCTCCTTCATTGACATCCCCTTCATTACTGTTACTAGCATCTTCTTCATGATCAGTGTCAACTTCACTGTCAGAAATCTCATCTTTACTCACTGAATCGGCATCAGATACTCCAAGTGTCACCAAGAGTGCCTTATCTTTCACACTAGCAATTTTAAGAATTGTTTCCTTTATTGCATCTGCTTCTTCATAAGCTGCTTGAACTGATGCTGCTCTTTTATGGACATTGTGAAAACCATAAATCTTTTGTGCTTTTTCGGCAGACATTCCCGAAGATCTTACAACCAAATATTTTAGCCGCTCTTTTTCTGATTCACTCTCAGCAAGATGTAGAAGAGACTTCATTTCATCTCTTGACACCACTGTCTCCGTATTGTTTCTATTGCTTTGCACAACTTTGTTTAGAAGTGTCTGCAACATAGCATGATTAACAGAAGACTGCCTTTCAACCAGATACAAACAATATGTTCCTGCTGACTTAACACCCACCCCAATGGCAGCAAGAGGCATCTGTAATAACTTTCTTCGTGCGTGAGATGACGTGTAAGTTACACCGGGGCTACACATCTCAAATGCCTGTTTGAGAAGAATGAATCCACTTTCTAAAATACGCTGAGCAACACTTATCAGTAAATTACACTCAATGCAGGTTTGTGCATGCTTCTTCTTGCAAAACAAAGAACGAGCATCTATATACTGCTGCAGGTTTAAGCCTTCAAACCGCGATACATACATATCATCCTTAACCTTCTCACACACCGCTAGATCTTTCTTTCTTTGCTTTCAAAAATCTCTAAAATGTTCTCCCCTTCCATGTCCCTGCCAAAATGCAAGGGGAAGTTCAAAAATCCTGGCCATCTGAGGATGATGCACCAATGTTGTCAGCACTATCAGAACTTGAAGACAGTGTTTCAGTATCATGAGAGCTGTCAGAGTTATTCTGGTCTTCTTTGCTGACTGGCAAAGCAGTCTCTACCTTGCCTTTACTCACTTTTTCAAAAGCAGCCTTTAAACCACTAGCATTTGTGGTTGCTTTTCCCTCAGGATTCAACACAGTTGAAGATGGCTGATTTTTCTTGTAATACCACCCTGATTTTGATTCCTTTTTCTGCAAAGCTGCTAATTGTTTACAATACTGATTCTTTTCTTTAAATAGTTTTCTTATATGTTCCGAAATCTCTACACACTGGGTGAAATTGGTCAGGGATTTAGCTCTGCTTAACTGTAACTGCCTGGTTCGCATGCTATCTTCTGTTGATGCAATTAATTTAGAAAGACTCTCTATTTCTCTTTTTCGCTCAGTTGACATTAACTTAGCTCTTTTAACAGGTTTTTCCTCTTCACTAGCACTGTCATTCTGGCTTGATGATCTTGAAGATCCTTTCTTGTATTCGTACAAACCATCACTCTTCACTTTGTCAACTGCTTTTGTTAGAAGGTCTCCTGAGATAAACACAGCAAAAACTTGTTCAACACCAGTCACTTTGTTTGACCATTAAAAATACTTAGCCTTCAAGTACCGACAAATACAGACTAAGTTTAAGTTAAGAAACCTAATAAAATATAATACACATTTAATAATCAACTTATGAAGACATGCATTTTAAAATAAAATAGGACTTTTCAACACAAACACTTAGGATTGAACATAATGCCTTCAGATTACACCAGCAACTGCACTGGCTAAAAAAAATCGTACCTCGGTGAGCCAACAGTGTTGGATCCTTTAGTGCCAATGTTCCTGCAGCAGCATTAACTGCCTCCTCATATGGCTTTAGTGATCGTTTCTTATCTTTGTTGTATATTCGTGCTTTTGTAATGATGTCACTGTCACCAGCATCTTTGGCGGGTAAATCTGTTTCCTTGTTTTAACAGACAAAAAAAATTATAGTCACACAAAAATATTCTGGACCACAACTACTTTACACATATTTATCAGGACATGTTCTACATTACTATTGCCTATCTATAAAACTCGATCTCAAGTGGCAGGATTATCAGTTACAAAACAAAAAGAAGAAAAAAAACCCACATGCACTGCAGGAGCAGCTATAGGTAAGTGAATTTTTTGTCTTATTATTATACTCACAGTTAATGATGGTCCAATACTGATGTTTCCATCTTTGAATGTAAGATTTGTTTGCTTAGGTCCAACATGACTTACCCCTTCTACTTGAGCTATAAAATATAAAAATTATAAACTGATAAACCAAGAAAGACAAATAATAGAGCACTTTAACCAATAAAGAGAAGCGGTAGAACTCTTGAATTATTGTAGGTTATACAAACAGATCTTAACCCTCGGATGTACAAGCAATAAATATTTCATTGTTGTTATTGTTGTTGTTCTTGCCAGAAAAAGCAATAATAGGTCAAAATAAATCTGTAGATCCCTCTACTAAAAATGTGAATTTTTAATCAACTGATGGCAGCACAGTATTAAAACAATTCACGCAATGAACTACATGTATATAAACTTGATTAAAAAATTACCTGCAGAAGCACTTGCTACATCATCAGGGCTTGACATCTAGGAAAAAAAGGATTGTCACTTTTAATATAAAAATGCAACTACTGAAACTTCGTTTGAATCCGGTCCACTCAGTAACCTAGAAATAAATATATTCCATGAATTTGAATATATTAATTTGACATAAAAAAAAACTTACAGCATGCTTTTCCTTGAATGCAGCCTGGTCGCGTTGAACAAGTACTCGCAATTTGGCTTTGTCTTTAATTCTATGCACGTCCTCAACATCGACCCATTCCTGCCATTCGTCTTCATATTCTTGAAGCAACAATTCATTGCTAGTATTTATGTCAAACAGTCTTTTTACTTTTGAAATCACTTCATCTTTGCTTTGCTCTGTTATTTCTACCACTTTGCGGCTATCGCCAAACTGAAGAAGAACCTGAAAAAGCAGTTCCATGTGATCAACCAAGCATGGAAAAACATCTCATAAATATGTATAAACAATTGTATTTAAAACAAAAAGACTATCGCAATGTAATTAATCATGGCACTGATGACATAACAAAACGCAAAAAACGGCCCGATGGGCTCTTTAAGCGACAAAATTTCACAGATTTCTTACCTTCACGGAAACCGACGCAGCCTCCATTTTGATGTCTGCTGGTTACCAGTTCTCCGTGCGCCGAAAATCCAAGATGGCGTCGGTGGAGCCCAGGCCACTAACGGATAAAGTCAAAAGTCCCGACCCCCGGGACTCGACGAATGATCAAAAGTCCCTACCACGGGCAGACTTATTACGTCAAATCCCCCGCCTATACCCGGCCTCCCCCCCCTGCGGCTTAACATTGATAGGTGCATTATCGGCAGTCCAATTTTGGATCAAACTGCATCTTCTGACGGCGTTAAGGATTGATCTCGTTGTTTCATTAAAATTTTATCTTCCGTCAATACTTTGTCGTGGACAAGGCATGCAGAAGGGGGTGATCTCATGGTTGCAGGTCAGTAATCTATTGATGTACTATTTCATAACTGATCATCGTAAAACTTACTGAATTCACTCAATGGTTTTTATGTTTTCCTTTGCTGATCAAGTTTTTGCACATTTAATGTATGAGTATGTTGACGTGGAGTGCTGCTCTTGTAAAAACTGACAATTGCTTTAATAGCCGGAAGAGAGTGTTACCTGATGCTCAAATAATGCTATAAACCGTCTTCAAAAGTGCCCTTTTTTGACATCAGTTAAAAGCCTTTTGTGCTTGGAATTTTTGATACTTTAAGTCAACACTGTGATGCATAATTTTGTTAACTGACAAATGCTGCCTTATGTCGTGTGTTGAATTCTGAAGAAAGCAAATCAAATAATTATTTTGAATTTTGTTAATTGCAATTACTCAGTCTTTTTAGATCAGCAACACCGAACATGTTTATTTGCTTTATTAATTGGTTAACAAATTTAATCAACACACTTGTTGATCAATACGTGATGACAATTTTTATTAAGCTTTGCTTCTGCTCATTGATTTGTGTATTGTTAGCTTTACCCATATACTTTGTTCCCATGAAGATCCATTCCATCTCTTTGTCAGCATTTTACTTGTTTTGCAATAAATTTGTTTGTATACTTGAACCAGTATACAGCTCCACAATTTTCAAAGTAAAACCCTAGTATGATTGCTAATGGTGGATAAAATATTTATGCTTCAACTGGTTTTTGCATTTGGGAGGTATTCTAGTAATAGGAAACAACTTTATTAGTTTTTGGGCAAAAAACCTTTTGCAAATAGCTGGATCAGAGTGTTGATTGATGTTTACAGGGGAATTCCACTAATATGATCTCTGATCAATGGGCCTGATGTTAAATGATTAATTAAAAAAATGATGGTTGTTGCATTCAGCAAGTATTTCAGTCAGAGAATAACTGGATGAGTTAATTTCTGGGCTTAAAAACAGGGCCGTAGCCTTGGTGGAGGGGTCTGGGGTATCCTCCCCCAGAAATTTTTCAAATTTGGAGACTCCGAAACTCTATTTTCAGCACTTGTCATGTCTCCGAAAAATTGACCTCGAATAAGTGTGAAAAGGCAGGTGTTTTCAGTGCTTACAACATTATTTCCGATTTCCCAGCCATGAAAATGGCAAACAAGTGCAAGTCACTACAATCAAAATAACTGAGTCTAAAGAAAACAAATCCTTTGAATAATGAAAATCCTCAGTCCACAGACTTGATCTGTCTGGCTCAACTGGTCCAGGAGGGGGGGGGGCAGCTGCCCCCCCCCCCGCTAGCTACGGCCCTGGAAAAGAAGTGTCATAAAACATTTGCAGTTAAAAAAGTGGTTGGTAAGACAGGGTTTCACCTTTACATTGTACTTTCAAGGCCTGTGTGACCAAACCAGGTCATGTGGGCAAGATAGATTTAATCTATTTGCAGAATGTTTTTTAAAATGTTATTTTTAAATTTATTGAGTGCCAGCATCATGATACATTTCTTGCCAAGAAGTTTTTTTAATCAATTGTACACGAGGTAAAATTTGTTTTACATTTTTTTCTCCAGGTTATCACAGCTTTTGACTTCAGTGATATGTTCTTATCCAGCCTGTTAAGTTCTTGGTAGAAAGCAGAGAGTGGCAGCCATAAAAGTCACTAGTGTTCAGTTCAAATGTTTATTCTAATTGATCTTTCATATGTCTGTTTGCCCTACACTCTTTGGTTGTATAACATTCTTCATTGATACTGAAACAGTCCAGTGGAGTGTACTGATGTTTTGAGGTCTGTGTTGAGATAGACGCCTTTATAATGCTCCTGATGAAAGGTGGCGTGAAAAGCATGTATATAGAGATTTGAGAAATAAAGGCCAGCATCTTTGTAAGCCATCTTGCAAGCCATCCTACATTAATTTTGTAGCCAACCTTTCTTTGGAAGGGAGTTAGAAGCAGTTGTGTGAGAGGGGCATGAATGATGATTATAACCATTTTTATAAGTCTTTGCTCTATCTGCACTTTTCAGACACTACTCGTTTGAAGCATTGAACATTGATTGATGCAGCATATGCTCCTACTTAGTGAACTTAATTCTGAAGCAACTTACCTCAGTGTTTTGTGTTTCTAAACCATTTTTTTTAATTCAAATTTAAATTCTGTGTGATATCATTATTTTAGATTATTTGGTTACTTTTCTGCTCAACAATTTCCTTTTGCAATACAGTCAAGTTCTTTCATTAATTACTCTTGAGGATTAGCCTAAAGCTGCTGAATTTTGATTCATCTGACAACTGTCAGCCTAGTTCTCTAAAAAAACAAAGCATTGCACCTGTCTGCTGTTGGAATATAAATGAAGGGTTCGTCTGATACATTCCTAAATGTGTGTTTCCATTAATTTTTAACTAATAGGGGTTCTTCAAGATCCACCTCTATGTCACAAGCTAAAGAAGGTGGCTGCAGAAACAATGAGTACACTTGTATTGGCAAGGAAATGCACTTTGCTTTGCTATTATAATTTTACATTTTCGAGTGTGTTTTAAATGAAGTTATGCTGCACTGACAATTTTGTCGCTAAGGGGGGTGTACTTTGTGTTTGAAAGATATTATTTTGTCCTGTTCCAGATCTATTAAAATCAGGGCATTTTCCATGAGTTTTCCACATTTTATGCATTAATGAAATACATTTAGGTGTTTTTGGTGTTTGTGCTGTTCGTGTATTCAGTAGCTCAGTTTGACAGATTTTTTTGTTCATGCTCGATCACAATTCCCATGACTGCCATCAGTGATAAAAACAGACGTTCTTGTTTGGTTGATTCCAGATGAAGTGATTTGAGATGGAGTTGTTCTAACATAGCATTTTCTGAAAAATATTGATTAGAAATCTTATCACTTAAAAATATTCAATGGGAAGCGATTTCAAGCTCTTTCACCAAAAATGCCAATTAACTTCAATATGTGGAGGTCGTTTATTTCCTATGCGAGGTGCTCTCGAAGGGAATACATTAAATGGTTTAGAATTTAAGTTCACTTCGCTATTCTTCAGCCCTTTCACTCCCAGAGTTACAACCTCGAGATAGGTGTGACCATTGAAATAGAAGCTGGTTTCTAAATCTGCTGATCCTGTGGTGCTGTTTGTTTTTCAGCACGTGTATTGTGGAAAACATTGTTATTTTTTCCGGCTTCGGAGCAGCCGTTGTTCTTTGGCGCATAACATTTTTGTGATGAACACACAAAGTGAAACTTGGTGTTAACTTGAGATGGCTTTTCCCCGTTTTTTTTCAAGTCACGTAAATGTTTTCAAGCCGCTGTCGGGGAAATTTTCGCTGGCCTTGTCGGTGTCGGCCACAGCGCTACGAGAACGATTACAAGACAGTACAATAAACTCAAATTATAAAACAACCAAACTGTTTATTAGCATTTACGAAGAGACGTACAATATTACTGCTTTACTACAACAGTCTTATATGAAGTAAATTACTGGAAATTACAATTTTGCAAAAGATCTCGTAAGATTCTTAAGGTAAGCTTAATTTCCTGTCGAGAATACGAGTAAAGGGACGAATCAAGGTACTCACACGTTTCTCTTCGGAGTCCTATTTTATACTCACCAGTTCTCACAGCGTCTTAAAGGGTGGCTTCCTTTGCTCGATAATGATAATAAACCTTCGTACAGCATTTTCTCAAGACCATTTGAACGAAAAAAAAGTCATTTTTGATATTTCTTCGGGGAAGAAACGACGAGAACGTAGTCCAAATCTCAAGCTTATCCAGCGACTGCTGACCTTAACCAACATGAAAAACTAAGCCCACTTCTCTTTCGAGTAGTTGCAAACATTTTCACCAAAAGGAGCAAGATAAATGGAATTATCATGTGGATAATGACTACCGATTTCTCTGAACTTACTCCCAGACAAACAAGAAGAGTTGTTCGTTTCACTGAACCCATGTTTTTAACGAGAAGTTCTCCGCGAGCAGACTGGCGGGACGCGAAACTACGTGGCAAAACCTTATTTGTTGTCCGCCATTTTGTAACATTGATGGCGGGAACAGCTCGCGCATGCTCAGCGGTTTTTGAGACCTGTCTCTGCGCAGTGTCTGTTATAGGTGAGAGGCTACCACAGCTGAAACTGGAAGTCCGCTTTTGGGAGTCACAACCATCCTCCAATTTCGAAGGTTTGATGATACCTATTGCCTGCTCGCTTTCACTACAAGACTTTCTTGCACACTTTTTATGCAGATTTTGTAAAACATACCCCCAAGTACTGCAAACCAGCCTTCTGTTTCTGTCATAAGACAGTTTTGGATGGAAGTCAGAGTACTCTTGACATCTCATAACTTCATACGCTTGCAGAGCTCTAGGATTTTATCGGCCACTGTAATTACTAATAATGCAGCTACATTTCGGCATAATCCTCTGAAGAAAGAACTCTTTGCAGATTTCACTGGAACCTAGGCATAATATTTCGTATACAACTTTTCCGTGTCACCATTCTTTAAGTATCCACCGTATAGTGCTTTAAACACAGAAAATGCCTCAGTATTGGTATGCTGTATATATTCATATTGGCTGAATTCGGCTCGTAGGTCAGCGTTGAAGACTTTGTTTTCTTTAACATTTTGTACAGCATTATTCACAATCTGGGCAAGAATGCTTCGCGTTAGAGACAATCCTTGTTGTTGATCGTTGTGTTTAGTAGATTTTGTGTCTTTGCTATCCTCCACTAGACTTGTATTGCTTTCCCCAGTCGCTGCATGCAATTCCTGTCCATTGAACCTACAATTGGCATGCAAACAAATAAATAACAATAGAAAACCAGCGAGTCTTTGGAAACAACAAGGTGGCTTTAATACACGAGGTCGAACGTTTCAATAAACAAGACACCAAGTACAGAATTCTGTACAGGGGAAATTCTGTACTTCAGGGCCACATTTAACGACAAGGCATGGCCATATCCTAGGATAACTGTTCTTATTCAATTTCATTAGAGGAACATTTCCTTGAGTTCCACCTCCAGTTAAATAGGAGTTAAATTGAAGTTGAAGACACAACATTGACGTGGTGCTCGGCACGATAGTAAGTTCTTAACTATGTTGGCACGTGAGCTCGTGATTTTACTGTAGTCCAGGCAAAAGAAAAGTAAAAATTGTCTAGTTTTGTACTTACATCGCTCACAAAGCTTTCAAATTGTTCCTCTAACTGTCGATCGTCTTCGAGAAGAGCCAAAATAGCTTCAAAATCTTCTCCAAAGTGATAGAGGCCGTCAATACCGTCCGGCATTGTTTTGACTGTCACGTGATGGGTCAGTTAAACATCGGCGAAACCGCTCTTGTTCTGTTCATTTGAAGATTTTTGCAGTTTCCTTAGCAGTCTCCCTCTACGAAGTTTGGCTGCATCGAGTCAGAACTCAAACCTTGTGTTAGGTGTTTCAGTTTTGAATACATAACTGTTGTATTGGGATCTGACGAAGGAACATGACTTTGCACTCCATGTAACACAAAAGGTGCTATTTTGCTCACGTGAGTTCAAGCGTAGCACGTGCGTGGTCTAGCTACAAAAATCCGGACGTTTTCGGCATTTTTAGAGCTTCACCAGATTTTTAGAGAGCTACAGGACTTTTACAGATTTGGAGGGATTTTAGAGGTTTTCTTGAATATTTTCGCGCTTTTGGGGTTATTTGTTACAAAAAAGCTTGAACCCCCTCCGCGGCTGTATCAATCGGCGGTCTTCCTCATAATCTAGCATTCCTTGCTCTCCGTGAGTTCAAAATGGAGCGTGCAGGAGAGGTTCTTCATGTGGTTGAGACTGAGGGCGCTACTTGAAAGCGCACAAAAGCCCTGGAATTTTGACGACGCGTCACCGAATTCTTGAATCTAATGGGATTTGGAGTTGTAATGGGATTTTTAGAGGTGAAACCGCAGATTTCTAGAACATTTTTGGAGAAATCCTGCAACGATTTTTAGCCCATTTTTCGGGGTTTTTGTAGCTAGCCTTATTTCGAGATCACGGCAGGCGCCCAAAATGCCCACGTCCTTGCGTTGAAGTGACGTGATCTCAACAGCTCTGTATCGAGGGGTAAGAATGGACCGCTGCGAACAATTTCCAGCAGGTAACGGAAATGAACTAAGTATCCTGAAACAGACGCCATTATTTCGTGCATCCTCCCAAAGTCCATGTTATTCAGGGGGGCGGGGGGGGGGGAGGGTTGGGGCTTTTGTGTTGCTACTGTAATGATGAAGCTATTGTCTTGCTCTTTCATGGAAACATGTGTGTGTATAACTCTAATCATCTAAGACGGTTTTGGGCTGACATGGCTAAAAAAGTGGCAACCAACAACAGCAAAATTCTTTTCAGACAAATAACTTAATTCCCATGTTGTACCATCTTCCAACAACACTGTCATTTCAGTACTTGAAATTTTCAAAGATCATTTTTAAGAGGCTCTGACTGTAAATATCGAGAATCGGCGGACAAGCTCAAAAAATCGAAAATCCTGATAACTTGCCAGAAGAACACTTTTGGGGAGCTATCTTCGAAAATATTACTTAAACAATAATCACAATAATCAGGCTTAAAATTAAACAAATTGAAAGCTCTTGCTTTTAAACAATTTGCAACGTCAGAAAACAATTTTAATTTTAAATGATAGCAATACTCTTCTACTTTCTATCAATAGGAATTGCATGGAGTTTTGCTTTATTTCTGTGGTTTGGTGGTTCTTTGAAACAAAGCTATTTTGCACACTTCGGAAAAAGGCAAAAATTGGTAAACTTTAGAGGCTTAAAATGGTCTTGGTATGTCTAATATCGAATTGAAATAAACACTGTGATAAAGTTTGGCCCTACTTCTATTATAATATGAAATAAAAAATCTGGGCAATTCAGGCTCGTGACAAAAACACAAATTCGCGAACCAGTGTTGCCAAAATGTGCATAATTTGGGTAATAGAAAAAAAACTGTAATGGAAGGACGACTTGAAATATGACAAATCGTTTACTGTAACTGTAACTATTTTCGGATGGTCTTTCTACTAGATGATACATTCGCTGATATCTTCATTTGTCTTTCTGAAGAACTACGAACAAATTTGGAAAATTGTTGGTGAAACTAGAGTGCAGTGGGTTATCATTTTTTGTCAGATGTCTATACTCTGCAGCACCAATGGCCTTTCTTTGTTATTTGCAGTTTTTGGGGGGGGGGGAAAACTAATGTTCTCGAAAATCCAAACGGTTCCTTTTACAAATCATTTAAGTTGACGTACGCGTATAAATTGAGAGCTCAGTTTGGCTGTGTAAAGTAAGGAACACAAAAGTATCACTCAAAATAATCCAATCACGCAACCGATCACTGCACGTTCATGCAAACGTGAAAATATTCTTCAATGAAAATTTTATCCTCTAAAACCGTGAAAGAGTTCTCAGCGATCTTGCAAAGTAAAACCAAACAAGCTGTGTACTAATATCTCTTAGAGGTACAGCAGCATTTAGAACTCGTAAATACCGATCCCGCTGCCAGAACGTCCGTGGTTTGCGTTTTTTTAAACATATTTATACAAGTGTAATAATATCGATAGGAACAGCACAATTTTTGACAAATGCGTATAAATCATATTATTAAAAACTGGACTAGGTATATTGGATTTCTAGCATTTTGATTGGCTGAACGGAGCTAGGCTATCAGCTCATATACCTGCTGCGACAAATATGGTCAATGAACACTCAACAACAAAGTGAGCTGAAAGTTTTTTCCTCGCGAGCAACCCGACGAGAAAAATGGACGAGAAAAATCCCTTGGTAGCGAATTTAAATTAAGCGGAAATTCCAACATCGTCACCAACAAGCATCACCAGCAGCGTCGTCTAACACAAGTCAAAACTGTTTGAAGAAACTGTGTAGAAATAGAAATTTAAGCATTAAGCGTCGTGTTTACAATTAATTTGAATTCTTTCATCGATCGTCACGTCGATTATTGAAATTGAACACGGTAGGTTTTATTAGGAAATCTTTCCACTTCAAAATATCAAGACAAGACATAAAATAAAACACAGTGAAATGGGGCAGGAGCATTTAATGAAAACTATCACACATTCCTGGCGAGTCGGTGCGAAAATCATGAGGCAGTCTAAACAAGTACTAAAAAAATACAGCGGCAAACTACCAAGAAGGAAGGAAGGGCGAGATTTTTTTCGCCTTTAACACGCAAAATTGACACTGGTTTACCTGCTCTCGTTGTAGCTCTGTGTTCCAACAGGTCCAAATGCTCAGATAGAAATCGGATGCCATGTAAAGGGAGTTGAATCGCTTTTCCAGTTGTTTGAATGTTGTTTTTAAGCTTACCATTCCGTCCGCAACCTCTAAACCGAGAACAACTGCATTTTGCACTTTGCATTTAACAAACTATGATGGTGACTTCTAATGTTCCTCACTACAGTAATCTTGCTTCTGAGCTGCATGGAAATTACCTCTTCAAGTTCAAATTTGTTCTGTCTTCAGTTCGATGAAACACGCACATGATGGCTCCGTTGTGCGAACAGATTACAAACTTGTTCAGTTTCAACTCCAGCAGCTAATATGGTGAAATTGTACAGCTTCAATCCGCTTTGAAGGATGATAACAACAATGTTTCAGGAAAAATCAAACATGTACCATATTTCAGAGCCAATAATTAGAAGATTTCTTTCCAAAACTTGTGCTACTTTGTTCACTTTCGAGCAGTTTTCATTGATTCATTCAGCTTTGCAATGAAACGCTGCAACACTTCGCAAGGTTTTCGCGCCTTTTTCATTCAGTCATGTGAGCGATTCTTGTTCCGTTTAAATTTCTTTTCTCATTTTTCCCGTTCTTTCTTGATTTTCTTTTAATAGTGGTTAAGTTTTTAATAAAACAATTATTCTACTCGGGCTTGCTGGATATCAAATGATTATAACCAACTCGGCGCTACGCGCCTCGTTGGTTATCTATCATTCGATATCCAGCGCGCCCTCGTAGAATAATTGTTAAATAATAATGATGCACTTTTGCTCCTGGCCAAAATAGTGTCATTTCAAAAAGTCGCCCAAAATCTTAGTAGCCGTTTGAAAAGAGCGATCGCGTCACGTACACAACAACGTACTATACTTTGCAGTTTTCTTCTCTTGAAGAGAAAGGTGTCATATGTATACGAAACTAACTCTAGACTTGCCTGTCGTAATTTTCGTCCCAGTGGAATATCAGCTGCACATGACAGTATGCCCCAAACACAGGGATGCGTACGGTATTCGCTGGAGAACTAGCCATGCATAAAACAGCGGCCAATGTAAGAGACCGCATTTAAAAACTGCCATAAGGAGGTTGACAAATTGACAAAAAATAATCAAGTTACTCAGGTCACGCAACAGCTGTGTAGAACTTTTAAAACTTTTTCTCCTTCTCTTTAGTTTTACGTAGAAATAGTATAAGCCCAAAACAATGCAAGAATAGATTGAAGGAATGTTTTAGTTCATTCTTTGTGTGTCTTCAGTAAATAAAATCCTCTAAATTGAGCTCACCCAAACTACTACTTTTCATTTCATTCATTTCATTGTTCAATTTTTCGCAACACTGGTTCGCGATTTTGTGTTTTTGTCAGCGCGAGCCTGAATTGCCCAGATTTTTTATTTCATATTATAATAGAAGTAGGGCCAAACTTTATCACAGTGTTTATTTCAATTCGATATTAGACATACCAAGACCCATTTTAAGCCTCTAAAGTTTACCAATTTTTGCCTTTTTCCGAAGTGCGCGAAATGGCTTTGTTTCAAAGAACCACCAAACCACAGAAATAAAGCAAAACTCCATGCAATTCCTATTGATAGAAAGTAGAAGAGTATTGCTATCATTTAAAATTAAAATTGTTTTCTGGCGTTGCAAATTGTTTAAAAGCAAGCGCTTTCAATTTGTTTAATTTTAAGCCTGATTATTGCGTAATAAATGAAGCAAAACCGTTTTTCCGAATTTCCCGAAAACAATAGAATTCCAGAAGGTTTAAGTAATATTTTCGAAGATAGCTCCCCAAAAGTGTTCATCTGGCAAGTTATCAGGATTTTCGATTTTTTGAGCTCTTCCGCCGATTCTCGATATTTACAGTCAGAGCCTCTTAAACAACAACTGATTTGTCATCAACAATTTCTCTCCCATTTCTAAGGATGTATCAACAACATAACGGTTTCGCCAATGAAAACCCTATCTTTCGTGTGCTGTGTAGCACGGGAATATCCTGATCACTAGCATTTCAAAAGCTTTCACAGCTTTTACATCGAGTCACAAATATGAAAGCGTTTGTCTTCCATCTCACCTCCGTTCGCCTAAACACAACATACAATTTCATTGCTCAGAGGCTTAAGTGAAAATCGCCGACAATAGGAACACAACAGTCTTTCAACATGCATTATCACCTAGCCGTTTCATGTCCAAAATTGCAACACACAACGTCCTCTGCATAACTCTTAAATAACAGTTTCCAACAGATCTGGTGTGCTACGAGTTCTCTTATTACTAGTCAAACCGTACTTCGGTGATAACAGCGGTTGATTTGCGAAACTTAACGGTCAGTTCAGGCAACAGGAGAATAGCCTTGTATATCTGTAAGTGTTCTCAAGACTGATGGCCTCCTCTTCCTGTTTCAATTCGTTGGACTTCGCTACCATCGCATTCAACACCTCCCTAAACGCCGTGAGAACATATTTGGTGTTGTCCTCATCTTGGACCGTGATACGCAAATTGCATTCTTGCGCGCACTTGGCAATTCTTTGGCTCGCTTTGCAACTGTCACGTCACCACTTCTAGGGTGGCAATGTCCGTGAGCGCTTTAGAGCAGCGTCCGCAGCTAAACCACCGTTTAAAGTCCTCGGCAAAGTTGACGCTCGGGACTCGTATTTCTGTGATATCTGCTGCTGCCGTGAACTCTTCCTCCGGTGCCGGAAATTCTTTTTCCAATTTCAACACCCTTGTGTATGGCGTCGTGGACACCCGCTTGATATCGTAGCTCTTTACACGAAGGGGAGCTAGCTTGTAGCTAGTTCCTGATGTCAACGTTTTGTTCAGTTCTCCCCAGATTGTAAGGGGAATAGACCCCGTTTGATCTGTTAGGATCGCGCTTTCGTTGCAAGCGATACTATTACCATTGATAACGATCTCTTTCATCTGGTCTGAAGAGCATGTTAAACGGCCTTCAGTGATAACCAGTTGACCCTCTTCCACCTTCTGAATCTCCACAATTGTCATTGGCAAGTCTTCTGCTCTTTCCAGGTATTCAAAATCGATTTCTGCGTTGCTAGCCTGTTGCAGCCGCGTTCACTTCGTTAAAACTAGATCAAGAGCTTTGACATCCACCAACGAGCGTTTTTCGCCTACGTTGCGTAATTTTGCGTCTGTTCTGGACGTTTGGTAGCCTTCAAGTTGCTTCTGCAACGTTTCGTCATAGCAAACTGCTCGACAGTATGAGGCCTTCGCTGTCTGCAGAAGGAAATTGAAGTACGGAACAGATCCCCTCCTCGATTTCGTAGTAGGACTCACGTTATGCACGTACCCTTCAACACTCTTGCTGTCTATGGCTGATACTAGTAGCAAGTAAATTCTCGGAGAACGTTGTAGTATATTTGTTTGCGTTTAACGCCCCACCTTTGCTCCTAGTCAATTGGTTTCACGTGGGTTTGATAGACAAGTCCGACCAGACATGTGCAGGGCGGGGCCACACATGTGCTACGCTCACGTACACTCTAGCCATAAACGAATGAACATTCACGTACTTTTTCCCTTACAAGTTCGTCCAATCACCTGTCGTGACAAAATGGTCGCTATTTTTAGTTGTGCGCCTGAGAACCGATATTTGCCCGGAATAGCACCCGTTTTCGTTCGAACAGGCCACAATCAAGCCCTGGCACATTTACTCTCTTGCCCTGCGCATGTCTGCAAGGGTTCCTATCTCATACGGCCTCATTCTCCTAGGTAGAGCCGCGATCACTTTGGCCAGCGCCACCGTCGGCCTGGGACTGAGGGAGACTAGTTCCGTTTTCAGGCGTGGTCACACAGCTCAAACTAGAAGGCGGAAAAAAGGTTTGACTAAGACATGACTTCTTTTGGTCGATATCTCTGGTCTATTTCCCCTAAGAATTCTGAATATTTTCTCGGAAAATGGAGAATTCCTCCATTTGTCAGCAATTCGGGTCAAGTGTCAAGTGAAACAGCTTACAATATGAGGTAAGTACGTACGCGTACTTTTCATAATGGCAGCTTTTAAATAAACTCATCATCACTGAATAGGTCAAGGTAGAAAAAGAGAGTGTTTGGTCCTTGCTGAGCTGACTTCGAGGCACGTTCCCGATTGTGAGGCTATGCCTATGCAACTATGGTTGCCACGAAATCCTGTTTGAAGTATTATTTTGATGAAGAAGTACATTGTAATATCATGGAATACAGTATTTTATTTTCTGAATTGCAGCCGAGGATTTGGGATTTATTTTACTGCTGACACCAGTAGACCAATCACAATATAGCGGGGGAGGCATAATCGTAAATAGCTGTTAAAATAACTTTGAAAGGCTTCCCAATTAGAAGAAGTGCTCATCTTTTCTGAACACGCCAAATAGGGTCTAGATTTCTTTGTCGGGAAGTCATGATGAACAAATTGTTCTTGAAACAACAAAAATTGACTGGCAAGTTCATCAGAGCTTTCGGAACTCATCCAAGTCCATTCGTCAGTGTTAAAGTTATTGTTTTATTATCGTGAGTGTCTTTCTTACCACGACTGGTGTGTAGGAAATTCCGGATGCATAAACAAGATCCTCGGAGTGGGTTATGTGATCTGAATCGCTCAATTCACACCAGTGGTTTCCGTCTTGCAGTGGTCCAACATTGAATGACACGCAGTCAGCTTCTATGAAGCAATTTACCTCACAAACATCCGGGGACGTGATCTCAATTCTCTTGAATACGTGTAGATACCCGCAAAAACAACAAAATTTTGTCAAATTTGTTGTAAAGAGTGCTCTATGGTAAGCAGATATATTTAACCAAAACTCACTACAGACCAAAAGTACATTGTCTCAGCTGCCTTTGGAACTTACTTTAATCTGGGTATGTCGAACAGTGGCTTTGTCAGCAGGGGAGCCATTTGGGCACCTGCGGTGAACTACCAATTATTTTGGGGCAGGTCGTTCTCCTTCAAAACCAGTCTAATCACAGCCAAAATTGGCAACAACATAAAAGAAACATTGAAGAATGTAATGACCTGCTTTTTTCTGAAGTCTGGGGGGTGCATGTTTCCATGGCAACAGTTGAAATTAAAAAATAGTTTTTGCTCAAGTTGGTTTGCCTTTATCAAGTTAAGGTTTTGTCTCATGGCTTCAAAAACTACATCATTGCATTCTACACCCAAAAATACATAAGGTCACCAAATTTCATTAAAATTGGACGATTGGTTTTCTCAAACGACCGGCCCCAAGACTGCGTAATCATAAAATACGGAACTTTTTACATACATAAATTGTCCAAATTTTTGAGAAACAAAATCTGATTATGGCATTTTAAGCAGGAAATACTAATAAAAATAAAGACAAATAGTTTTTGAATAGTTCTTCAAATAAAAGTTCACAGTCCAAATGCCCCTGGTTCATAGGTAGGGCCTTCCAACTCTTCATTCCTTTCATTGCACCCCTTTCTTTGGCTGCGACGAATCTAGCGACGGAGCTTCGTTGCCTCCAGTGTCTTTTCCCCTAAAGCAGACAGTCTTTGTTGATCAATGGTGGTGAAACCAGACTTGCAGTGTACTCCAACTTCCAATTTGAGCCCTCTGAGCACAGTTTGTAGGGCTTTTGCACCACCATTGAACAGACAAATGGCTAGTGCACATGCTGTCGGCACAGTCTCAGGACCCGCACACTTTTCCTTTGGGTTGATGTCCCAAACAAGATGATTGAGTGCCTCATTGTTGTTTTGAGACAACCCTTCCAACACACTCAGGAAAAAAATAGAGATTCCAAACTGGAATATCATTGGGAATTAGCAATCCAATATTGGACCATCATTGGGTTTCTTTTAAAGTACCAATAATATACCAATTAAATACCAACCTTAATTAAACCATTAACCCATCCTTGGAATATTATTGGTAGATTATTGGAAAGGTAATGTGTGGAACACCAATATTGGAATATTGTTGGTAAAGTGGTACCAATAATATACCAATATTAACTCATCACGGAAACCATTCCTGGAACATGATTGGTAGATTATTGGAAATTTAATACTTTGAATACCAATATTGGAAAACTGTTGGTTCTAAGATACCAATAGGGTACCAAGAATATACCAGCATGAACCCATTAAACAAACCATTCCTGGAACATGATTGGGAAATTATTGGAAATGTAACACACTGAATACCAATACTGAAATACTGTTGGTTCTAAGATACCAATAAAGTACCAAGTGTATACCAACATGAACCCATGAAACAAACCATTGTTGCAACATGATTGGTAGATTATTGGAAATTTGACATATTCAATACCATCTTGGAATTCTCTTAGCTTCACGATACCTATAAAGTACCCAAAATATACCAACATAAACAAAAACCTATCAAATAAACCATCCTTGGAACATAATCATTAGATTATTGGAATACTGTTGGTTCGTGATACCAATAACATACCAAGAGAATTGATTATTTGTCAAAATTCATCTGATCTGTATTTTTCCATCATTTTTTTACTCTGATGAAGGTGGACAGAAACCAGTGAATATTTATTGAGTTTTTTTTTTTTTTTTTTTTTATTTTTTTTTTTTTTATTGATTAACACTGACTTACAATACATTACAATACATAGCTTACTTACAATTACAGTACACTACAATACATAGCTTACTTACAGAGAATAATTTACGTTACACAAAGGGCATGCAGAAACTAAAAAAAAAAGAATATATTACAGAGAACAGGAAACCTGGGTGCCTACTTTTGTTGTTATTATATCTATTATTTCTATATGTGTTTATTTTTATATATACTTATTTCTATAGTTATTGTTACGGATTACAACTGTATCTGTTTCTTAGATTTATGCATCTCTATCTGAATTTTACTTTCAAGAACGGCCATGAAAGCTTCCCAGTAGTACTCTTCTTCTTTTCTGGAGGCAGTGTAAATGTAATGTTTTGCGATAATCAAGCAGAGGTTTAAACCAAGTCGACGAGAGAAGTCATTGGCAACACCGTAAATGATCATGTTTTCATCAAGAGTTATTGACTCGGAGTTTTTGAAATTCCACCAATTAGTAAAATGAGACCAAAAGCTCTTAACTTTTGAACAGGAAGCGAAAAGATGAGCTAGTGTTTGTCTTTCAGAGCATAGGTGACATTTATCGGTTTCTTTAAGTGCGTCTCTAAAAAGTGTTGAGTTTGTTGGCAGAATGTGATGTATAATTTTAAATTGAAAGATGGCAAGTCTGGTGTCCTTAGTAACTTTGAAAGGAAGGCTATATATGAGTTGTATTGTTTTTTCATTCAAATTTGCTTTTACCATCCTTTTTTCAGCAGTAGGTGTTACAAACTTTTTTTTGACAAAGAATCGTGTAGCCGATTTGCAAGAGAGCTTATTCAAAGGTATTCTATTGTTATCTTCACCATCCAAAGGCGCCTGGATGTTTCCTTTTAGGATATTAACCCATTCTCTAGGGATTGAGTGGCATACTCCATGATACGTAAGAAAGTTAGCTTTGATTTTAAATCTAGAGCAGAACTCAGGAAAAGATAGAAAAGCATTGTTTTGGAAAGTGTCTTTGATTTTAATGACTCCGGCTTCATGCCATTTTTTGTAATAAACAGAAACACCACCAACTTTAATGAAGCGATTGTTCCAAATAATTTCATTCAAAACTTGTTCTTTGGTGTTAGGAGAAAAATAATTTATTTTTCCCCACGCGTAGAGAGCTTCCGAGTAAAAAGCAAGGGGTATTTCAATTTTAAGTGCTTTTAAGTCAAAATTACATTGAAGTAGAAACAAGCCTCCAACATCCCTTAGGTAGGTCAATGGTATGTAGCTCCAACTTGAAGTTTCATTACTGTCGTTGAGTCTTTTTATCCAGGAAACTTTAAGTGCATCGTTGATTATTTCAAAATCAGGCATATCTAGTCCACCTTTTTCTCTCGGGCCGATCATAGTCTTTTGTTTTATTTTAACTTTCTTGTTCCACACAAATTGGGTAATTGCTTGATTTACCATGTTGACAAATTTCGAAGGAAAGGTGAGCACTGATGTATTATATACGAGTTTAGAGATTGCGAGAGATTTTAGAATCGTTATACGGCCATATAAAGTGAGGTTTCTAGGATACCATAAGTTGAGAAGGCTTTTCATTGAGTTCAGTTTTTGTTCGAAGTTTTTCTTATATGCAACTTCATCATCATGTGAAAAATGAATACCTAATGCGAGTATTGAGTTGGAAGGCCAAGCTATTCCAAGGGGCTCTGTTGTATTGTTTCTGTTCGCGCCCAACCACATACCTTCAGTTTTGCTTTTATTAATCTCTAGGCCTGAACATTCCTGGAAGTTTGACAATAATTGGAACAAGTTATTTGCAGATTTTAGGTTAGAGACAAAGGCAGTTGTGTCATCGGCATATTGAGAAAGCTTAAATTCTTTGTTGTGTATATTAATTCCTTGAATAGTTTTGTCAGTTCTTATTGCATTGGCTAGGATTTCAGCACATAGGACAAATAAAATACCCGAGAGTGGACAGCCTTGTCGAACGCCTCTCTCAGGCATGAAAAACTCAGACGCATATCCGTTGTTTGTGAAGCAACTGGAGCAATCCGTGTAAAAGGTTTTTATCCACTTTTGAATGCATGGACCGAAGTTAAAAGCTTGTAGGGTCTTGTGAAGAAAATTCCAGTCGACCGTGTCGAAGGCTTTTTTAAAGTCAATGAATATAGCCAGCCCAGGGATGTTTTCTAATTCAGTTACTTTCATAATATCCATAATGAGCCTAATGTTTTGACCAATATAACGCTCTTTAACGTATCCGGTTTGATCATCGTTGATTATTTTGGGAAGAACGTTTGAAATCCTATGAGCTATGGCTTTAGTTGCAATTTTGTAATCGACATTAAGTAGTGTCAGCGGTCTCCAGTTTTCAAGATATAGTTTGTCCTTACGTTTTTTTGGTATTACTTTGATAATTCCTTGTTTTTGCGTTATATTCAAATGTTGATGTTCGAATCCGTAGTTTAGACTTTGTACCAACTCTTCACCCAGCATCGACCAAAAGCGTAAATAGAACTCTACTGAAAGTCCATCGCTACCAGGGCATTTGCCCTTGGCGCACTGCTCTAAAATGTGAAGGCATTCCTCGTTACTGAGTGGGTGCTCTAGTTCATTTTTTCCAGTTTCATCTAGCTTAGCAAGATTAGGATTCTCAAAGAAAAGATTGTACTTCGAATTGTTGCACGGTGCTGCAGTATATAGATTTTTATAGAACATCTTTCCTTGTTCTAGGATATCGTTCGGAGTAGTAATTTCTCTATCATCGTTTATTTTCAATTTGGAAATGTGCGTCTTAAAATGGTGCCTTTTTTCTAAATTCAAGAAATATTTAGTGTTTTTTTCGCCTTGTTCATGCCAGCGTGTTCTACTTCTTATTATTGCGCCTTTAGTTCGATATTCCGCAATAGCGTTAAGTTCAGCTCTAAGACGATAAAATTTTAAAATGTTTTCCTTTGAACGCTCCGTCTTCAGCAAGGTCATCAAATGGTCAATTTGAGTTTGAAGGTTTTTTTCAGCATTTCTGCGTTCTCTATTTTTCCGTTTTGTATACTGGACACAAAAGCCTCTCACTTCCATTTTTATCATGTCCCAGTAGAGACCTTTATCCTCTAGATAATTGTGCTTTGTTTTGAAATCTGGTATCTTGTTAGAAAGTTCCTGTATGAATTTTTCATCGTGCAGCAGAGAATTGTTTATTTTCCAAAAACCTGGGCCTCGCTGAGTATATTCTTTTGATTGCAGATTAAGGATAATTGCAGAATGATCAGACAATGTGTAATGAACAATTGTAGAGTCTTTCACAGAGTTTGACAAGTCTTTTGAAACCAGCCAGTAATCCAGCCTGCATTGTACTTTTAGAGAGTTGTTACACCACGTGTATTGTGACTGATTGGGGTGTTGACTCCTCCATACATCTTGTAGGTTGTATGTTTTGCATAAATTTTTGATCTCGCTAATTACTGCTTTTTTCCTTTCAATAGAAGTTCCACCAGTTTTGTCTAAAGGTGCTAGGGCGCAATTAAAGTCGCCCCCAAGAATAATTTGCATATCAGCGTATTCTCGAAGGGTGTCATTGAGCTTTGAGAAGAATATTTTTTGACTGTTATTGTCGTTTGGGCTGTAAATATTGCAAAGTAGAAACGTAGAATCATACAGCGAGGCTTCTAGTAGTATATACCTTCCGTTTTTATCAGCTATAATGTTTTTAATGCGAACATCTAATTTCGGATTAAAGAGGATTGCAACTCCTTTTGAGTGATTTGTCCCGTGACTGAAGAAAAAATTCCCTCCCCATTCTGATTTCCACATTGCTTCTATGTTTTCCGTAGAGTAAGTTTCTTGAAGGAAGATTACATCAAATTTATAGTTGTGAAGCCATCTGAAAAGTTGTCTTCTTTTTCTTGTTTGGTTTAAACCTCTTGCATTGAGTGAGCAAAACGACGCTTTAAACGGTGTTGTCATATCCTGATATTGTGTGATTCTTTCTTACTGAAACAGTTGTAATCCGATTTGTGATATTTAACATATTTGGATTGTAATAACATGTTGCTATCCTTATAGCTTGTTTTTAAAAATGTGAACAAGGCATAATGGTTTCTTATAAGATTTATTGAGTATAATTGTTTACTTGTAGATATTACTGTATTACTAGATAGTTGCCAAGAAACCTGTAGAAGAAATATTAACATAGAAACGAAAATCCTAAGAACTACAAAAATACAAGACACACGTGAACGACAGAAACGTGCCAGTTTATAGAAAAAAAAAAAACTAGCACGGTGAAACTACTTTGCCGAGCGCCGAGTCAGCAAAGGAAGGCAAGGGAGCTGTATGATTATTAAATAACTAAATAGAAAGACTCCCTTGAATATATAAACAATGGCGAGAATGCATCTAGGGAATATGTCGCAAGCACTTTGCAAACGTAATTAATGCACGAAAGAAAGAAATACACATTTCGACAAGTAAGCAGAACTAAATAACCGTCAGTAGACTGAAGCCCGAAAACTTTAAATAAAAAAGCAAGAAAAAGAAACAAATATTAATAGAAAAAAAATTACCAAAAAAAGAAAAAAAAACTAGCCGATTTATGTTTTTAGAAATAGGTTAGATTTAATGATCGTTGCCATGTTTTGAAGGCAGCAGATATTCTGGAATATTGTCAACTGTGTAGCTACTGCTGTTAACAAAAAGTTTGTTACCTTTAATGAAAGCCCGAGATATGTTCAGTTCCTTTGATTTCCTGAGCGCCGCTCTAAGTTTCCCTCGAATTTTTGCAGACTCTGCGGAGAGATCTTTGTCAATAAAGACGCTTGACAAAGCGGGGTTTTGGAGCAGCTCTTTTCTTCTTCCCCAAACAGCGTCTGCATTCATTCTTGAAACAAATCTGACCAGTATCGGGCGTGGGCGGTCTCGAGGGCGGTGCGCCTGATCACTCGTTGTTGTATCACTTTGATGACTGCTCGCTGCGGGAAGATTCTCTTGTTGTTGTTGTTGTTGTTGTTTCCCGACGCGATGAATAGCATGATAACTGATCTCGTTCGGGTCAAGTCCAAGAGCGGTTACAACTTCCTTCACTTTGTCACAGCATTGCTCGTTCGTTTCGCCTTGGTTTTCTGGTATCTTGAGGATACGCAAATTTTCTCGCCGTGAGTAGTCTTCCTGTTTGATGACACGGTCCTTGAGACCATTGACTGCCTCACTTAATTTAGCATTCTCGCTGAGCGTGCTCGCCATTTGTTTCTTGATTGATTCGTTCTCTTCCTTGAGAGTGTTGATCTCAACCCACGCACTTTCGGTCGATTTTTTTAACTCATCCAGCTCGTTTTTAATTGCTAAAATGTCTTGCTTGAGTTCTTGTTTTAACTCTGTCATCGCATCTTCCATTTTGGTGAATCCATCGTCTATTCTCGTCTGGATGCTAAACAGTTTTTCTAGAATCTTGTCTTCTTCGCCATCTGTGGAACTAGAGCCTCGTGGTCTTTTCTTGTCTTTCTTATCTTCCTTGAGTTAAAAATACGGATTGGATGGAGTGAGTAAAAATTAATACAGATCAGGTGAATTTTAACAAATAATCAATGCCTGAGTCTGATCACAACAGACAAAGTGTACCAAGAAAAATTAATGTTAACACCAACCAAACAAACCAGACATCCTTGAACCATAATAATTCGTAGATTATTGAAAATTTACCATATTTAATATCTATGCTAAAATAGTCAAATACTAGCCATTACTGAAGAACGTCATACCCTTAGTTATAATAAATTTTCTATCTCCTTAATTTGCAAAATTAATCACTCACTCATACAGAAGAATCTTTACTGTATGTATTTATGCTCGGTGCTTTGAAATTATGTGTCGGAATGGAGGTTACGTAATGCGTACCGCATTTAGGCGTGTTTATCGCGCTTATTGTTTGGGTTGTGTTTAAATAGGTTCATCACGTGTTGTGCTCTCACTTTAGGTCATTTCAGTGCCTTTAATCGACCGTCATTTAGTTTTCTCTTTCTTCCATTTCTACAGGTCGTTCAGCATCCGGGCACGTCATCTGGTTTTTCATCAGCTGTCTCCTCTATTACTCCAAGAAATTTTACTAATTTTCGTCCTCAAACGTCAAAGGGCGCCTTTGATAAAGGCCGTTATGACATCTGCTTCGCCTGCGGCAAGACCGGCCATTGGAGAGTCAATTGCCCCAACTCATACTTCTCTGCCCTATCAACCTACAAACAGCTCCAAAGTTGGCCAAGTAAAGACAGCGGCTCTTCTGGGCAGCAGTAATTCCATTTCTGACCAGAAAGTGGTGAAAGATACTCTTGAAGGTATTGCAGACGATGGTCCAGTTTTCTCGGAGTGTTCTGAATTTGAGAATTCTCCCAATAGTATTCAAAAAGTTAAGGGTAGGCTTAGAGCTCAATTTAGTTTTTGGTTGCTTACTCTAGGTGCAAATTATTTCATTCTCCGGGTTATTGACAAGGGGTATATCATACCTTTTATTACAGTTCGTCAGAATGCACTTTTTGACAATAACCATTCAGCGTTTATGCACGCTGATTTTGTTTTAGAGGCTATTCAGGAGTTTCTTTTGTCAGGCTCAGTTGTTCAAGTATCTAGTCCTCCTCATGTTGTCAATCCTTTGTCTGTTTCCATACAGAGTTGCGGTAAGAAGAGGTTGATTTTAGACCTTAGGCATGTGAATAAACACATTTGGAAGGAGAAATTTAAGTTTGAGGATATTAGGAACGCTTGTGTTTATCCTCCCTTCGATCATTTCATGTTTAAATTTGATCTTAAATCTGGTTGCCACCATATTGATATTTTGCAGGAGCATCAAACTTTTCTAGGGTTTTCTTGGGTTGTAAATGGTGTAAGGAAGTTTTTTGTGTTTACAGTTCTCCCTTTTGGGTTATCCTCAGCTGCGTATATTTTTACTAAGGTTGTTCGTGTTCTTGTCAGATATTGGAGGAGTCATGCTGTGAGAATTACAGTTTACCTTGATGACGGGCTTGGTTCTGCCCGTGATTTCGCTCGCTGCGAAGCTGCTTCATTATTTGTTAAGACTTCGCTTCAGCTTTCTGGTTTCCTTCCCAATGACAGTAAATCAATTTGGCAGCCAACTTCTTGCTTAGTGTGGTTGGGTTATTCTATTGATTTGTCCATTCATACTATCTCCATCCCTTCAGAAAGAATTCTCAGTGTGGTACAGGTTATTGATTCAATTCGTTTTCAGTATCCTTCTAGTACTGCTAGAAAACTGGCCCAGTTTGTTGGTAAGATTATCTCAATGGGTTTCGTTTTTGGTAATATTACTCGTATCATGACAAGGTATTCTCATTTTGATATTTTTAAGAAGTCCTACATGGGATGGCAAAATGTCCCTGTCGGGTTCCACTCTGAATGAATTATGTTTTTGGAAAGACAATATTCCTTTCCTTAACAGTAGACGCGTGTATGTTATTCCGATACGAGTTCTACGGGTTGTGCCAGTTACATGTTAGAATTTCATAACACCATATCTCACAAGATGTGGGGTGTTGAAGAGGCTCAGAAGAGCTCCTCTTACAGGGAACTAAAGGCTATTTCCCTGGGTCTGGAATCTTTTTTGCTTTTAGTTAAAGGGCACACTATTAAGTGGTATACTGATAATAAGAGCGTTTCTAGAATTGTTGAAGTGAGAAGTATGAAGGAAGATTTGCAACGTTTAGCTTTGCGCATTTTTAGCATGTGCTTGCTCAATTGCATCACATTGGAAGTTGAATGGATTCCGAGATCGGCTAATGACAGAGCTGATTTTTTGAGTAGAGTTGTGGATTATGATGATTGGCGGGTCAAGAGGGACTATTTCCTTTTGGCCGAGGAGAAATGGGGTCCTCACTCTGTGGACCGCTTTGCGAATCATGAAAATACTCAGTTGCCCCGTTTCAATAGCAGGTTTTGGTGCCCTGGAACAGAGGCGGTTGATGCCTTTTCTGTTTCCTGGGCGGGAGAGAATAATTAGCTCGTTCCACCTATTTTTCTCATCCCCAGGGTCCTCAAGCACATGGTTGCCCTTGGCGGTCGTGCTACACTTGTTGTTCCTGCTTGGGCTTCCGCTCCATTTCGGCCATTGATTTTTACAGACGAGGGTTTGTCCCCCATATTTTCTGATTTTTTCGAGATCCCCATGGGTAATTATGTTTTTTTTTTTGCGGTAATTATAAAAATGCCCTTTTTGGATCACATAATTTCCGTTCAGGGGTTCTGTTCTTGAGGTTTTCCTAGAGAGGCCTTACGTTTACCCCCTTTCACATTTTTAGGGGGTTTCTCTGCAGTTTGTAGAGTTGTTTACGCTCATACCACATGGTATCCGAGTATCGTGGGATGCACTTGGATCCCCTTTTTTCTTTGTGGACCACTTGGTCTTTTTCATTATGCAGGGACCACTTGGGCCCTTAGTGGCAATGTTTTTTGCTGTGTTTTTGGGACCACTTGGACCCATCCTTACTTTTGTTTCACTACATGTTTTAATTTTTTCAGTTATATTTTTTATTTGATCAGTTTTGTCATTTTATTTTCTCTATTTTTTGCTTCAGATGATAAAGCAGCTGCCAGTCGGACGTTTGGCGTTCTACTTTGTGAGAAGCTTTGGCTCTCTGCCTTTAATTCTCGAGCTGATAACACAGTTATTAATTATTATAGATCGTTTTGTAAGTTTAAGGCGTGGTGCTTGCATAGCACTGGGGAGGTTTCTTTTCTCCCAGCTACTTCAATCACAGTTTCCTTGTATTTGCATCATTTACTTGAAAATTCATTAGGTAACTCTACAATTTACAGCGTTTTTTACGCTATTAACTGGGTACATAAGTTAGCAGGTTTTGATAATCGCAATCCGTGCGACAAGTTTCTTGTTAAGTCTATTGTTGAGGCTTCCAGTCGCGTTCTTCGCAAACCTGTCAGGAGGCGGAGCCCATTACCCCAGAGATCCTTGGCTTAATTTTCCAGCAAAATGGGGAAAGTAGTAACTTACTTGATATCAGGTTTGTCTGTATGTGTTTACTCGCATATGCTGGTTTTTTTCCGCATTTCCGAGCTTTTAAGCATTAGGAGATCTAACATTGTAACTGAAGATCTTTATCATAAGATTTTTGTTGAAGTCAGCAAGACTGATAAGTACAGAGAGGGTTCCTGGGTTTATATTGCTAAGACTGGTAATTGTACTTGTCCTTATACTTACCTTATTAAGTACTTAGAAGCTGCCAGGGTTCCTTCGTTTTCTCAGAATTTCATTTTCAGATCCTTACGGTACGACAAGAAATTGAAGGGCAATGTTTTGTCTTTCAAGCCCCTCACTGCTAGCAGAGCGGAAGAAATTCTTAAGGAGAAGTTGGAAGCTATTGGATTAGACCCCTCTAAGTTTGGTAATCACAGGTTCAGGTCCGGAAGAGGTACTTCTGCTGCAAATCTGAATGTTCCAGATCGGCTTTTCAAAGTTCACGGAAGGTGGAAATCAGATTCAGCTGAAGACGGCTATGTTGGCGATAAAGTCAACTCGCGTCTTTATGTTCCTTTGCACATTGGAATTTAATTAATTCAGTTTTTGTACAAGTCAGTTAAGACTCATTTTGTATTTTGCTACCATTTATACTTCTGTGTCATGTGAGTTGTGTTTTCTAGAGGTATTATGGCACTGCTCGACCTATTCCTCCAATACAATAAATTTATTTATTGTTTATTTGCTTGTGTGTTTCATCATTACAGAGTTTAGAGCATAAATAAGTTAGTTTCGGTACGCAGTTTAGAAAATAAATATATAAATATATATATATGTATATATAAATATATATATAAAATAAAATATAATGTTGATCTTATCCACTGAAATATAATAATTATTAAAATAAATTATATTTGCCACTAATCTATTTGGGCCAGGTCATTCAAAGGGTGATAATGCCATGCACCAAATTAATCATTAACAAGAAAACCATGCTATCCACTGGTTAGAGATTTGTCCAGTGGATAGCATTATCCACCCACCGAACAACCGGGACAGATGTTTTTCTTTCCTTTTTATTTTTAAATAAAGGAGTTTAAACAGAAGATTCACCATATTCCCAATGATGCTGGATGTTCTTACATCAACATTTTGTCAACAAAAGTCGTCTTCTGTTTTAGTCCCATGGTAACACTGAAGTACAAACTGCAAGACTAGATATCTTTACAATCAACTCTGTTTTGACCTCTAACAATGCAAATGTCATGTTGAGTCAATCTGGCTGCCAAGCAGTAAAATTGTCAACAGCCCAACTACCTTTTGCAAGCCCAAGAATACTCTTAAAATGAATTCCCTGCGGTCATGTGGCTTCAGGAACCCACAAACCATCATTTCCTTCAACAAAGAAGCGTCCTTGAACTACTTGGCCTCTCAAACTATACGTTAACACACGTGCTTTCCACACTGCTCCGTCATCCCCCTTCACATTGACCATGTCATTAGCAACTGGAAAGTAGGGCACAACAACTGTATCCACTGCTACAGGAAAAATGCGTCTCATGAAATCCATGATTATGTAGAGCTGCTCACCATCTTCATTTTGATTTGAAGGAAACAGCATTACCTTACGACTCAAATTAGTTGTGCTGGTTAAAAGGGTTTCATCTGACCGTTTAACCAGTGGCAATCCTTGGGCATTAAAGTCTACATGTTCCATGATTTGAACATCAAGGTATTGTGCATGCACACCAGCAACACTTGTTGTAAACACCCTGTTTAACTGTGCTACCACCTCTCCTTGACCTTCTTTTATAATAACTACAAATTCTTTTTCTCGGTATAGGAGCCCATCGTAACCATGAGTAGCCTTCCAGACACTTCTGCATTCAAATGCATTTCCACTTACATCACTAACATCAGCATTTGAAATATCAGCAACCACTTGTTTATCAGATTGTCCAAGAAGCAGAGAGTGTTTACCTCCAACAAGGATTCCACGGGAAATTTGCTGTTGAGCAATAGTAGTTTGGACCTTGGTCAGCTGTTTTGCCTTCTCCAGGGACTCTGCCCATCCCTGCCAACAAAATAATGAATTGTTGATTATTAGTATAAGTTTCATGGTGCTAATAAGTTACACAGTGCTAATAGTTGCTAAATGTTGTTTTAACCCCTAAACTGTAACACTGTGTAGGACCACAATCATTATCTCAATGGTTTATATTATGCAGACATGAAGTGGATAAACATGAAGACATGATCAACAATATCTTTCTTAATGAACAAAAGCTTGTACTGACAGTACACATCAATCAGTGTTTTCTTCAAAAAAAAAAAAACAAAGGTTGACACTGAACTTGGAATTACTTAACCAGGCCCTCCCTACAATACATACAGTAAAAGCCCCTTCTCATAGCCCCTTTTTGTGAGTCTGAGCTAAAATTAGGTACAGTAATTAGCCCTCCAGGGGCTTAGTAAAGGATATACATGTACAGGTATGGTGTATACCTTTTTTGGATTACAAGATAAGAGATATTTAACAATTATCTTATAACATAATGCGGAAAATCACCTGACATTTCCACCAGATTCAGCAGGATTTTATTCAACAAATTGCCAATGTCAACAAAACACATTTTGCAGTTAGAAAAACCGTGGTTATGCAGTGCCTTACAAGACTTTGGACAAATCTCAAGGCAACCTTCGTATATCGCAGGATACCTGTTATGTACGGATGACAGATAACAACATTCTGACCATATATAGGCAATGCACGCATTTGCTAAATAATAAAAAAAGGTATCAGATATACAAAATACACCTGTACATGTACATGACCTGTATGGTTTCACAAAAAAAAGGGAAGGGGTGTAATTTTTCTTTCAGCATTTGAGCAGTTCTCTGTTTTGGTATTTTTGAGGTCATAATAATTTTATTGAAAAGCAACAGAGAAACTTGTCCAGACTCACAATCTTTGAAAGGGAAATTAACAGGGTGACAGAATGTTCTTTTGTGAAAAGGGGAGCCTGACAACAATATCCTACACAATAAAAAAGTCATTTACAGCTAATGGTCCTGCATCAACACAACTTACCACTTGAATGTCTGTGTTGTCTGTACCAGCAACACGATTGTACTCCACAGATTTAATTTCATTTTCTGTTTTGAGGGCCTCCCTTCTTATTTCTGCTGCAGCAAAAGTACACTCAATGTTCTTGTGGTTGTTAGAATATATCTCTTGAACCCAGTATGAATAGTTGTCTAAGCCACCAAAGTTTGCAACATCTTCCTTAAAAAGAAGGAGGTTATGGAGTGTAATATGGCAGGCAGTTGGTCCATAATATTCCTCTAAAAGTACACCATATCGAATTGCTATTAAGTGAAAGGTCTCAGCATCACTTTCCAACCATTGATCTCTAGCATGATTTTGTAGGAACTCAACAATTCTACATAAACATAGCCATTCTTCTGCTTGAACATCAGACAAATGGTTGACAAGAGCCACTTCAGAAGCAGGAAATGCAAATTTGTTGTAGTCTTCAGCTAGATTAAAACACAATAAAAGTGTGTTACTAACAACCATACAGAGTGACATTCTAGATTGTATTATTTGTATGTTTTTTATCAGTCTTTAACCTGATACTGAAACACTGCTGCTAATGTATATTGAACATTCATGTAACATGCTGTAAAAACCTATGGTTATTTGAGAACACTTTACTTCATTTGTTATTTTCAAGAAGTTACAGTCCAACCATAGCCCACAACCCCTATTGATTGGCCAGACAGCAAAGTCCTGAAATTATATGTAATTGTCACCAAGTGGCTGCACCATCTTTCAAAGTAATAGTAAGGGATTTGGGGAACTCTCCACGGTGTCTACAACGTTCGTCCTTTGACTTCATCAAGCTATAATTACAGGGATATGACTCATGTAAACAAATCCAGTACAGCTCTGCATCTCTATATCCTATTTTTTCCAAATACGATTTCACATCTTCCCACGATGATGGCCATTTTTGCCGCGCTTCTGTGTCTTTATGGCAGGAGAGATCTTTCCCCCAACTAAAAAGCTCTTCAAAAGCTTTAATAGGGAAGCCATTTTCTCCTTTAATTTCTACTAGTTTTAAAACTGCATCGTGAACGAATTTTTGAAAATTTTCCTGTTCGTTTTCATTTGAAATAGCACCGTTTTCTGAACAAGTCTCTTCATCAGCATTTTGCAGCCTTTCCTGGTCATTGTCCTCTTCTTCACCGCATTGGTCATCATCGTCTGACAACATAACGTTTCCATCATCGTCTCCAAGGAGTAATGGATCAGCATTGGTAAGATTCCTTGGTCGGTTATCTGTCGCTCGGAATAAAAAGCTGAAAATTCAACAGCACTATCCTCTGATGTAGAGTTGCACAGTCCTTCGTTGTCACCCCCCTGATCATTTGTGGTCAGTTTTACCCGTTTAGTTCTTTCCTTGTGTCTCCAGGCGGTTGTAGGTGGTACAGCTTTCCCATTACAGATATCACAAAGACAATGAACGTGAAAAGAATTGTTTTGACTTTTTAGCTCAGTGCATCTGCAACCATGAAGAGTAAAATGATCTTGATCCAATTTTCTTGAGCGTGAGGCTGGAGACGAATTTCTTTCGATCGAGGAAAACTGGATATTGCACGTGATCATGACGTATTTTCGCGCTCTTTTTTGTGTGGAAACAGCCGGCTTTCAGCATCAAGGTTCATTTTCGCTCGCGCACTCGCTCGGTTGTTGTGCTTTAGCTTTGTGCTTTATAGCTTTGGTGTTTATTCGGAATTTGTTATGAATCTCGGTCAGAGCGATTGCAAGGAGCGTGGAGAGGAAGAAGTAACGGATAGGGGTCCAGATGCAAAATCTGTAGAAGGTAGGCTAACTTCCTATCATTCTCTGTACGTTCAATTCGATTCCCGCCAAAACTATTTTCATCATTTTCGAAACTTCTAGCTACCCTTCATAATTAAGTTTTATTTGGTCACAATAAATATTCTTTAAATAAACGACTTAATCTTATCGTTCACTCTAATCCATAACTAGCTTCCGAAGGAAGTGCTTGAATGCTAGTACTCGTCGTACTGCTTTGTTTTAAGCTTTAGATTTTCGTTAAGCTCAAGCCAGAGCTAGACCTATTGTTCGCATCAGTTATGCGAACAGTTATTAACCCGTGTTAATTTTATAGCGTTTATATATCAGGTATATGAAGTATTTATTTTGCGCCTTGCAGCATGTAGTAGAGTCTGACAGTGTGCGCCATTTTTTCCATGGTGCAATCGTGCCACATACGTGGCGCGAAAATAAGCTTAAAATTACAGATGTACATGGATATATATTTGGTCTTTATCCAGTAGCAAAAAAATGGAATCTGTTATGTAATATTCATTGACAACCCAAAAATGAAAATACAAAGTTGTAGTTTACCGGGATACTACATGAAATCCAGGTGTAGATCTTGCTTATGTCACTCGGGGTTGACACATTTTCTCAGTTCACAATGCTACAGTTCGCTTAACAGGTTATATGGCAGAGGTTTGATTGTTTTCTTTTCATTTGGTACGAATTATTTAGACTGGACTGCTGCAGATGTCGAGCTATGGTTGAAGAAAAATGGATTTGAAGAAGAAGCTCCATTATTTTTTGGTGAGATAAAGGTACAAGCTTTTTTATGTAGTGCTTAAAAATTAATAAATCAAATGTTTCGCCAAAGCCATATAAACAAAGAATTAAATTTGCTACTGGTGAAATTATTTTTGCCTTCAAGCCACGTCTGGTATAATTTGTATTAAAAATGTATATATCTCCTGAATTACAGCACAGCAAATCAGTGGTAAAGTTCTTTCACAACTTGACAGAGCAACCTTGAAAGATCTTGGGATTTTAATCATTGGCAGACAACTTGGGCTTTTGCAGAAGATAAAAAGTAGCTGTGGTAAGAATAACTATTTTTTGGTTGCACATTGACCTATTAAACTTGAATATTAAACACCCGATCCCAATTTTCTTTTGTTATTATATTCATCCTAGTCATCAACTGAAGTGGTGACATTAATAAACTGTTTCAGGAAACGAAGAGTCAAATGTAAAGGGATCTTGTTCTTCTACCAAAACCCAACAATGGAAAAGCAAAATAACCCTTGAGGATAAAAAGCTGTGGTCACCAGAACAGAAGACTCGCTACAATACAAAGTATGTATCAGCCTGGTCAACATTATTTGATAAATTCACCCTATTCAGGCAGGGCTTTTGACAAACTGTTGCCAGATGACTTTTTCAAAAAATTGAAAAGTTTGGTGGCTTTTTCTTTACATAAAAAGTTTAAAGTCTAAGCAGGCTGATCCACCCCTTCCCCCCTCTCCAGTCTGAAAAAGGTTATTTGGTGATAAACACAAGTACAGTTCTAGATAAACTTTATTTGTTTGTTCACAGTTTCACACTAAAGCTAAAGTAGTTAATCTAGTTTCTGCTTTTGTTTTAGGACTGTAATTATACTTAGAGAAGCTGTAAAACTGTGGAATGGTAACGAAAAGATCTATTTCAAAAACGAAAGTACAAGATTACAGCTTGAAGAACTTGCAACCAAGCTTTCAGAGATCTGTTCCATGCCTGAAATTGGTTTTGGATATGGTAAATACTAACAATGTTCATCCTACCTAATTAATTAGCCAAAATGTAAATGCCTGATTATTTTTACAATCTTACCTTCACTCTTCACTCTCTGTTACACAAGGACCTATTTTAAGCACCTGCTAAGATACACCTCCTGTGCATAACTCGCTTTGTAAAACTTTTAAATATTATTATTACCACATGGCAAGAGTTTTTATGCGGCCAAATGCAGACACACAACTAATTGACAAGGATTTACATATGAGAACTTTGGAATTCTTCCAAACATTTGCAACAGACTATGAAAACAAGAAAACACTGTGTTTTGTTTGTTTCATAAAATATCAAGCCAATATTGTCAAAACCATGTTTTAGATATCCTAGGGGCATTCCTAAAAACCTATCTCAATTTTTTAATGTTCAGATGCCATCCGAGCCCGTATTATTCAGTGGGGGCAGGAGAAGAACAGGAGGATTTACCAATGGCTATGACTATGAGGTAGGTGCTCAAGTATTTTCGTCAAAGCATTTTTATTTAGAGTAGCTAACACTACTACAGTACTACATGTACATTTTCTAGTGAAGTGAGCTACTTTGCTCTAATTTACATGAGACACAAAATGAGCACAAAGATTTCAAATAGCAGCTATAGTATATTGGTATGAACTGAATTGAACACAATTACAATGATGTGTGAACAATGTTCAGACCCAAAGAAGTGAACCAAAAATAATACCCAATAATAAGATGAATGTATAATTCTGCCATAATCAACTAATAAACGATAACATGCCTACTGTGCTCTTTTGTTTCAATTTAATCATTGTAATTTCCTTCATTACATTAGGTTGAACACAAGCCTGCCAAGCGGGCTAGAATATCTGTAAATAGTTCAGCTACTCTAACAAGCTGTCTGGACAGTTCTGGTGAGTAACTCAACTTTAACTTTCCAACAATCTGTATGCAAAAACCATTTTTTCTCAACATTTGAAATAGCTGGGAAATTAAAAATTAGGCAGAATTTCAGTGAAATGGTCTATTAGAAAGGATCATTTATGCCAGTTGAATTATTAATAATGAGTATAGTACAAAATGTACATGCATGGTTCAAAAAGTACGTACTCGGCATTTAGAAATTGCTTGCTTATCAACTGACAAGACCTTTCATATTTTATATTTTGACATAAACAGATTCAGATACAGACCATGAGTCCAGCCCATCTAACTCCCTGCAAGATCTTAGCCAACAAAGTGCGAAGGTGGCTACACCTGTTTCTTTCAATGCAGCCTGCCTCCAGGACCTAGGAGTAAAGACACATTTGATACCCATTGCAAAAAGACTAGGTGCCAAATTCCGATCACTCGGTAAACGTGCCTTCCTTATTCCAATCGCAAGGCAACTTTTTGAGCAAGGTTTTTTCAAAGTAGAGTGTGCAGACGTAGACTACAAGCATTTGAAAAGATCACAAATAAGTTTTTGTAAGCCTATTTCTAATTTATCTCCAAGTTCATCATCTGGTTCATCAGATATTGACAGTTCTGAGGGCTTTGATGTAAGTGAGGCTAGCCCTTTTAATAGTGTAGCTTAGTCTCAAACAACAATATTTGAGTGCTGTACTTGTTTTTGTCCTATATAATTATATTACAGACTACTTATAGTGAGAACCATTGTTGAATTTTGTGAAAATAATTTTATCTAGACCTGCTCATTCAGGCTTGATGAACACGATTTGCCAGACAGCTTTTTGAGTTAGGTATTTTTGAAAGTCAAACATTTGTGTTTGTCAGCTTTTGTTCTATATATTACATTACTTATAGTGAGAACCATTGTTGAGTTGTGTGAAAATTAAATTTTATCTGGACCTGCTTGTGTTTGTCAGCAGTCTTTCTGATACATGCATGGTCATAAAATAAAGGTTTGTTATTTATATTGACATTGGTATTTAGTAGTGATTATTTTTCCATTTCTTGTTTCCCATCATATACATGTATTTTCAAAGTTATTTTTTTGTTTATATAAAAATCTACCAATGCATGCTGATTAGCCTGAACAGTTTCCAAGGCTGGAATAATTCTTTTCAGTATTGGTATGTCAATAATATCTCAACATTGGTCAGCAATAATCAAGGTTAGAAATTATGCTAGGTTTCCAATTCTGGAATACTAGTTTCCAACATTGGTCCTTCAATAATGTCCCAATATTGGACAGCAATTTACCAAGGCTGGACGTTTAATGAAGTTTCCAACGTTGGAAAGTTTGTCTTCCAACATTGGTATGAATATTTGGCATACCAATGTTGGTATCATTATATGAGGTACCAATATTGGTATTGTCATTCTCGAAGGTTGGTATTGCAATTTTAAGGTTCCAAGGTTGGAAGTTATGCCACATTTCCAAGGTTGGAAACCTTATGTAGATGACCAATGAAACACCAGTGATGCTCCAATGAAATTCCCACGAATTACCACGGTTGGAATGTCACTTTTTTTCCTGTGACTCTCCACACACTGCCCTTTAAACAAGCTTTACAAACAGCACTGGCTAAAAGGACTCTCTGCAAAATACTGACATCTTGAAAACGATATCCAGTCGGCTTCAAATTTGATGAAGATGTCTTGCTTGTCGTCGGAGAAGAAGACGCTTTCACATCTTGACGAAGCTTCTTCGCCGAAGGACCATCATCACTCCCGTTAGATTCTTTCGGTTTTCTGGAGCGTTTTGCACGAGTAACCGACCGGCGAACCGATCTAAACTTGGTTCTTGGCATAATAAAACTAATACCTCGAAAAAACTGAAGAAATATAGCGTTTAAAACGATAGACAATCTCTGAGAAAATCTCACACCTTCGAAATTACAAGTTCCACGTTTCGCAACGATTGTTGTTCACTGAAGACTAGTTCCCATGCCCCCACGGTATTCAAAATGTGCCAGGCGTTCATTGCATTCGTCATGGTTGGTCTGAGGTTGTTTGGACGCTTTGGACGGGTAACAAACGGTAAAAAAGGACGCTTATTGCCTTCCGTTGCCATGGAAACGGGAAATAAACAAAAAATAAACTTTGGATCACCCTTCAAATTCATTAGATTTTGTGGCGCGCTTTTTAAAAATAGAGAAATAAAGGCCCACAGCACAAAAATAGAGATATCATAGGGGTTTGTGGGCCCTAAAAATATTTCTTTTGGGAATATCACTTTTTTGGCACTTGTGCGGGTATCTAGGCAGTTTTCTGTAAATCAGTTAAAACGTTATGTAGGATATACATAGAGAGGTTTCCAATAGAGTATCAAGTTTCGATAGCAGTTATAGTTTGTGAGTAATTTTCTTTACTTCCCTCTTGTGGTTGATGTAAAAGAACTCTTGCGCAATATTAAATAGAGGGTAAGGGGGTTTCAGATCATTTACCAAGTAAAATGAATAGCCATTTCCTGTGACTACTAGTTCATCATCATTCACGAAATCGGTGGGCACGAAATTACATGCATTTCGCGACAAATAAAAGACCCCTCTATTCTCGCGTCTGGAGTATCAGAGATAATGCATCCATAAACCTGGCTTACGACCAAGGGGCACAAAGCTCTTCAGAACTTCTTATTTCAATGGACCTTGTTACTACGAAGCTGTATTGTTTTCAGGAATAGCGTCATTGTTTCTGTTATTTGTTTGTTGTTTTCTCGGCCAATTCTCTGAAGCGTTCCGAGCTGTGGCACCTCTCACGCCTACTTAGTAAATCATGGTTTTGGCACGAGGGAAAAAAGTCATTTCGCGTTTCACACTAAAAAAAGTAAATGGCACTTAATTAATGATAAAAGAAAATACGGTATATCCCCAAGAGGGTGAAATAAGGTACACGGGGTGATAAGGTATAACGGATTTGTGACAAGAGGTTTAGTGTCAATCCAGTTTGCTATTTTTCGCATATTTTATTCAACAGGAGATTTGGTTCTCATACTACCCAGGCTAGTCTGTGATCAACTCCGGAAGTGACATTGACTATGTTTGGCGGTATATTGCTAATCTAGAGAAAGCGCAGCAAAACTAAGTCAAGGCAAAATTCCAAAAGCTAGACGTCTTTTTGGATATCGTATGTTCACATTTGGTAGAGCAGTACCTCACTATTAGGTGGTCCTGGGGGCTACATATATGCAAACTGGATCACAACCATTAAGTCGTCATGGACCAAGCTCCCACCACTGTTCAGTATCAAACAGAAAGTATTCAACGGAGGATATTTCTATCAAGTAGCAATATTTTTGCTTTACTGACGTTTCGCCAGGGTCAGATTCCAGAATTTAACAGCTTGGATGAAACTAGAAGTTTATTTTCAAACTTGTGAAGATGCGCTCCCAAAGTCCGAGTAATCACGTTATTTCACCTTGCTAAAAATACAAAAAAATTAGCAACCACGTCACACACTGTGGTTATGTGCTTGCAGCCTTTAAGGGCAAAGATTTGCATTTTCCCTCAAGACCTCCAACTCTTATTTTCAAATGAATTCACCCTTCATTGGTGAGCGATCTTGCATTCAAATTTAAGATAGCTAAGAGAAACGCGAGTACAAAACGGAGCAGTACCAGGTCTTTTTGTTAACATTAGCTACTGGTCAGCGGCTACTGCCTGAAAAATTTAACACGAGAGAAGTAATGAATGGAAAGCTTGGTCTAAATGAAGGCTTTTGAACGAAGAATTTTCTCAAAACCAACTGTTTTAACGCTTCTAAGATGATCTCTGAAATGCACGGATCTGTCTTTGATCGAAGATGACAGAATAATTGAGGTAATGGTGCAAATGAAAACAGAACAAGATGCCCTTCGTTGATTTCATTATTTTGCAAGGCATTAAGTGTTCGCTAGATTAGTTGGAAAACACGAGCTGTGATATACTCAATATGACTTGCTTTTATTGATTTATTCTCAGATTAATACTTCTAGATCAAGGTTGTTTTGTAAAGTTACGTGCTAAGCGCATTGAGCAATCATCGAGTGGCGTGTACTTTAAAACTTGTTTATCTTATGAATTGAGCATAGTTAATGAGCTATTTGAATGCTGTACAATTTAATTAAAGCTATATGCGAAATATTACCAGTTTACATTTGTGTCTTGCTGTAGTTTGAAACTATTTTTTGTGTTTTCCTGATGTAAGGGAGCATTACTCGCATCACATTTGCTCTTAAATTCCACGCATAGGTTGTGCTTTGTAATTTGCATAACTTAGAAATACTGGTGTTTCAAAGCGGCGCCACGTCCTTTAAACTGTCTGGCCGCACGATTTTATTTTATTGTAACCAAGACCAAGTCTTTAACTTGCCATGACTGCAAGGAATTTGCTATACGAGGTCTCACTTTTTGTTAACATGTATTTTTGTTTACCCATTTTTCCTACTTTTTTAAAAGTTGTGAAATTGGGTTGATAAAAGGAACTGTTTTAACTACTCAGAACGACTACATAGCAATGTCAGTAACACTGTAGCATAAGGAAGAGTTGCACTTATCAACCAACAGTAGAATTTTGTACTGTATCAAATTTTAAGTGTTGTGAGGAGTTACCAAAGTTATTGAAAATTGGCATTTTTGTCCACCAGGGGACCCCCCTTGTAAACTGTCGAAGAACGCATTTAGAGCCCAAACGAAAAGTGTTTTTAAAGTACCCAGACAAAGTGTAATTCACATACAAGATTTGAAGGAAATCTATTTTGCGACCAATTTCGGTTATGAGGATCTTAGGGAGACAGCCACTTAAGACTGGCAGCCGATCTGTCATTGCTTGGTATCTTGCTCCAGAGTCTTGGACTTAGGTATCGAATTGAGTGTTTTCCGTGCGTAACAGTGTTAAAACTAGGTTGACAAAAATCTTTGTGCCGTAAAATGTAAGCGTGGCTGTCGGTCAGATACATGTCACAAATAGTCCTTGGACACAAATTATGTTTAACCTTATACATTAGAATACATATGTCCTGCAGTCTCCTGTTATACAACGATGGTAGTTTTGCTTTCGCTAACAGCTGTTGATAGCTAGAGTGCTTGTCTTTAAATACAGCGCGCAGTCCACGCTCCAGTACTCTCTCCAAACTAAGAGTGTCCGAGGCTCTACAAAAATGCCACACTAAGTGGTAGTATGTTAAATGTGGGAGAATGGCTGCCTTAAAGAGATGTAATTTGGCCTCAGTTGGTATGAGATTCCGCAGCCCCATTATCACACCTATTCTCTGGCTAGCTTTCTTACAAACATTACTAATATTACTAATATGCATTACTAATATGCAAATTAAAATTAAGTCCACAATCATTATATCTTTGCCATTGACAGTTATACTTGTTTTGTCGCCACAGTTCACACTTTTATTCCGAATGTTCATCGATTGACATTTTTTCAGGTTTCCCTGAAGAAGATTCGAATCATACCAATTAGTTGCTAGGGTGGCATTCTCTTGAAGTTTCGCGACCACAGTACATATGTCCTTTCCTTTCACGTAGATCTGGTGATCGTCTGCGTAGATTGATAGCCCAGAATCTACGCTAATCATTTTAGATTCACTCTAGGGCAGCGGCAATTCATTGTCATCTTGTGGTTTACTTCGTAGATTGAAACCTATTTTTAAACAATTAATTACACCGAATTGAAAAGAGTTGGCAAAACACATGCTGCTAAGCGTAGGAAGTGGATGATTAAGACTGAAGGCCATAACATAATAACACAGCCAAAGTAGCAAAGTAGATGATCCTGTGAACAGCATGACTGTAGTTCACAGCATAATCAATGAAAAAACAGTCCTAAATTATTAGCGGATTACGTCCCAACAAGTTTTTCTTGCTTCATCAAACTAAACTACTTTCGGCGGATTTTTTTTCTTTTCTGTTTTTTTTCACTTTCCTAATTTTAAATGTTCGAAATATAAAACAGACTGGTAAACAGCAATTGTCGGTAGAACTCCCTTCTGAACCAACTCTCTCTAGGACACCGGAAATTCATTATCATCCTGTGGTTTACTTCGTAGAATGAAAGCTATTTTTAAACATTTTAATTGCACCGAATCGAAAAGAGTTGGCAAAACAAATGCTGCTAAGCATAGGAAGTGGATGATAAGACTGAAGGCCATAACATAATAACACAGCCAAAGTAACACGCAATGCATGATTGCAGTTAATAATAATAATAATAATAATTTTAATATTTCTATAGCGAGAATGAACATATACGTATGTTCAAATGTGCTTTACAATCATGAAAACTAGCTTAATCTATAAAACTAGGCAAAAATATTCATCCTTTATCCTAATAAAAATAGTCATAGTAAAATGTTTCACCTACCATGGTTAGAAGCTAACCGAAGTAAATACATCTTTAAACAAGATTTAAAATTAGCTTAAGTGCCCACTTTTCTGATATTCAAAGGCAGCTTATTCCAAAGTCTAGGGGCAGTGGATGTAAAAGATCTCTGAACTAAAGTTTCCTTCAGTCTGGTACTCGGTTGTTCAAGAAGTATGCCAGCGTTCGATCGCAGACTGTATTTACACATTTCCCTAACACTTATCAAATGACTTAAATACTCAGGCGCAGCACCATGAATTGCCTTAAATGTAATAATGAGTGCTTTGAAACTGATGCAACGTTTAATAGGCAACCAGTGTGGAGAGCAGAATACAGGAGTTATGTGGTTATGTCTGGAGATGTTGCAAATTATACGAGCAGCTGAATTCTGAACACGTTGTAGTTTTCCTAAATGCACTGCAGGTAGACTGAAAAGAGGGCTGTCACAATAATCAACTCGTCCCATAACAACTGCATCAACTAACATTTGGGCGGAATCATTAGATAGATTTTTCCTAATTCGCTCGAATGTTATGGAGATGGAAATACGCTGTTTTACAGGTCTTATTGATATGTTCCTTCAGATTTAGATACAGTCAAACCAAGTTCCGAGATTTTTTGTACTCGTGACGAGGCTTACACTTGTATCACCGACCGTAAGGTGGTCAATATTGACTTTCTCCAACTGCCGTCTAGTACCGACTATCATAAATTCAGTTTTACCGTCATTAGTTTTGAGTTTGTCTATAATCATCCACGATCGTATATCTCTAATACAGCGCTTCATTGCGTCTAATACAGCAGCTTGGCTCACTACGTTGTCGGGCTTGAAAGATAGGTATAACTGAGCATCGTTCGCATAAGCATAAACATCCGGCAGGTGATTTTTTATAACTTGGAAGAGCTTGCTAGCATAAATGGTGAACAAAGGAAGGCCCTAAATAGGAACCTTACGGAACACCTTGTGGCAAGGGAAAACTGTACGAAACAGAGCCACTAAGAACAACGCGTTGGGATCTGTTCGTTAAATAGGACAAGAACCACATAAGCACGGCATCTGTCATCCCAGAACATGACAACCGCTCAATTAAGATCTTATGGTTCACAGCATCATCAACAAAGAAAGAGATCTTTGTTTGATTTCGCCCCAAAACGTTTTCTTGCTTCACCAAACTAAACTAATTTCGACGTTTTGTTTTTTATTTTTTCACTTTTGCAATTTTAAACAATCGCACAGTAAAACAATCTGGTAAACAAGAGCAATTGTCGATAATGAACCCCTATCCAGCGCTTGTGATGGACACATTCCTATTATAGCGGTGTTTTTAATACTTCCTAAAACATCTAAAGCGCGCTAAAGTCCCACCCAAGGATACGCTACTTTTCTACACAACATGTATACGTCCTGTATTAGAATATGCGTGCCCAGCTTTCCATAATTCTCTGCCGCAGTACCTGTCTAATGAAATGGAAAGGTTGCAAAAGCGCGCGCTGCAGATAATACAACCCGACTTATCCTATGCTGAGGCTCTAGTAGCTCTAGACATCACGTCACTGTATAAGAGAAGGCAGGCCTTCAGTAAAGCTCTATTCGACCAAATTGTAAGGGATCGTCACAAGCTCATGAGCTGCTGCCGCCACGCAACGGGTCCACCTATTGCACCCGAAGCCAGGGATACTTCAAACTACCGATTTGTAAGACAAATAGGTTTAAGAACACTTTTATTATAGAAAACAGTTTTAATTATTAGTAGTAATTTTAATTATTAGTATTATCAGTATTGATGTTTCCCTTTTTGGATTATATTATAGGTTATATTTTACCTTTTTTTACAGTAGTTATCATATATTCATATATATTTTTGATATTTACTCTTTAAAGTAGGTCACATTTCAGCCGGCCCGGGGGCTGCAATGATTTTACTTCTTAATAAAGCAATCTATCTATCTTAAAGGTATAATGAACTTTACCATTTTAGCCCTACCCGTTAAACGTTTAGCTCCTCATTTACTTCTGGTCGCAGTTCGAATGTTAAAGCTAAGCTTATTGCTGATAAAAACTTAGCTCAGGACTAACATTATGGTTTTGGACTTTGAACCACATACTGCAACACGTGGATGTTGAGCGTAAATCCCAAAAAAACCAAGATAATGGTTTTTCAAAAACGTGCAAAAAAATGTTCTGAACACACATTTTATATAGGAAATCAAGCAATTGATGTTGTACAAGATTATGCCTATTTAGGAACCAAAATATCTTCTTCAGGAAATTTTAAAATCTCACTTGATCACCTAAAAGAGAAAGCACTTCATGCCCTTTTCAGTCTGAGACGACACACAAATTTTAGTAAATTAAAACCGTCTCTTGCCTGTAAGATTTTTGATACCATGATATCTCCAATTTTGCTCTATAATATGAATGCACAATCACCATTATTTCGTTTCCAGACCCACTTTAAAATCTACTAGAGAGTATGAACATTTAGCCAACCACTTGACCCAGATAAGCGTCATCATCTAATTAAGTGTCATGTGCTAATTAAAAGAAAGTGCGTACAATGACTTGGCTAGATATTGGTCGTTTAGAAGTAAAAATTAACAATGACTGTTTTTTCATAAACTCTTAGATGAAGAAAGATTGATACTTGTAAACAATGACAGTCTTTCATTTACCTCGGGTAAGGAAGCATTAAAATATCTCATTTTATTTCTCTCATGGATACTTTTACTCTGCACATACACATATATTTGTCCTCCTAAATAAAGATGTAGAAGAATTTTTTTTTTAATTTTCTTCCTTTGTTGTCCTTATCCGTCGAGTGTTAACAGCTGCCTGGTTCGCCGACAGATCATAACAGCCAGCGCTGTTTATGTGAACGAACTGCGCTTCAAGATGAGTTTGCCAGTTATTCAGAGTGCTTAAAACGTGCTTAAATAAGATATAAATTATTCACACATTGGCATTTGAAGACCTAACTGGTTTTAGAGAAAGATGCCATACCTAAGGACGTACTGCTTCTCATGCATGTTTATGCTTGGAAGGTTTCAAACATTTTAAGACAATTATTTAGAAGCACTTCGCATGTGGCCGTCTCCTTAGCTTGCGTCAGTCATTTCTCGATGTTCGTAACCTCTGATGGAACAGTCCAGAATGCAATACCATGAAACTAACAAAGCACACGATTTGAAATAAGCATGGGTTGAAACGCTCGATTGCAGTATAAAAAATACATTGGAATTGAGTCTGTTCTTCGGTAACATAACGAAAAATTCAGATTGAAGATGGTTTAGCCAAGCGGACAAAGCCTTTCAAAGTCCAAAACCATAATGTTAGTCCTGAGCTAGTTTTTATCAGCAATAAGCTTAGCTTTGACATTCGAACTGCGACCACAAGTAAATAAGTAGCTAAACATTTAACGGGTAGGGCTAAAAAGGTAAAGTTCATTATACCTTTAAAAACATCGTTATAATAGGAATTAAACATAATATTGCTGATATCATTTTAAGCCTATTAATCTTATGTGTCCATCACAAGCGCTGGAAAGGGGTTCATTATCGACATTTGCTCTTGTTTACCAGATTGTTTTACTGTGCGATTATTTAAAATTGCAAAAGTGAAAAAATAAAAAAATGAAACGTCGAAAGTAGTTTAGTTTGGTGAAGCAAGAAAACGTATTGGGGGGAAATCAAACAAAGATCTCTTTCTTTGTTGATGATGCTGTGAACCATAAGATCTTAATTGAGCGGTTGTCATGTTTTGGGATGACAGATGCCGTGCTTAAGTGGTTCTTGTCCTATTTAACGAACAGATCCCAACGCATTGTTCTTAGTGGCTCTGTTTCGTACAGTTTTCCTTTGCCGCAAGGTGTTCCGCAAGGTTCCTGTTTAGGGCCTTCTTTTGTTCGCCATTTATGCCAGTAAGCTCTTCCAACTTATAAAAAATCACCTGCCGGATGTTTATGCTTATGTCGACGATGCTCAGCTATACCTATCTTTCAAGCCCGACAACGTAGTGAGCCAAGCTGCTGCATTAGACGCAATGGAGCGCTGTATTAGAGATATACGATCGTGGATGATTATAGACAAACTCAAAACTAATGACGGTAAAACTGAATTTATGATAGTCGGTACTAGACGGCAGTTGGAGAAAGTCAATATTGACCACCTTACGGTCGGTGATACAAGTGTAAGCCTCGTCACGAGTACAAAACATCTCGGAACTTGGTTTGACTGTATCTAAATCTGAAGGAACATATCAATAAGACCTGTAAAACAGCGTATTTCCATCTCCATAACATTCGAGCGAATTAGGAAAAATCTATCTAATGATTCCCCCCAAACGTTAGTGCATTTAGGAAAACTAAAACGTGTTCAGAATTCAGCTGCTCATATAATTTGCAACATCTCCAGACATGACCACATAACTCCTGCATTCCGCTCTCCACACTGGCTGCCTATTAAATATTGCATCAGTACTCATTATTACATTTAAGGCAATTCATGGTGCTGCGCCTGAGTATTTAAGTTATTTGATAAGTGTTAGGGAAATGTGTAGATACAGTCTGCGATGGAACACTGGCATACTTCTTGAACAACTGAGTACCAGACTGAAAGAAACTTTATGGGAGAGATCTTTTATATCCGCTGCCCCTAGACTTTGGAATAAGTTGCCTTTGAATATCAGAAAAGTGGGCACTTAAGCTAATTTTTAATCTTGTTTAAAGACGTATTTACTTCAGTTAGCTTCTAACCATGGTAGGTGAAACATTTTACTGTGACTATTTTTATTAAGATGAAGGATGAATGTTTTTACTTAGTTCAGTTTATAGATTAAGCTAGTTTTCATGATTGTAAAGCGCATTTGATCATATGTATATGTTAATTTGCGCCATAGAAATATTAAATATTATTATTATTACTGTTATTATTATTATTATTATTATTATTATTATTATTATTATTATTATCTGCAATCATGCATTGCGTGTTACTTTGGCTGTGTTATTATGTTATGGCCTTCAGTCTTATCATCCAGTTCCTATGCTTAGCTATGCTTAACTCTTTTCAATTCGGTGCAATTAAAATGTTTAAAAATAGTGCCCATTCTACGAAGTAAACCACAGGCGGATAATGAATTTCCGGTGCCCTAGAGAGAGTTGGCTCAGAAGGGGGTTCTACCGACAATTGCTGTTTACCAGTCTGTTTTATATTTCGAACATTTAAAATTAGGAAAGTGAAAAAAAAAAAGAAAAGAAAAAAAATCCGCCGAAAGTAGTTTAGTTTGATGAAGCAAGAAAAACTTGTTGGGACGTAATCCGCTAATAATTTAGGACTGTTTTTTCATTGATTATGCTGTGAACTGCAGTCATGCTGTTCACAGGATCATCTACCTTGCTACTTTGGCTGTGTTATTATGTTATGGCCTTCAGTCTTAATCATTCACTTCCTACGCTTAGCAGCATGTGTTTTGCCAACTCTTTTCAATTCGGTGTAATTAATTGTTTAAAAATAGGTTTCATTCTACGAAGTAAACCACAAGATGACAATGAATTGCCGGTGCCCTAGAGTGAATCTAAAATGATTTTAAGATTCTTTCCATTCTTTGTGTTTGTATCAGTAAATAAAATCGTAACTAGTTCAAAAGTGGGTTCTATCGACAATTGTTCTTTATTAGATTGTTTTACTTAGCGAATATTTAAATTGTGAAAGCAAAAAAAAAAAAAAAAAAAGGAGAAGTCGAAAGTAGTTTAGTTTGGTGAAGGAAGAAAAACTTATTGGGGTGTACGTGATCGGCATTCATCTATTCCTTATGATTCAACAGCAGGTTAAGAACGAGCCTGTGTGATATTATGAAAACATCTTTTGAATCAGGACCTAAAGGCTTTGAATCAGTAATGAGAATTCTCTCTGACAGATGATGAATCAATTGTACTTTACTGTGATCAATAACTGGCTAATTGTAGGCACCACCACTGAGACGTTACCTAGCTACTTAAGGGAACCACAGTAAACAAGAAGTCTGGGAAGTATATATAAAGTGACTTTGACCACCAGTCACCTCATCAGTTCATTAGTTGAGCTGTGTGGAGACCAAAAACTGTACCGTCAGACCGTATTATCCCTTTTACCAGCGACACCGCTCACGAAGCATGGAAGGTGAGCACTTTAACCCGTGATTTTGTTGAGTACTTTACTATTTTTTTCCTATTTAGTGAAAAGTCAAAAGGGGCCTTCGTCCATTTTACATTCTGTTTCAAGTCAGTCTATCCGAAAATTCCTAATCCTCTACGTGGGGCGTTCCTTGTTGGTGTTACAGCTGCTGAGGATGGAACGACGAATTCTCTTAGGAAATCCATTCCAAGACATTGGAAGAAATGATTGTTTTCTAGAATCATTGTTTTCTAGAGCTTTCAAATTTGTGGTCATTCTGAACTGCTCCAGAACCAAGTCAAAAGAATATGGCTTAAGTGTACATTAAAATTCTTGGTCATACTAAAGAACCGATTAATTTTTTCTTAAAATACAGGAAGTCACAAAGTCAGGTTGGCGATATACAGTGGTCGTCCTGATCCTGTTTGGACGGTTCATCCTAGCCATCGTCAGTTTAAGAAAATGAAAGAGCATCTGGACGACGCCACAGCCAAAGGCAAGACCTACCGTCACGAACATATGCCTGCCTGTCTAGGTTTCAAAGGTTTCCTAGTGCATCATCCAGAAGACGAGCATGGAGCATGCATTGTAGGACAGGAAACAGCCGCCCTACAAAAGCTATTGCTTGACACAATGCCAGAAGGGGTAATATCAGATGCCTTGCGCCGGAAGATTTTGCAGGCCATCGATTTAGGAGCTGTCTCGCCCAACGTGCCTGGTGCGATGGCACGTGCTTTGCAACCCTCGCCAAAGGTTCTCAGCAAACGGGAGAAAGCTGATGTTGGGGTAATACAACATTATGCACCTGAGCTGAACCTGGCAAGGTGGAACAACTACAGCTTAATCCGTTATAATAACAACTGCTATAACTATGCAAACAACACAATCACCAACAGCTTCGAACAGCCTGGTTATGCCAGCGGTTCTTATCCCTATCCCATGACTCCGGAAAGTGTGCTTCAGGCCGCCCGATCCGACGGCTTAGTAAAGATGGATGTGTCGTCAACTGAGCCTCCCCCTGAAGCACCGGCACAACCCAACTGCGTAGTGGCCCTCGTTGTTGCCGAAGGTAAGAAAATACAATCCATCCTTCCAATTGTGTTATATTACTTGTTAAAAAAAATCATGAAAATGGAGGAAGCATTAGATTCATCTGAAATATCAAAAAAAAAAAAAAAACAGCGGACAATATCGCAACTTCCAATTGGCCAAATTCAGTGCTAATTTTTTTTTAGTTTCACGCTGTTAAAAATTGAAAAGCTTCTAAAATGGTCAAAAATTTCGTGGAAACGGCTATGTTAAAAGAATTTAAGATTTTCGAATTTTTTAATGCTGGGTAACCTCACTACCGTGAAACTTTACTGCGCAGATTCTCCTTTTCCGATATTTATTTCTTTGTGATCACGGCATCTTCAAATCCTGGAGCCGACCCAAGATGTTCGACCAGTTTCCCTGAATATCGAATTTGGATCCTCACATTTTTTTTCAATTGTCTAGCTCTGTTTCCTTATTTTTTAGGTGTAGATTACCACTGGTATCGTTTGGATGATAATGGATACTGGTCTCATAAGCCTGGAAGCACAGCTGCCACTAACCATGATGGAGCTGGAAACTTGATCACTGATCCAAGGACAGCTGTCAATGGAAGTATTGATTACAAGTTTGTTTCCTTTATGAAGATTTTTACAAATATCATTGATGGTCCCAGTTCACCTTCACCCTGAGTATAATAATTTTCAGGGGAGCTTTGGCCACATATAAACGTTAATGGTCAATGTGCTTAACTATCATAAACTTTGTAAGTGGATCGGTTTTAAATGTTATTGTTTTTATTGCAATCCAGAATAACCTATGAAATGGCATGTCCAATTTTTATAGATTTAGTGCACGAATTTTATCACTTTTTGATGAAATGAAAATTCAGGTTTGTGACAATCTTTTACGAGGTTTTTTTAGAAGCTAGTAAAAAAATTCTTAACAATTTGCTCTTTTTAAAAAGTTGAAAATCCTTTTGGAACTTAAGTTTCACATTCATAATGAGAGGAATCGTTTTCTGATACTGTTCTTTACTCTTGTATCCTTAGGACATTAGGACACGTTGAAGTTTTAGTTTAAAACATGAACTTTACCACCTTTCTTGCGAATTGACACGCAAAGAGCATGTCGAATTTAATAGATTTACTGATTCCATGGATTTTATAATCTTTCTTGCAATATTTAACGTGAGTCTCATGAGACTGAATTTTTACAGAGTTAGTACATTGACTTTATAATCTTTTTTTGTGACTTGTAACGAAAGTGACACGTTCAATAATTATTTTTTGTAGAATTAGTTGATGGATGCTATTATCTCAGTTTTATTTTTCTTCTACTTGGAAATTGCATTGAATAGTTGGGTGGCTGCATTGGCTGTTGTACTAAGAACCCTGTAATGCGATTTGTCTCAATAAAGAATGCTAATTTTCATGTTTGTCTATTACTTTCTGATATTCCCACGCGCGTGCTGCCACGCATCGCAGCGCAACAATATGGTGATAAAAATAAATTAAAATGGTGAAATAAATTTTCCTATTCCTACAATTTGCACTTGTTTCTCGTGTGCTGAACTGGCCGCTTGGGACTCGCGAGTTCAAATTTGCATCGAAAACTGCATTCCTGAGATGCCTTTGAGTAGTCAACTTGTGCAGATCATAGGCAGAAACAAATTTTCCATCAGATTCGAAAGTTTGTGCTGAATTTTAAGGGGCAGCTCGCGGACTCGAATGAGTCAAAATCAGGCCAAATCAAACTACAAAGATTGTTCTTTCGGAAACCGGGATTCTTTTGTCAAAGGCGCAAGGCTGAGTGTATTAATTTTGGCGAAATCCCAAGCCGGTCGGAAATTTGAGGTTCTTGAAGCTACATGCCTTGTGAGGATATGATACATTTATAGCCTAGGTCAAACTTCAAGTTTCTAAAACCGCCTCCCGGAGCTTTAAATCGACAAACCAAGCACATTATAACATACATTAACACAGTGTTCGTGTTTCTAAGCGTTTTCACTTGACTTTCATCCGTTCAAAAAGCCTTAATTATCGTATTCACAAAATCCTTTGTACACAACCGAAGCGGCTATTAATATTCAGCTAGCACAGGTCCGCAACACAAACAGAGGATGGTAAGCCTCTGATATTCCTATAAACATCGGTATTGTCATGCAAATCAGAATGACATTATTCAAAGGGAAGAAGGGAGGGAGCGAGGGATCACACCTTAGAAGCGTTTTTAAGAACGGTTTTCTGATACCCCTATTATCACTCGCGCTTGGTACCATCGAATCTTTTTGTGAAGAACTCACCCCTGTTTATAATGCTCCATGATTTTTTTTAGATTTTCAACCTTACAGCTTTTCAACAATAATGTTCTTTATCAGACGAGTCAGTGAATCAGCATACTAATTTTATTAAGGCCAATTTGCCCTGACCTGAAGCAGAGCTCGCTTCTCGAAAGATTCAAGAAAAATTCAACCCGAAACTGCGTCAGAGCTGGAATAGTTATTGTCCACCATTTTGGTCTGTGCAAAGGAGTCATCAAAGAATATGCGTATATTCCTTCCTGTATTTATCTTGAGTCGCAGCTAGGATAAACTCGACCGTTTCTTTATTACTTCAACTCCGTTTTCAATGGACCCAAAGGTGCAACACTTGGTGAGATGTTAGGCCTTTGTGTTCGGATATATTTACTCTTGTTTGAATATCACAGAGTTGATTTGTCCTCGTAATTCATTGGCTGCTTTAGAATGGAATTCTACGCCAGTTTTTCTTTGTTTTGATTTACTTGGCGTCGTAGTGATTCGCAACGATCGAACAGTTTTGCAAAGCGTGAAGTTACAGTAATGCGGTTTAAGATGTAAACAAACACACGAGTATAGAGTCGCTTTTGCCCTGTCCGCCTATTACAGTAGCGGCGGACAAGTTTAATTGTTAGTGACTGGGGATAGTTTCTTCTTCAACTAGCTGTTCGGTTTAGAGTCTTTAATAACTCTTTCTTAGAGCGTTTATAAATAGAATCTTGATTTGTTATCTTGTTGACCTGTGTTTTATACGTTCTGGCTGCAACAGCAATGGTTTCCGGCCCCAATTGTACGATTTTTTCGCTCGTATAGTACAAATAAAATCATCTTTACTCTTTTATTCTTTCAGATGGAATTTTGTGGGGGGGGGGGGCTTGATAAAACATTTCCAGAAAAACAAAACGTTCGAATGTTATAATGATTCCGCCCAAACATTAGTTCATGCACTTGTTATGTGACGAGTTGATTATTGTAATTAGGTCTCCTTTTTGGTCTACCTGCCGAGTGCATTTAGGAAAACTACAACGTGTTCATAATTCAGCTGCTCGTATAATTTGCAGCATCTCCAGACATAACCACATAACTCATGACTGTATTCTGCTCTCCACACTGGTTGCCTATTAAATATTGCATCAGTTTCAAAGTACTCATTATTACATTTAAGGCAATTCATGGTGCTGCACCTGAGTATTTAAGTCATTTGATAAGTGTTAGGGAAATGTGTAAATACAGTCTGCGATCGAACGCTGGCATACTTCTTGAACAACCGAGTGCCAGACTGAAGAAAACTTTAGGGAGAGATCTTTTACATCTGTGGAGTTTTCTTCTCAAATGCAACAGTTAAATACTAGTCGCATCCAACCAACAGAACAAGCGTTATTATTTTGCTTTTCGCGGCGTTTTTTTTAATTTTAATTTTAATTTTTTTTTATTTTTCCATTGCTAACACCTTGAGCGGTCTCACCTTGCCGCAGTTAAATTGTTTTACAAATGTGTTTTTGGTTCGGGTTTCCTATTTGATTGACCAAAATTGTCTGGTAATGACTTGTGAATGATGCGTAACACTCCTCTATGGGAAAAATCAAGTCACGTTTTATTATGACTTGATGACATGTATAAGTCGGTCCTTACGTCTCCGCTGTTCTGGTTTACATTTGATGCAGTGACATTTCAATCATGAAGCAGCAGATTAGGACGCCTTGCGGTAAGCCCATTAGATACGCTTGAAATACCCCTCACAAATTCTTAGAGAGGTTTTCTAAGAATTTGTATGGGACAACAGGAGGTACTTACAGTTTGCCCTTTCTCAGTCCTGTCATGAAGCTTAATTATCAGTATCCTCTCTTGCAGTATCATAATCGCTCGGTGGGACGCTTTCTTACACCTTATATTCGCTACCATTGATGCTTTTGCAAGCTAACATGTGAAATTTATGTCATTTGTCGGATGACCGACCGCGCTAAATATTAGTTACTTACGGGTTCAGATCTACCAAACAACAACCAGGCGCACCAAATTGATGTAAATTTTGTCCCCAAAAAGGATTTTTCGTTGCAGATTGTGTCAATGACATTTAATGTCGCTTATATCACGTTGTTTATTGCATAATTCGCTTTTGACCGGGTTTATGCCGTTTTCGACTAACTCTATCGTAATATTTCCTCTCTGTGTTTACGATTTCCTTTAACAATGGCCGAATTCATCGATTCCTATTTGAAGCACTAGACAACAGTGATGATTCATGTGAAAATTGGTCCGATTGTTCAGACAAAGATTCTGGAACAATTCAGAGACAGAGCTTGCAAATGTTGGAGACTATTCTGTATATGTATATGTCGTGGTTTAATTCTATCCTTGGTTTCAATTCTATTTTCTTTTGTTTTTGGGTATGGTAATGAATGGTAATGAGATTGAAACAAACAAAAATAAAATTTAAACCAAGGAGAAAATTAAACCACAACATTTATCAAAACTGGAGGAAAATTGTAGCAAAAATCTCCTGTGTCAAAGGGTTAAACACATAGCGAAATGTTAACGACTAGTTACGAGGGGACATGATTGTAAGGCCCGGTTCAAACGTCGCATTTCGCATGTGCCGAATTTATTGTTCTCGCTCATTTGCAATTGATTCGGCACATGTGAAATGCGACGTTTGAACCCTTTCCTTAATAAACTACTCGACAAATGAACGACAAAGGACGAGAATTTCTCGTTGTCACGAACTATTTCGCGAAGAAAAAAAATAGCAAATTTGTTTGGTAAGATTACCAAACATTTCAAAGCTCACATTACACGGAATTTAGATCGGTACTTCGAAGGGCAATCGCTCTTAATGAAGCTGATTTCTCAACCTTTGCTTTTACTTTCATTTGAATGAACTATTCTGAGCTGAGATCTCTCCCTACACATTTATACAAGGACAAGCAGCTGAATTTTCCTTCCTGTTTCAGTATTTTATACAGTTGCTATTTCGAACAGTTATTTCTTCGTGAAGAGAAGCGATTAGGTCGCATCCGTGACTGAAACAGCTCCTGAATCGATGGCCTGCAATATCTTCTGGCGCAATTTATCTGTTATCAATCCGTCTGGCATGGTGTCGAGCAATAGCTTTTGTAGGGCCTCTGTCTCTTTGCCTAGAACCAATTCTGCATCCCCAACTCCTTGGTGATGAACTAGGAAACCTCGGTACCCAAGAACAGCAGGAATATGTTCCTGAAGGTAGCAATTGCCTTTGGCTCTGGCGTTGTCGAGAAGCTCTTTTATTTCCCTAAACTTCTCATTGTGAGAATGAACCGCCCAAACGGGATCAGGAAGACCACTGTGTATCAATAAAGTCACCTTGTACTCTCCTGCATGTCAAAGAACACAGAGCTGAGCATCTCATAATACGCGCATATGATGCCAATTTAAATGCTCATCAAAGCTCACTTTACCTAATAAGGCATAATATTTTGAAATTGAAGTTCACGGACTTTTAAAGCCGGAACGTACTATCGACCTTCGTTTCGAGATTACATTCATCACCGTTATATTAAAAGGATAACGCGCCAAACACGACTACGAGAATTTTGGGTTCTTACCGTCCATGTCTACCCAGCTGTTTCAAGACAAGGAATCCAAAAGTTGGCTAGATCTTCTATGGCGACTGGATTCTTTCTTATACCAACCGCGTCCCTAGGTTCTTTTTCACGTTGAAATTTCAAAATGGCGGTGTCAGTATTTGGGTATCGAGAGAACACACTGCTCCAATCTCGTACCCACAGTCCTCGGGCTCTTTGGTCAGCGGATAGTCGCTAAGAGTGACTCTAGGGACAGCAATTAATTCGATTTTTTGATTGCTTTTTCCTCTTAACGGAAGTTGACTACGCCGGAAATCTGGGGAAACAAATTTTTTATTTTCATTGGCTGTGGTCATCATCATCATCATCATCATCATATCCTTTTTTTAACACGATAAAATTTTAAAGCACAGTGCTTGTGGGGTCGTGTAATATACAGGAAGAGAAAAAGTAAAAATAAGTTAGTTACAATATACAACTACAATAAAAATAAAAATAAAATTAGGATTAGTTACAATATACAACTATATAAATCTCTTAAAAATGATATTCGATATGAATTGGCAAAAATACTATATATATGAGATTTAAAATGAATTTACATTAATCATAATCAAAGAAGAAAAGTCAGTTTTTGAGGGAGTTTCGATGAAGCACTTCCGAAAATCGATGTTAGCAGACTGTAAATCGTTTACTGAAAAGTCAGTTAGGTCTTCAAATACCAATGCGTGAATAATTTATATATTATTTAATGAAGTTTTAAGCGCTATAAATAACTGGCAAATTCATCTTGAAGTGCAGTTCGTTCTTTCATAGTCCACTTCTTCGGACTTCAGTTGCCACATAGCCACTTTAAATTAATTAAGAAGCGTACCTCAGACTTAATTATCAAAGATGCACTACAGAAAGCCAGTTCTTTCCATGTCTCATTTTCGCAAGTGACTTAGCTGAATTTTTGAAAATGCAGCATTAGATGGATAAGGACAACAAAGGAGGAAAAAAAAAACAAAGTTCTTCTACACCTTTATTTAGGAGGACAAATATATGTGTATGTGCAGAGTAAAAGTATCCCGCCATGAGAGAAATAAAATGAGATATTTTAATGGCTCCTCCCCGAGGTAAGTGAAAGAATGTCTTTGTTTAGGAGTATTCGAACCCACCGGCGCCGCCATTACATGATTGGATCAGACAGTGATTAGGGACAAGCGAAAAGATACTACTTTTTGTATTTGCGAAATCACGCGTATTTTTATTTTTATAAAAGGAGCTTAATATCTCAACTTTATTCCGGATTTAAAGCGGGTTTTTATTACTCACGGTCATTTAGATCAGTCTTGAGCTGTTTGCATATATAAGCCGTTATGGTGTAGAGAGAGAAAAATAAAACTGATTTGAAGGCTATGTTTAATTCTCGTTATATATATAATATATATGCATTTTGAAAACTCACTCGTTCGCTGTGCTCACTCGTTCGTTTTCCAAAGTTTTGCAACTCCTGAATAAAAATCCGTACGTCGCTCTTTCTATGAAGTAATCTATATTTTCTTCATCTAAGAGAGTAGTTATATAGTTGGGGGTACGAGAGCATTTTTGAAAATGCGCTCTTACCAAACCCAACTATGTAACTACTTTCCATCTGATGGCGACAATTCAACAGAAATCTATATGTATTTTATTTGATGGCGACAATTCAACAGAAATCTATATGTATTTTATTTGATGGCGACAATTCAACAGAAATCTATATGTATTTTATTTGATGGTAATAATTATATGGAAATCTATATGTATTTTATTTTATGGCTTCATTACGGCAATAGAATCCTCGGCATGACAAGTATTTGGATGGCTTGCGATAGCAAGACATGCAAAGACGAAGTCACGGGGATGGAGGATTCGTCACTGCAAAAGCCGCCAAGGTGGGAAGAGCTCGAAGAGCGATGGGCGGCTTATATGTAATTGTATATATAATATCGTTTCTTCTGGGTGGTATAAAAAGGAGTTTCATATGTTGGTAGGAGCCGAACAGGCTCGGGAAGTCGTCACTTTAGTGACGAGTGAGGCTCCTTTCAGCAAGCTGTGGGTAGAGACGTAGTCTCGTAGGGCACAGTGAGCAAATAAGGTACCAGAGCATTTTTCAATTATTTGGAGAACTATATATTTTTCAATTATTTGGAGAACTATATATTTTTCATTTTATGGAGAACTATATGATTTTTTCCCAATTGGGGATACGAGACCATTTCCATTTCATGGAAATCTATATGTTTTTTATTTCATACAAAACCGAACGCATTTTCCATCGCGTGACTTCATACAACAGGAAGTCTAAAATTCTCGGAAAACAGGAAGTCTATTTAAACCACAGAACGCCACAGCTGTGGTGTGACGTCACATCTTTAGATTGCATAATGTCCGTAAGCGTGACTTTTGATTCCATCGTTTGATATATATCTTTTGTCGTCGAAACAGCTGAGTGACACTTTGTTTATTTCATAACTTCCAAGTTGATGTTTACTGCTTCGAATAGTTTTCATGGTATGATGTATTTGTTTGTTATTAATTAATACATTTTTATAATCTTCATGTTTGATGTCATTCTTTATTATGTTCTTCTTGATTCCCTTGGCTGTTTTTCCCACTTTCTGGTTGTCTTTTATGTAACTGTACATTTTTGATCGCAAACCGACGAATTCAGTTATTGGTATTCCAGCTGCTTCATCTTTGAATTTACCGATTACTTTCTTGTTTGTCTTATCGAAATACTAAGAGTTTTCTGGATAGTCGCTGTTGTCAAATCGATCTTTGTCATTCCAAAAGTCTTGGTACACATCTTTAGCTTCAATCTCATATGTTAGACTGTCTGTGTCAGTGAATAATAGTCTAGCCTTATTACCATACTTTTCTTTTATGTAGTTATAATGAAAATCATACATTAGAGTTTTGCTCAGATCAAGAATACACATACCCACATATGCCGGCCTGTTTAGAGTTAGCATTTCTTTAATCTTATGCACTGCTACCAGATTTTCATTGAATATCTTACTGCTTACATAAGTTGGTTTAGAAGCCATCTTCAATAGTTTCTTATCATCTGTAATAAGTCTGACATCGACACGCTTTCTTATGTTCTCCATTGTCTTTCCAAACACTGAGTTATTCATCAATTTGAAGAAGTCTTTTTCGAATGTATTTTTCGCTTGAGTACGTTTTTGTGTATTGAAGTCTATGTATTGCTTGAGCCATGGAGACTGGTTGAACTCTAACACTCGATGGACTTTCTTTAGTTTCAAACCAAGATCTAGATACCACTGTAGATTTCTATAGTGTAGGACATATTTTTCTTTGTTACATAATGTAGGGATCAGTTTGTGGACTAGTCCTATTGATATTTTGAACTTGTTTTGTATCTTATTACAATATCCTGACAACATGTCATCAGTTACTTTAACCTTTTCCGGTCCTAATGGGTAGTCATTGTGAAGGTCATGCAACTCTTTGGAATATTCTAGATCGACTTCTAGTATCAATCCTTTTTTACTATCTTCATTATACTGGGCTAAATTGATTTTATTAATCTGCTTTTCTGTTAACCATTTGAAACCACCAGTTGGTAGGTATTGTGACATAGCCCAACCATATAAATTATTAGCATCAAGATACATGATATACTTTGAGGGCGCTTTCTCGTCATATTCTTTCATGTACTTGTTGTTTGCTTTACCATATCGATTGGCTATATAACTAATACCACCTCTCATTCCCTTTTCAATGAATTGAAACATATCTATGTCTGTCATTAGTTCCAGTTGAATATTGGTCATCTTCAACATAGCATCCCATGACAAACCAGGAGATGTGAAATAATGACAAGGATCAAGTTTGTAATACTGAAGACAGGTCTTACGGAAGTTTTCAAACACGTCAGCTAATAGAAGAATATCAGACTTAAGATATAGATTATGGTATTCACCCATCGTTTGTAATTGAAATATGTCCCAAACGTTTTTGGCATGTTGATAATCCTCATCTGTTATGTGCTCATTATTTAATATGCTGTAAAATTCTTCTTTCGTTGGCAATTCTGTTTTATTGAATTTTTCAAAACTGTCCATGAAATCGTACGGATAAATACCTTTTTTCCTCATCAATTCGAATTTTTCTTTTTTGAATTTTTTGCTTGTATATTTAAAAGCTTCTGCCGGCAAATTACTGACTAATTTATCCAAACTTGAGCTCATAAACTGGAAACTATCAATGAAGGTAAGATGATTACCAAGCATGAAAGCCATATATTTTTCCATATTGTTTGGTATGGCATTGATATTCATTTGTTTCTCCTCTCCTTTCTTATTTTTGTATGCATGTTTCTTAACAATAGCTCCAATCTCTTGCATTATAAAATGACTGTCATAACCTCTTAGATTATGGAATATAACAGGAATTTTGATTTCTTCTGGATTTATTCTAAGTTTCAGATTACAGTCTTGATGTGCTGAGCCTCTGTATTTGCCAGTAATATGGCAATGATCTCTGACTCGAATGTCTTTTTCAGTATATTTTTTATTGCAGATGTGACATTCTTTTGCTTTTTCGAATTCCTCTTCATCCTCTTTCGTCATTTTCAATGGTTTGTTAAAAAATGTTTTCATTACTTTTTTACAGTATTTTACTTCTTCTAACATATTTTCCATGAATTTATACACAGCCTTTTCACCCCTATATAGTTGTATTGGTTTTGTATGCTTATCATCATAACAACAAACCACTTTATAACCATATCCACAGTCTGTATGTTTTTGATAGGCTTCAGTATATGATTTATTACTGTTAGGTTGACATCCTTGTACCTTTTCAGTTATAGCCTCAAAATCAGCATAGATAACAAATGGCACAGGTTGCTGCTTATGAAAATTATTGAATTTTAGTGTGTTATTTTCAACATTTGGCATATTTATCGCTTGCTGACCGTTCACTTGAATACAGTTTTCTTTGTGATTTATTAGTATTTGTTCTGAACTGAAACATTGAAGACAGTACATACAAAAGTGTTTTCTTTCTTTGTGTTTTGTTTGGTTATACATAAATCTGTTGAAATCTTTTATTAGCACGTAATGCTTGTTTTCATCTTTCGTTACTAGCAGTAGTTCCATATGATCTTCATACTTTTCTTTGGAAACATAGATGGGATACGGTTGTTTGTCTTCATATCCGAATACGTTTATATTGATACTGTTTTGCTTCTCAATTTTGTTGTAATGTTTGACATTAACTGGAAAATCAATGTTTGAATAATCTAACTTTTCAATGTATTGTTTATCAGCTTTTTTAATCCTTTGAGGATCCTTGTCTTGAGGATTTAAATGTCGGATATGACACCATCTGAAACATTCATTATCCTCATTTTTCATGTTTATTAAGCCTTTAGCGCTGTTTCGCAGTTCGTAAGGCAGTTGGATATATGAGGATCCTTTCAATGGCTTGTATTTAACTATGTTGAGGTAATGACTATCGACTGATTTGATTGTCCAACCAGATCCTTCTGATATCCATTGAGCTATCTTATTCAGTATCTGTTGTTTAGACGTTTGTAATGCTTCATTGATTTCTGTATGGTTGATTATTGTTTGAGATGTACTATTGAAATATGCTAACTTTTCAACTATTTCACCATCAGACATTTTGCTAAATGTGACTTTCAATGTTTCAACGTATTTCAAGCCTTTCATTTCATTCAACAAAGTTATTACACGATGTTCTATAGCCTTTCTCGTGTTTTGCATTTGGGCTAAGGGGTCTTTATTGTTTTTGATGCTGATTTCATAAGACTTAGTGTAACCTTTTAAAGCTTTGTCTGTTTGTTCTATTTTGGTTCTTGGTGCTGGAACCGGTTTTTTAACTGCATGTTGTTTAGTTCTTGGTGCTGGAACTGGTTTGTAATCATCCATAAACTCTATTGGTGGAAGAATGATGTTTTCTTCATATTCTTTAGCCATCTGTTTGACACTCTTGCGAGGTGTTGGTATTGGTCTCCTTGGTTTGTATGTTCTTGGTGCTGGAACTGGCTTGGTATCGTCAACCACTATGATTTTAGGCTTCTTCTTCTCCTGCTTCAGAAGCAATTTGATAAGTTCCGATTTGCTGAGTTTCTTCAAACTAGCTTTATCCATATCTATATGATTAGATTTTTCTGATTTCATTATATATACTATAGTAAAGACATTTTTTTAAGTGTCTATAATTAGTGTGTTTAAATATAGTCGAGAATTCAAATGATCCAATAACGGATCTTTAGAACTGTAATTATGAAACATTATTATGCATTATGTCTTTGCATTATGTTATTGAGTTTTTCCCTGAGATTAATTATATTAGTATTTCTTCGGTGCTTATTTGTGTTCAAATGACACCATTTTCCAGCCAGTGTATAGTTACGACCTGTGTTACAAATATTACAATACCATTCTTTGTCTAGCATATACTTTGATTTTTGTTTTTTTATAGCCTCCTTCTTCTCTTCTTCAGTTGAATACTTTGGTGGTCTACCTCGACCTCTCTTAACATTCTGATTTTCCATATATATTAATACTATATTAATATTTTTCTCTTTATAAGTGTTTGTGTATGAATTTCAAATGATTGCTTAATGTTTCTGTTGACTTGAATTTTCTGGAACAATGTTTGCATTTGATTCTTACACCCTGGAAATAAAGTATGATTTCTTTAATGATTTCATCGTAATCGTTGCTGACTAATATTTTGTAATTGTTGTTTTCGTACTCTTGTAGCACCATCTCCTGTTCTTCTGAAAGCTTTCCATAACCAGTTGGTGTTTTAAATTCGATTGCAAAACCTGAGTACTTCAAATGCATATTTCCAATGAATAGATCACAAGCTCCCTTCTGATAACCCATGTTGTATGATTTTATTCTCATGTTACCATTAATTTGGTTTTCACCTAATGTTGGGATTAGGATTGCTTTAGGATAATTGTTTCTAATAAAGTTGACTACCTTTTTATGTAAATCATATTCTGTGTTGATATTGAATGTCAGCATTTTGTATGGCCTGTTGTTGAATTCATACTTACCGGTTTTTCTGATTGATGGTAAAACTTCCTTAGTAACCCATCGTTGGAAATCTTTAGCTTTATCCATTTTTGATCTCAATATTAGGCTGTACAATCCAGATTCATTTATATAAATCGTGTTTCCGGTGTTCCGTGTTAAAGGGGACGAATCGTCCCCCTTGGATTTGAGCCTCTTAAGTGAACATTTATCTTCTTCATCAACATGTTTGAAAATCGCTTTCTTGGTATCTTCATATCCCAAAATGCTAGCAACTGTTTTACCACGAAACCAAATATCATCATCCTTTTTGATAATATTCAGTTTTTTCCTTCATAAGTGAAAATTTCCATATGTATGTATTAATGCTATATTTTATTTTCTGTTTAAATAAGATAGCCAGAAACAATTATATTTTTGGCTACAAAAAGCAAATAAACAGTATATACTGTATCGATTGATATAATATATATTAGATAATTCTCTTTAAAACATTTTATATATCCTTTAAGTCCTTCATTGGAATCCAACTATTAAAGTCATCACTATATCCTTTCCATTTCACTAAAGCTTGTTTCTTCTTGTAATCTCTCCGAATGACTTTATCAATTCTGAATACCTTTTGTTCAGCTTTCAGTAATTCAGGTTCATAAAAACTCCCTTGAATGTCTTGATCTCTGAGATCCTTTAGTTTGTATGTGATTGGATTGGTATGTTGTATTTCATCAACTGAAAAAATTTCCTCAGACCAATTTGGTGTATAGCCCTTATCAAACACATTCCGTTTATACTTACTTATTCTAACCTTATCACCTATTTTGAATTTCGGTTTAGATGATACTTGCTCCAAATTACCATACAGATTAAAGTAAACAGTCCCTTCATTCTTCATTTTACTGGCTTCTATGGGTGTCATTTTGATAGAGCTATGTTTAGTGTTGTTATATTGTTTCACTAATTTGGGTAGCATGTCTAAATACTGTGTATTACCTTGAATAGTAAACTGCTTCCACATCTTGGTTTTAATTGTTCGATTCCATCGTTCGCATACGCTACTTTTCTCTTCATTTTCGGTTGAGTATAGTGTTATTTTATTCTTATCAAGTAGTTCCTTAACATGTTTGTTGTAATACTCTTTGCCTTTATCAGTCCATAAATATTCCGGTTTTCTACCTTCTTTAAGGATTGTTTTAAAAGCATTCATAACGGTTTCACCCTTTTTATCTTTTAATGGAACGATCCAACCATATTTAGAGAACACATCTAAAACCATAAGAAGATATCTGTAGCCAGCGTTCCATCGACTGAACTTTTGCATCTCAACAATATCAGAGCACCATATTTCGTCAATATGATTTACAATAACACGCCGTCGAGTAAAGTTACGCTTTATGGGTTTGTGTAATTCATCAGCTAATTCTTTTTGCCAGTTTTCTTCACTCGACGGCCTTTCCCGTTTTTTGTCTTCCTTTGTTTTACACCGAGACCTAGTTTCTGCTTCGTGTTAATCATATTTCTAGCCAGCCAATGCCCCCATTGTCTTTCATTGTAAGGCACACTGTCTAGAGCCTTAACCATTTTTCTATCAGCTTTATTCTTGCATTTTTTGTCATCCTTGCAAACCGAATAATCGACGTCGTGTTGCATTGCTATTGCATCCGTTTTACCGGTCGGTTTATCATAGATTTCCAATATCTCACCAGTAACTGGATTATATTTTACTTGGTTTTCAAGATCGTTGTAAGGCCCAGTGTATTTATGACCAGGTAAAGTCCATCCACCCTTTGGTTTAGGTAGCCTTCCAATGGCTTTATGGATATCTAAACTTCCACCATCCAAATCCTTTCTGTCGGTTTTATACTTTCTATTTGGTCTGATTTTAGTAGATAATTGATCAAACATTTCAGCACCTGTTTTTTGGATGAAAGGTTGAGCTTTTGATAATGCATAATCGATTGCCTTCTTTTGCAGTTTAGGGTTTCTTAATGCTTCTGATCCATAATATCGACCCATTTCAACCGCCTTATTTCCCAACCATGGGATACCGTGGTGAATCAATAAATCAACACCAGTCGATGCTACTGTATCTAGTACGCCCGCCCCTTTCGACGGGCCAACCCGTTTCCCGCCTGTTTAACAAATTTCGTCTTAGTGATTCCACATTGAGAGCATTTACATTTAAGCATAAGCCTCCCATTTTTAGCCTTTTCATATCGTTCACTCCCAGGTACACATTCTGTGACCTTTTTTTGTTTCACGCAATATGATTTCATATATAATATGATTAGATTAGATTAAGGTTCAATATATACGTTCTCATATTTACCAGTTTTTGGATTTTTCACCAAACGTATGACAGTACCCTTCTTTGGTTTAGTCCAGAATTTCTTGCTTGTTATACCTGTTGGTCCTGTGAAAGCACCTTTCAAGACATCACCAGACCAATATCGGTCAAATACATGGTTGGTTGATGGAATTACTTTGCGAGTTATTTGTTCGGCTATTTTGGCTGCCTCGAAAGTTTTACCTAATGGATTTTCACCTCCCTTTTGGCTTTTGACGAATTTCGTCTTAGTAATACCACAATCTGAGCATTTACATTTAAGCATAAGCCTCCCATTTTTAGCCTATTCATATCGTTCACTCCCGTGTACACATTCTGTGACCCTTTTCTGTTTCACGCAATATGATCTCATATATATATGATTTAGATATTTTTGAAATACTGTTCTAAGAATTTCTCATTATTCGTCGTATCATATATGTCGAAAACTTCCAACAGATCAAAATATGATTTGCCCTTATTCATCTCATTCAAAAAGTATAAACAGAAGTAACCGCATGTTGTCGTTAGTAAATTTTGTATTTGATTGTTCTGATGAAGCAATGTTAAATTCTTTTTTCTCGCATGATTGACCATTTCTTGGAAGGGAGGCAAACCAAAGCTATCAAAGTAATTGATGACTTTGTCCTTAACATAAGTAGCCACCCAATGACTCCCTGACATATAACTCGGTTCAAGATTGTAAATGAATAGAGTCTGTCTATGATTGTGAGGAACATTTTCATCTCTTGACAATACATCATTAATTGGGATATTCAGATATTTACACCATTTTATTAAATCATAATTGCTTAATGGGACATTCTTATGGAATTTTGGTTTTACAACAAAATGTTTAACAGTGGGACGTTTTTGAAGGGTGAATTTTTCCCTAGTAGAAGACCCTCTCCTTTTTTTTTCTTTTTTTTTTGTTTTTTTAGTCCCCATACCGATTGTACCGTCCGGCCAATTTCCATAAAAAGGCGGTGTTCTATAAGTTGGGATTAACAAACCACCATCCTGATTATCATTGATTGGTTTTGGTATAGATCTGGGTGGTCTTTGTTTCGGTTGTCCCATCTGAGGGGCACCTTTACCAGTCATCTTCTTTATTGCCTCAATAGCTAAAGGGACTCCAATTGATGCAAGAAGAGTACCTAAGAACCCACCCGTTTGTACTTTTGTCGGTTTTATATGAACACCAGAGCCTGTTTGTAGAGCATTTAATATATCCTTCTTTTGTTTGGTGGTCAAAAGATGTTTATATGTTATCAACTGATCGATTTTATTTTGTGGTACGAGGAACCCACCAGTTTGAACACCTTTTCCGGATATCTTCTTAACAATCTGAGATGCTCCTTCACTAGCTGCTCCAGCCAAGGCTGATAAACCAATAGTTTTTGCTAATGTTGGTGCAAAAGTTCTTCCAAGCGTCAAAACTGTAGACAGAAGAGAGCCACCAACTTGCTTTCGAATGTTTGTTTTAGAAAGTTTAATGTCCATTCCTTTTCTCAATTTCTTATTTTTTTCCAATCGCTTAACTATATTCTGAGGTACATAAAGAGTGTCATTCCCAGATAGAGAGTCCTTCGTGAGCCTTAGAACTATTGTTTCTCTTTTATGATACGCGTTACTAAGATTCCTTTTCTGGTTTGGTGATAAACTAACTTTGATTTCGTATAGTTGTGTCATATTATATATGTTAGATAAATTCTGTTTTAAAAAACATATTCATTTAAATTTTCATCGATGTTAAAAAACTTATTCATTTAAACTATCATCAATTCGTTTCCAATTGTCTTAACAACAACCTCACTCTCGTAAAATACGATGCTATGAGCTCGGACGTTTGCTGTCGGGGCTACATTGAGACGATAATGGAGAATCAACTGTTTAGGATCTCTTGTCACTACCTCTTTTTGATATGTCAAATCGAAATATATTAATCCGTACAAACTACTAAAATTAGATACATTAAGTTGTGTCCCAGAATTGTAATCGTTTTTACGAAATGCATAACTCATTAGATCATTGAATATTCTAATTTTTGAATCACTATCATACTCCAGTTCTGGATAAAATGTATTGTTTCCATACTCTAAACGACAACTCGAGAGAGAGCTATTAGTGTCAGCAGCATTCAACTTGAAAGTGTCAAACAAATACGGACTCCGTTCTGATTCATCATCATTCGGTCCATCAGTTCTCTTTAGATATATAAAAACGTGTTTAACGTTGTCGATAGCTGGACTGATTTGAAACATATTCTGAATAGCTCTGGTATTTGCTGACTGATTGTAGAGATCTCGCATATATGTCCAGGTTGTTGGCTTAAGAAACTCTGAAACGAAATTACTATACATACTGTCTTTTGGGATTAATCTAGGGAGCCAAAGATACAATCTCTTTACTACAACACGACCAGCGTCTGTGCCATTTGCCATGTGAATCATTTCACTGTCTTCGTTAAGTGTAAGTTCAAATGTGAGCTGCATTGGGGGCAACATTTTTTTTCTAATTCTTGGAAAAAACTGTATCGGTTCAACGGTATCATCTCGTTATTCGATTTAGCTCCTCCGCCGCCGTTATTCTGATGAGCCTGGGTTAAAATACGACGGCTCTCGAAACCTGTGTTTGTATTTGCTGTTGTATTATCAGTATCAAGATACCAGAACGAATTCTTTCCAACGGATCTACTAAAATCATCACTATATTCGAGTAAATTTTTAACATTCGTAATTCTATGTAAATTATCACTCTCGTATACTATTTTACCAGACGATTTAATAACCATATGTCTGATTAGACTATGAGATCCGTTTATGATAGTTATGCGATCTGCTGCAGCATATCCAGTACCATCTGCCTTTTTTTGAAGCTCTTTAGTTACTTCGAAATACCCATTAAAAAAATCGAACATAGTCGACCTATCGTTGATTGTAAATCTGTAACCCGTCTTTTTCTGTGATTGATTGTTAGCAGGTTGCTCAATGACATTGTCCAAATGGAAACGAACGTATTCATATCGTTGCAGATTTTCATTTGTTCTGAAACTCATTTATATGAGTAGTTTAGATAAAATTCACTTTTTATATAAACCATTTCCCACTTGCTAGTCTATTTATAATTGGATAAAATTCACTTTTTAATAACATTTTATCGTCTTAATCCAGTACCAGATATAAGTCTATTCAGAATTGTGTTGTAATCTTCTTCTTGTTTTGGTTTAGTAGGTTTGGTTGGTTTCATGGTTTTATTCATTGATTGTTTAGTTGAACCGTGTAATTTTCTCATAATAAGCTCTCCGCTTTTTTCAGCTGCTTTTTTTCCCAGTTTGTCTCCAGCATGTGAAATACCAGATTCAAGCGCTTTTTTGGCAAAAGGTTTTAAAACCATTTCTGGAACTTTACTTAACACCCTTCCAACCGGTTTGAAAATGTTGTCAACAATGATCCCAGATCCTTTATGTTCATAAACAAATCGTCCAAGTTTTGGATGATAAATACGCTTGTATTCATACGACGACATATATAACTATTAGTTAGATTAATCTCTCTTCTCTCTTAAAATCAAACTGAATGAAGTGTCACTATGATTAAGATCTATGATTCTTCGTTATCCGTCGGTAATATAAATCCGAATTTTATTAATCGTATTTTTATTGACAGGATTGAACTGTACTCGTCTTGGCTCTTGTGTGAAACTATAACTCGGGGTGAGAGTTGAGGTACTGAAACTATATATAATATCCGTTTCATCACCATCAACTAGACTTTCGGATATGAGGTCACAATGAACGTTCAAGATTTCCCTGTCTTGAGAGAGATTAGGAATGTAATCTCCAACATTTTCACTACTTGTTAGAATCCTTTTATTGAAGCCAATTAAATCATTGAAATCGGATACAGTAAGATCTGATCTGTAATTTGAGGCAAGTGTTATTATTGTCCTGAATATTGTGTCGTCAAACTCGAGAGTGATAGGATATTGGGGGTTTGATGAGGTCCCTGTTTTTGTTTTTTCTTTGATTAAATTGTCAAAATCGATGTAGTTCCATACTCCAGGGTTAAATATAATTTCCGTCCAATTAGCACCACTATCTGTCGAATATCTTATTTTCTGATTATTAAGTTCTTTTGTGACGTTAAACCAAGTAAAGGACATCGAAATGATTCGGTCGAGGCCGATTTCATATTGTCGATTTGGATTGAGAATTATCGGATTGATGTATTTGATTATGAAATCACTCGGTTTATTACCATTCTTGTCTCTGACTGAATGGGATGATAAGATAAGTTGTCTATCCATTATATGATTAGTTTACATAAAATAGTTTTTGTATATTTTGTTATATTGCGACCTGTTCAAAATAGAGTTTTTCAACAAGATGTCGAGAAGTGCGACACCTGTGTTTCTTAGCTCTATGCTATTATTACCTGCAACCATTGATCCGATAATCAGTTCAAGTTTTTTAATCATTTCTGTCGGATTGTTGAAAAACTGGACTTGTCCACCTCTTTTTATTTTTTTCTTCAAACCAGATCCTTTAATATTTTTCAATCTTTGATTGTTGTAATCGATATAATCAGTAAGAACCTTTCTTGTATCTTGAATAATTTTTCTTCGATATTGAGCCTCAGCTCCAGTGATTGAACCACTATTTAATTTTTTAGTGATATCAGTCGAATAGCCACTTAGTTGTTTCCTTTTATCTTTAGCTTTCTTCAGGGTCTTGGTAAGATAAGCTTTCCTCTTATCGTCATTCATATCTTCTTGTTGAAGTCGTAATTCGACGTCTTCATAATTCGGTATCTCAAGTTCATCCAAAACTTGGTTAATTGCATCCTCCTCGAGAATGTTATAATCAGGTCCTTCTTCTTCGTATTCAGGTGGAAGATCTTCAGGTTCATACATAAATGCTGGATCTATATACATTTGTTTTTCACCTGATGCTAAATCCTTAAGGACATCTTCATAACTTGGAGGTTTTGGAACTAACTGTTTCTCGTTTTCAGGTAAAACAGGTTGATCAAATAGATCTTCCAATCCATAATCAGGCACTTCATCATCAATAGCTATTCCATAATCTGGAACAGGTCGCTTTTTCTTTGGTAATCTTCTCAATGGTATTTTTGGAGATGTGAGTTCCTTTAACTCAGATGTTATAGGTTTGAAAAGTTTCTCTGCCTCGACTTCACCCATTTTATCAGATATCGTATTTTGTTTTATTGTCTCTCTTACTGTGTTAATCTTTTTACCAAGCTCGGATCGTTTCTCAGCCATTTCTTTCCATTTGAGTAAACTCATTATATCATTTGTTTATATAAAATTTCGTATTTTGTTCGGAAAAATTAGGGTTATCATATATAAAAACGCTCGCATAGCGTGTCGCATAGCGTGTCGCCATGCGATAAAATTGTATAACATAGTATCATATGAAGATTCAAAATTACGACATTCAAGATGATGAAAACAACGATTTTGTTCAATTAAAGAGTTTCATACCAAACCGATGTTTCAGGATGCTCGTTTGTGCTCCATCTGGTGGCGGCAAGACCAACCTTCTGCTTGATATGATCTACAGGCTCTTATACTTTGACAAGATATACCTTTATGCTCGCAATCTCTCCCAAAGCAAATATAAGCATCTGTTGAAATCTCTTGAACCAATATCAAAAGAGGTCGGTTATGACGTGATAGAAGCAAGTAACGATGAAATCATCCCTCTGACAGATTTGTCTGATGAAAACCAAAAATTAATCATATTTGATGACTATTTGAATACAGGTAAGAAAAATGACGAACGGATACGAGACTACTTCACCAATTCAAGAAATAAAAATTGTTGTTGTATATATTTGAGTCAAAGCAATTACGGAACCGATAAAACAATAAGACTGAATAGTTCACATTTTTGTGTTTTTGATTTTCCTTCTATAAACGAGCAATCGATGATTTGCCGAGAACTGAACATAAATAAATCAGATTATCAGAAAGCTACTAAGGATCCATATAGTTTTTTGTATGTTGATAAGGTCAAAAAAAAGGTAGCCCGAAATTTCGACGAAAAAATCTAAACTAATATTATATGAGTTATACAAACGGTATTCTTAATCATGTTGATTCTCAAGGACAAGGTCAGATAGGCCCTAGAGGGTTGCCTGGGTTACCTGGTCCTAAAGGCGATAAAGGTGATAAAGGCGATAAGGGTTCAAAAGGTGATAAAGGGCCACAAGGACCCCAGGGCCTAAAAGGCAACAAAGGCGACAAAGGTGATCGTGGACCTCAGGGTAGTGCCAGCGGTTCTGCTGATATTGACATGCAAAATAAGTACAGTATCTTGCGATTGAAAAGCAACCCATATCCTGTCCGCGGCGATTTGACGAAGGCAATAAGCTATCAAGATATGAGAAATATCTTTCTTTCAAAAAAAGAGGGTGGACAAATGGAAGCAAATATTGATATGAATAATAATACAATTTTCAATGTGAAAGACCCAACACAGGCAGATCAAGCCACAAACAAAAAGTATGTCGAAAATCAGCTTGAAAAAAAACTGGATAAAGGATCTGATATTGATATGAAAAATAATTCAATTATCAATCTTGATCTTCCATCAAACCAAAGAGACGCCGCATGTGTCGAGTTTGTTAACAACAGAATTGATGACATGACACAAAAAAAGTTTCTCAAAGTTGATGGCACCAACAATATGACTGGAAACTTGAATTTAAATAACAATAAAATTATTAACTTACAAACCGATTACAGAAATTCAAAATCCGCAGTTAATGTTGATTTTGTGCAAGAGGAAATAAAAGATTTGAGAAATCTTGTCACTCAAAAAATTCGTGAATCTCAGATCAATAACTCAGGTCAAAAAAGGGACGCCTTCAGATACTTGATGGAAGACACTGATGAATCTTCGAGTGAAAACAATATCGAGGTTTTGGGTATTGTTGATTTTCCCAATTCTCCACATCAAATTAATAAAAAAGCTTACCAACTTAAACTCTTGTTTGAAAAAAGCTCACCCAACCAGTACCGGTCGCGCCTCGGTTTTAACTTATATAAACTTCCAGTCGGGTATTACACAATGGTCGTTGAATGGTTTCCGCCGGAAATGAATGAGATAACTGTAACAGCTCAAGGAACAACGATTTCAATTTCTGATGAAACAACCAAAACATTCGAGAATTACACCAAAACAGTTATCCATTTTCACAGATGGGGTAGCTCACCTCCACAATTCCTTTATCTTGATTTGCACGGTACAGTCAGTAAACAATCGTTTTTAACAATTGGGCATTTAATTGTCTATGGTGTTAAAGAAACACTTTCAAACGTTGACCCAAGTGTCTATGACACCGCTTTTGTTATTGAAAACGGAAAAATGGTTATGCAAACAGATTTGTCTTTAAACGGGCATCGTTTGCGTGGTTCCGTTCATTACTTACATGGGAGTTTAGATACGAAAAATAATGAAACATTTTTTTCATTAAATGGTAATGCTAATGTACTCCTTCCAGAAAAAAGCTATATATTAAGTATAACAGTATTATATAGAAAAACCACAGCTCCATTTCAACCTATTCCTTTAAAAATATTTAAAAGTGGCCCTGCGAAACTTTTCACTTCAAAACAATCAACTCAAAAACAAACAATAGATATTAATTTAGAACTACCAAATGGTCTTTTAATGGTGCAATTACATTCTCAAAATTTTATTAATGAAAAATTCTTAATGTTGGTTAAATATAGAGTGCCATGAATATTTTTTCATACATTATATAACACAATGCAGGATATCCATCTGATTGGAGCATGGAATGCTTTTTAGAATATATTATCCCAAAAGAAATAAGCGTTGAGGTTTCCAATGAAAAACATAATGAATAATCTAAACAATATAATATGAAAACATCAACTTTAATCAACGAAATTATTGAGAATATAGAAAAAATAGTTCGAAACATCAGAAAATTATACATCAGTATTAAGAAATCGTTCAAAAAAGAAAAAAATGTAACCGTATAATATATGACAAAAAATATTTTCAATTGGAATCATATATCAAGTGATTTGACTGAAGATCAGATAGAAGAACTAAAATCGTATTACATAACATATCATCGGAAGTGTTGGGCTTATAAACAAGCTGCAAAACGTTTCAAAAAGTGGAAATTACTCGGCGATTCATTGTCAATCATTTTCGCAACGGGCGGAATTGCATCTGCAATAGCGACATCTGGCATATCTCTTGTTGCTATCTCAACAGCCTCAGTAATTATTCAGAGTTGGATGAAACACAAAGATCTTGATCTCAAAATACAAAATTGTATACACGCCTACCAAAGTTACCAGAATTTGTTAAACACAATCAAAGATACCATGAGAGGTGGCGATTTTCAACCACATTCTCTACACATAATAATGAACAACGTAGATAATTATGTTACATACAATAGTCCCACAGTTGACAAATTCCTAGAAAAATATGACAAATATTTCACTCATCAATGATCTCTTTCATTCTATCACCAATAAGTGATATAATTAGATTCCAATATCTTTCATATGAAGTCAATGTTTTTTTCGATTTACTGATTGGAATATCAAATGGTAAATTCATCATACTTAACACTTCACGTAAAATGAAATTGATGTTAATCATTCTTTTCCGGTTTCCATTCACTTGGGGAAGAATCTTACCTATTTCTACAAATACTCTATCAATCTTACATTTTTGATGGTATGATATTTCTATATTATATTTTTGTTCAATATCTAGAATCGTATTATTTATATGATACTCACGATGGTAAATAGATTTCCTCTTCAGTTTATGTCTGTTCTCATAAAAATTAACATACTCTACTGATGATTTATATCCTTGAACAATACCACAACTTAGACATGCTAACATCCCATCGTCGTTAATAATATACTGATTATCACAGCATGAATAATATTTCACTAAACGATCTTGTGGTTTTTCATTAGAATCTTCCAATGTTTGGTCACAAAAAGGACAAACAATATCTCCTGATTCTTTCAGTTCATCATGTAATTCCTTGTTACAATTCATTCTATACTATTATATGAGATATTTTTTTATCTGATTCAAACTTCCTGTATTTGGGAGTCACGCAATGGAAAAATGTGTTCGTTTCCACATGAAATATATAGATTGGAAAATGTGTTCGTTTCCACATGAAATAAAAACATATAGATTCCATCAAATGACTACCATCAAATGGAAAGTAGTATGTAGTTGGAAGGTAACAGAGAATTTTGACAAAAATGCTCTGGTACCATGTTGCCTACTGTGCCCTACGAGACTACGTCTCTACCCACAGTATGCTGCAAGGAGCCTCAATCGTCACTAAAGTGACGACTTCCCGAGCCTGCTCGGCTCCTACCAACATGTGAAACTGCTTTTTATACCCCCAGAGGAAACCATAAAATAATTTCCATCATATAAAAACATATAGATTTCCATAAAATAATACCATCAGATGGAAAGTAGTTACATAGTTGGGTTTGGTAAGAGAGCATTTTTAAAAATGCTCTCGTACCCCCAACTATATAACTACTTAAGAGTTTATGAAAATACAATCACTGTTAATTTTTATTTCTAAACGAACACCAAGATCTAGCTACGTCATTGTACGCACTTTTTTTTAATTACCACATGACACCCAATTGGCTAAATGTTCGAACTCTCTAGCAGATTTTAAAGTGGGTCTAGAAACGAGTGCGTGCCATTCATGCATTCATGAAAGCACAGTTTAAATTAGTTTTCTTTTTCTGCACCTTTCATATTCATGGGCAAACGTATGGAATTAACTGGCGATCAGCTATGTATGGCAATACCTTATTTTCGACATATTTTTTGTTTCAATTTGGAGAACGTTTAGTATACAAATATGCCAAAAAAGAAAGGCTATCGAAATGTTGAAAAAATGCCTGCCCTAGTTTATAACGCTGGGTTAAGAAAAGTTGGAAATAAGGATAGATTTGTTTACTTTGTTTCTCTGAAATTCAGCTCAACATTCTTTAGAGAAAGATGTCACGCCTAAGGACGCACTGCTTCTCATGCATATTTATGCTTGGAAGGTTTCAAACATTTTAAGACAATTATTTAGAAGCACTTCGCATGTGGCCGTCTCCTTACCTTGCGTCAGTCATTTCTCGATGTTCGTAACCTCTGATGTAACAGTCCAGAATGCAATACCATGAAACCAACAACGCACACGATTTGAAATAAGCATGGGTTGAAACGTTCGATTGTAGTATAAAAGATACATTTCAATTTAGTCTGTTCTTCGGTAACATAACGAAAAATTCAGATTGAAGATGGTTTAGCCAAGTGGACAAAGTCTTTCAAACTCCAAAACCATAATGTTAGTCCTGAGGTAAGTTTTTATCAGCAATAAGCTTAACTTTAACATTCGAACTGCGACCACAAGTAAATAAGGAGCTAAACATTTAACAGGTAGGGCTAAAAATGTAAAGTTCATTATACCTTTAAAAACACCGTGGTAATAGGAACTAAACATAATATTGCTCATACAAATCATTTTAAGCCTATTAATCTTATGTGTCCATCATTTGCGCTGGACAGGGGTTCTATCGACAAATGCTCTTTATTACCAGATTTTACTCTGCAAATATTCAAAGTAGCAAAAGTAAAAAAGATCCCTCGAAAGTAGTTTAGTTTGGTGAAGCAAGAAAACGTATTCTGGCGTAATCTGCAAACAAAAGTCTGTTAAGGATCTTAAGGCTTTGAATCAGTGATGAGAATTCTCTTTGACAAATGATGAATCAATTGTACTTTACCATGATCAAAATCTGGCTGGTTGTAGGCTCTACTACTCAGACGTTACCTATCGACTTTGAATAAGAAGCTTTAATTTCAGATTTGCTTTGCTGACAAGGAGTTTTAAGTATTTGCGCAGCTTTCCGTCTCCTTTTCTGGGAGTTTTTCTTTCAAAAATCGACATTTTTATTAGATTTTTCTCCTGAAAGTCCCGCCATGTCATTATTTCTAAGAATTTACACTAGTTTGTGTGAACTCTAGGAAGATATTTTGAGGCCATGGTCCAGGGCTAAAGGTGATTGACCCTTAAGGGGCAATGGTTTCATTTGGACGTAATAGCATGTGAGCTTGTTATGGAATTATGCTTTGGGAAATTGCCGACAGTGTCAACCCAGTTTTCAAAAATCCAGGTAAATATCTCAAACAATTAAAAATTGTAGCTATTTGACCAACATAAGGCCAAACCGCGATTTTTACGGGTCCGACCAGGCCAAACATATCACCACTGAAGGAAAATGAAGGAAAAATAGAGACAGCGAGGAGAAGGGAAGGAGAAGAAGAAAAAAAGCAATGGTTGCCCTCTCAGTTTTTACAATAGCTACTTTGAAGATACTTTATAGCGGAGCCTGCGGGCAAAGCCCGCCAGCGGAGCTCCATTGCTAAGGAAATTTGGTAATGTATCGATGCGAAAAATTTTGGTTGTGACGTCAGCGTACGTCCGTCCATCCGACCGTCCGTACAGACTCTGGGGGAGGGGGAGGGAAGTCCCAAGGCAACCCGACCGGGAGTGGAGAATGCCATCTTTTCTTGGCGGGAAATCGCGCGGTGCTTTTGGGCAACCGGCGTTTTTCTTGGCGGGAAATCGCATGACCATCGTCGCTTTTACGAAAGAGGTTTCTTTAAAAAGCTTAAGACGGAATCCATCAGGAAATTGAGTAATCAGTGGACAAAAACCTTGTACCAGGATAATTTAAAGTTTATCGCATTCTTTTTTACACTTTTTAAGAGCTATAGACGTAATTAGTTATCTGTAATAACACCAAAGACAATTTCTTATGGGTTCCCGTGAAATTAAATTTCAAATTTCACAGGAATTGTGTAAACACGGGTAAAATAGGTAAATTTTTGTGCGTAAGATTTCATTTTGTGAAATTTGAAATTTGTTTTCTCCGGCTCCCATAAGAAATTGTCTTTGGGGTTATTACGGATAACAAATTACATCCATAGCTCTCAAAAAATGTGAAAAAGAATGTGATATGCTTTAAATTATTCTGGTACAAGATTTTTGTCCACTGAAAATTAAAATTACTCAATTTCCTAATGGATTCCGTCTTAAGTTTATTTAGCAAAACGATTGTTCGACGGTACTGTAGTTTTAAACTTGAGAAAAAAACATTTAATACCTATAAATGGAAAGAAAAAGTTCAAAAGAATACTGGTAGTAGGCGAAAACTTCAAGTTACGAAAGCTGCCTTCAAAGGACCTCATCCCTTTGTTTTCTTCACGGCGAAGAGCTTGCCTTGTTCTGAAACACAACCGGGTAAGTGAAGTTTTTAAAGGGTTTAAGGTGCATGATTTTGAGTATTCATTACGGTCAAAGAAATAACATTTTGAAATTGAATTTATGTCATTAGAAATGTGTCATTTACTTTTGACTTCAAAAAACTATTAGAAAACGAGCTCAGATTTGTGACAGATGTAGTCTTAGAATATTTTGCCATGCTGGAAGTGTAATGCGAATTGCATTTAAGTCTTAAGTATAAATTTACGGGTTTTCGAATAAACTTTTTCAAAAATGATTTCTCTGTTTATTATTTTGTGTTTGTTTATTCATAATAGTAGGTCAAAGCACAGTCGCAAGGCAACTGCACAAGCATCACTTACGGCGAATAATTGCTTTCAATTTTAACTGTCGGATCGGTTTGTGCAATTGTCGATTTTCTTGTCCAAGAACTTTTCAATAGTAAGCGAAGCAGTTGTCGGTTTAAGACTATTTTATCCGAAAAGCTTCCGAAAAACAAGTTTTTTTGCGTTCCTCAAAGCGCCTAACTTTAAATGGGCTTACTTCGCATCCGCAAAACTTATGCCATAATTTAAAGCGTGTTTGGTGTTTGCTCTTTTTCAATCTTGATGGTATAAATTTTGACCAGACTAATAGGGGCAGTTCATGTTATTTGTTAACTGAACATCCGAACGCGATGAAGATAACCCATTTACTTCAGAATAAGTTTTATTTTGTTGTTGTACATGAGCGCCGTTTCAAGTTCATTCAAGCCAACAGCCAATAATCCAAGGAGATTTGACAAGTCTTGACAGTTAATGACAGGATATGGAAACATTTAAAAAACCAAGCAAGACTGCTCCTGAGTAAAATATGTGTTCAGTTTGATGCCCGAAAAAAAAATTAAGCTGTGCTCGGCCTCTAGAATGACCTTTCGAGCTTGGTTTTACAGAACAGATCCTCAAATCTTGGAGGACAATTCGGAACACTTTCGGGCTTTTTGAGAAACACTTTTCGAAAGGGAACGAGCCAAAGAAAGCCCCGAAATATATTTCAGAGCGAAAAGTTTCAGGACTATTTTTGAGAAACGAGCACCAGTTTATTCCTTGGAGGCTCCGCTTTTAGGCATGGCTAAATCTATATATTAATAGCTACTTTGTTGAGCAACAAGGTCTTTCCCACAAAAACGTTTTCAAAAATCCAGCTAGATGGTTCTCCAAAACGAGAAACGAGCGGGCTCCTGGCCAAGTAACACGAATCGCCTTTTGCTTGTCCAAAGTAGCACACTTTGCATCATTGACAGGTTTCTTTGGACACAATAGATTCCAGTAAATGAACACAGGTGAACTCAGAAATTCAGAGTCGTGCGGGCGTGAGAGCTGCATGGGGGTCTACACCGTCAAAAACTTTTAAGAAACTGGGTTTAAGCTTATAATCTAGATGAATTTTTAAAACGTGATCAAAAGTTGACCAGAATTTTCGCACAGGAACCTGGCTAACGGGCAGGTTCCTGGTCGTCTGGTGAACAAAAAATTAGGGGGGGGGGGGATCCGTCAAGGCGGCTCAGAAATTTTTGTTGATCTTGAGTTGTTCATGCCGTTCTTGTTTGTTTATTATTATTTTTGGGGGGTATTTTTATTTCAGCAATCGCAAAGCATTTATGGGTAAAAATGAAAAGCACAGAGTGTTAGGCTGTTCAGGCTTTTTTTTCTCCCGAACACCCCCCGCCCCCTTCCCTCCCAAGGAAGGGTCTTCTCTTCACTCTGGCCCATTCTCTCTCTCTCTCTCTCTCTCTCTCTCTCTCTCTCTCTCTCTCTCTCTCTCTCTCTCTCTCTCTCTCTCTCTCTCTCTCTCTCTCTCTCTCTCTCTCCTACGCAAGTTAGCGACATTTTTGAATTGGCGCGGTCTTCGCTCAGATTGAAATGAATAGATCTAGATTTTCAGTTGGCTGCCTTGAGCAAACTTTTCCTGAAGGCATCATGAAGCCTAGTGATGGAAAAAGTCTTACAATTTGCTGGTAATGCGTCGTCTAATATCTTACCTGCAGTTTGTTTTGCTTTTTGAACTTAACGGGTCTTTGACTCGGGTCCATTTGCAGGGATTGATATTGTGGGCTTTGCTCGAGGTGGTAACAAGTCTTTGGCTTCGAAACGTAGGTCTCGGGATCGTATCTAAGCGGAGAGCAAAATTGGACTGAATTTTGAGCTTGCCAAAGACTTAGGAAATTCTTGTCAAAGGCAGCGGTATAAAGGTGTGCTCTTGAGAATTTTTCTCAACATCCGGGACTTCAACTAAAAGGCAAACAGAGAAAGAGTTTGTGAAGAGATTTGCCTCGAAAAAGCGTGAGTTTGAATCGTTTTTCGTTTTGTTTTCGTTTTTGCCGTTAGAAGGAAGTTATGTCGTGACCTTGATACTTCAAAGTGTCGATTTGTGTCATTTCCGCTGAAGAGTTGACGTAACATTTACCAGGCGTGTGACTAAATTTTAGTGGGCTGCATTTGTTTGATTATTTGGAACAGTGAATAATAAAGGAATTCCATCAAGTCCGATTGAAAACGCTGTTTCACTTTGCTTAAGGCTAGTTGTCCTTAGAAAGATAAATTTTAACTCGAACGGGTCGGATTTTGAGTGAGATTTGCAATTTGTAGCCCACCTTCTCAAGACGGATCAGAGGTCATGATTAATTTCCTAGGCTGTCAAATACATGTATGTATGTCAGTTTCAGTTGCATTAGAAATTAAATGTGTTTCTTTACAAACATTTACTCGTTTAGAATTGTCATAATAAGCCCTAATTTAGGGCTGCCTATTGATTAGCAGCGGAGGCCTTAGAAGAACAAAGTTGAAAACTATCTTGAATTTTGTATAGGTATGTTTTTGTAAAATCAGTCATATATATATATATATATATATATATATATATATATATATATATATATAACCAAATTTACCAGTATTTTTGTGGTTTTATACGTTTATTTCTGGAAAAAAAGATCTAATAAAAACTATCACACATTCATGGCGAGTCGGTGCGAAAATCATGAAGCACAACTGAGAACAACTGTACACAACTGCAACTGCAACAACTGCAACACAACTGCAACAACTGAGAACAACTGCATTTTGCGCTTTGCGTTTAACAAACTATGATGGCGAATTCTAATGTTCCTCGCTACAGTAATCGTGCTTAATAGCTGCGTAGAAATTACCTCTTCAAGGGCAGCTGTTCAAATTTGTTCTGTCTTCAGTTCGATCAAACATGCACATGATGGCTCCGTTGTGCGAACAGCCGATTACAAACTTGTTCAGTTTCAACTCCAGCAGCTATATGGTGAAATTGTACAGCTTCAATCCGCTTTGAACGATGATTACAACAATGTTTCAGGAAAAACCAAACATGTACCATATTTCTGGGCCAATAATTAGAAGATTTTTTTCCAAAACGTGTGCTACTTTGTTCACTTTCGAGCAGTTTTCATTGATTCATTCAGCTTTGCAATGAAACGTTACATCACTCCGCCAGGTTTTGGCGCCTTTTTCGTTCAGTCATGTGATCGATTCTCGTTCCGCTTAAATTTCTTTTCTCATTTTTCCCGTTCTTTCTTGATTTTTTTTTTAAATAGTGGTTAAGTTTTAATAAAACAATTATTCTACTCGGGGTTGCTGGATATCAATGATTATAACCAACTCGGCGCTACGCGCCTCGTTGGTTATCTATCATTCGATATCCAGCGCGCCCTCGTAGAACAATTGTTAAATATATATATATATATATATATTTAACAATTATTCTACGAGGGCGCGCTGGATATCGAATGATAGATAACCAACGAGGCGCGTAGCGCCGAGATGGTTATAATCATTTGATATCCAGCAAGCCCGAGTAGAATAATTGTTTTATTAAAAACTTAACCACTATTTAAAAAGAAAATCAGAAAGAACGGGAAAAACGAGAAAAGAAATTTAAGCGGAACAAGAATCGATCACATGACTGAACGAAAAAGGCGCCAAAACCTCGCGAAGTGTTGCAGCGTTTCATTACAAGGCTGAATGAATCAATGAAAACTGCTCGAAAGTGAACAAAGTAGCACACGTTTTGGAAAAAAATCTTCTAATTATTGGCTCTGAAATATGGTACATGTTTGATTTTTCCTGAACATTGTTGTAATCATCGTTCAAAGCGGATTGAAGCTGTACAATTTCACCATATAGCTGCTGGAGTTGAAACTGAACAAGTTTGTAATCTGTTCGCACAACGGAGCCATCATGTGCGTGTTTGATCGAACTGAAGACAGAACAAATTTGAACAGTTGAACTTGAAGAGGTATTTTCTATGCAGCTCAGAAGCAAGATTACTGTAGCGAGGAACATTAGAATTCACCATCATAGTTTGTTAAACGCAAAGCGCAAAATGCAGTTGTTCTCGGTTTAGAGGTTGCGGACGGAATGGTAAAAACAACATTCAAACAACTGGAAAAGCGATTCAACTCCGTTTACGTGGCATCCAATTTCTATCTGAGCATTTGGATCTGTTGGAACATAGAGCTACAACAAGTGCAGGTAAACCAGTGTCCTGATTCTGCATGTTAAAGCCGAAAAACAATGTCGCCCTTCCTTCCTTCTTGGTAGTTTGCAGCTGTATTTTTTTAGCACTTGTTTAGACTGCTTCATGATTTTCGCACCGACTCGCCTTGAATGTGTGATAGTTTTTATTAAATGCTCCAGCCCCATTTCATTGTTTTATTTTATGTCTTGTCTTGATATTTTGAAGTGGAAATCCTTTTTGATAATACCTACCGTTTGTTCAATTTCAATGATCGACGCGACGATCGATGAAAGAAATTAATTGTAAACACAACGCTTAATGCTTAAATTTCTATTTCTGCACAGTTTCCTCAAATATTTTTGACTTGTGTCTAGACGACGCTGTTGGTGATGCTTGTTGGTGACGTTGTTGGAATTTCTGCTTAATTTAAATTTGCTGGCAAGTGATTTTTCTCGTCCATTTTTCTCGCCGGGTTGCTCGCGAGGAAAAAAACTTTCAGCTCACTTTGTTGTTGAGTGTTCATTGACCATATTTGGTCGCAGCAGGTATATGAGCTGATAGCCTAGCTCCGTTGAGCCAATCAAAATGCTAGAAATCCAATATACCTAGTCCAGTTTTTAATATATATATATATATATATATATATATATATATATATATATATATATATATAGCTGGATTTTTGAAAATGTAGCCACCGAAAATTGCAGCCTTTTGACCAACATAAGGCCAAAACGCGATGATTGCGGGTCCGTCAAGGCCAAAAATCACACCACTGAGCGAAAGTGAAAGTAAAAATAGAGAAAGCGAAGAGAAAGGAAGGAGAAGAAGAAAAAAAGGCAATGGGCGCACTCATAGTTTTTATAATGGCACTTCGAACTACAAAAAATTGCCGGCGAACAGCTATTTTAGCGTAACCCCCTTTTCAAAAATCCAGGTAGAAATTGGCCACAGTTGGACGGCAAGGCTGCCAAAGTCCTCCAAACCGCGCCGTTTTCGAATGCCAAACGGCATTCTTTGCAACATTAGCAGAGTTCTTTGGAAATATATACCTGGATTTTTGAAAACGGGGCTAGTGAAAATTGGAGCCTTTTGACAAAAAGAAGGCCAAAACGCCATTTTTGCGTGTCCGACAAGGTCGAAAATCACACCACCAAGGGAAAACCAAAGGAAAAATAGAGAGAGCGAGGAGAAGGGAAGGAGGAGAAGAAAAAGAAAGCAATGGTCACACTCTTAGTTTTTATAATAGCTACTTTGGAGTTCCTGAACGACAAAAAACTGGTTGAGCAACAAGCACTTTCCCACAGTAAATTCAGCTAGATATAGATATTGAATATCAGAAGAAAATGACTGATCAACTGAAGATTTGACTTGGCATTTTATTGCTTTGTAGTTGCGTACCACACAACTGGTGTAGCACTCTTCAGATAAAATTGCCAAATGGTAGATTACAACGGTACACTGATTATAACTGAAATACGAAAATGCGGTTGCCATAGATTTACGATGCTTTTTCCATAGATCCTATTGCGTGACAATACTGGTTTTGAAACTTTTTAACAGGAATTTGCTCGCGTGCCTACAGGAAGTTACAAGTTCGTTGCGTTTGTTTAGTGTGGCGTTATGGGGTTTGCAAATAATAAAATACTTTTCCCGTAGGCATAAATTACATCTATTTGAAGAGAGGTTATGTGCGGTAGCCTGCTTCAAAATCTTCCAAGTAATCCGAAAGCTTGGGTTAGTGTCTTTTAGGTTCCATATGTGTTTGCTGAGTTCTGTGTTCATTCTTTTGTTTGGATTGTTAAAAGAGGGGAGAGGAATGGTTTAGGGAGGAGGGAGAGATGGCCCCAAAAAACAGGGAGGAAGGAGAAAGGACGCAAAAAAATAGGGAGAAGGGAGAATGTCTTTAAAAAAAACGTGACATGAGTCTTTAAAGCCTTAATAGTTCCTAATATAAGAAACTGTACGGATCTGTTCCCCACTAAACAATTATATCGAGAGAAGACTGGGTAGACCCTGGGTACCAAAGACTATTTTGAGCCCGTAAGCTCAGGTACAGGTGTTTGCGATATTTTGAATGGTCTCTTGTTATCAGTTTCGCGCTTCATGCTACTAGAGGTCGCTAGAGAATTTCAGGCTTCATTGTTTGGCCATTTCAAGATATTCTGATTGACCGTGAGATTTAGAGGCCAAATCGGAAAATCGTGAGACCTTGAGTTAGTCATGTTAGTGTTCGTTAAAACGTGATATTAAGGATGAAGGTCAGGGGCAAGGCCATGGTGAGTACGAAATGTTTTGCCTTTCTAGTTTTCTGCCTTTTCTGTGCACTTCATGTGTTTAGGTCTGTTTAGGCGTCACCAATAAAACGAGTAGTGCTTTCTGATTCAGTGCTTCCATTAGGTTCCCAGAAATGTGAAACAATACAGCAACTTAATCTTAAGAAGTATTTTATTATAGACCGTGGAATCGCACTTTCGGCATTCAGGTCATCGATAACGGCTCCATTTTGTGATCCTTTACAGTAATTTGACTATCACTCAAACACTGACATGTTCTGGACTCCCCTCTTGCACTGTGTCATGTTAAACTCCGAAGTCTTTTTGTGCAAAAATATTTCTACTGCAAATTGCTTAATAAGAATAATTTGTAGGAAGGGAAGTCAGAAAACTATGAAGCTAAACTGACAATGTAATCGTACTTAAAAAATTTTATGGACTTCGTGTACTGGTTGATGCTGCTTGATGACGCTCATCGAGAACCAATAAACATTTCTAGTTCAGCCACAAACAAAAAAGTTGCGATGTAGGCAAACCTTCCTAAGGACGGTGGGTCCTAATACAGAGGTATTTTTGCAAAGGTTATGACTGTGGGGGAAAAGCAGATCTTAGTAAGGATTATTGGAATCTAAAAAGAAAAATGTGGGTAACCTCGCATTTTTCAGAAATAACTAAGCAACCGCAATTCTAAAAAAAGCTTTAAAATACAAAGAATGTACGGCATTGTCTTTCCAAATATCTCTGAAAAATGCGCCGTTACCCCCAATTTTCTTTTACGATTCTGATAGCCCTTGCTAAGATCTGCTTTTTCCACATAGTCATAAGCCGCGCAACAATACCGTTGTATTAGTAGGCAAATTCCTTAAGAAACCCGAATATCTCGGACCAGGTGTGCGTTTCTCGAAAGCCCCGAGACTTTTCGGGTCGATTTTGAGCACGATAAGTTACTCTGTATCCTGTAAATAAAGAACTTTCTAATCATCAAACTTCCCTATTAGTTAGACATTTCTTACCTTGAAGACATGTTAAAATAACAGCTTTGTAGAATGAGTTGATCATGTTTTTATACATGGCTTTTCGGGGCTTTCGAGAAACGCACCCCAGACCCGAGATGCGCAGGACGTATGCGGAGAAACAAAAGGGGCACCGTCCTTAAGGTACTAGAAAATCCTCAAATTTACTGACCAAATCTTTGAGATGTTCGACATCAGCGAACTTGTTCCTCAAGAAAGTGAAGTTGAAGGTACTTTGAATAATAGCGATAGTAACAGTGACGACGAACTGAGACTGTAACATGCCCACACTTACGCGTAGCAGCAGGTGGGTTCGAGTGCCTGCAAACTGGCAAAGTGTCATGACTTTCTTTAAAAAGAACATCTTTGTTTACAGACTTAATTTGATCATGAAATATGTTAAAGGAAATTCTGGCTTTGCTGTATCCAGTGAGAACTGTGTGATTATAGATAAAAACTGAGAGTGAGAGTAAGGCAAGACATCAAATGCCATACAATAGAGAAACAAGAAGGTATGAAGGCATCATGAGGATACAATGTCGCTTGAGATGAGGAAAAGAGCCTGTTAGTTTGGCAAAATCACAAAGATAGCGTACACTATTCATAGTACCCTGTTACTACATGTTAAGTCTAGTACTTTGTAGGTATTCAAAGAGCACAAAGTTCTTTAGTAAAGTGACAATATTGGAAGGAATTTAAACTGCAGTGTAGTGTTACGTAATATGAACCCGTTAAAGTATAATCAGGGAGAAAGGTGAAAAAACAGGGAGGAGGGAGAAACGGCCAAAGAAATTAGGGAGGAGGGAGAAAATGAGTTTAAAAATGGGGAGATAAGATATTTAACTGCCTGTTCCTCTCCCCTCTTAAAAGACGCTTTGTGGTTCGCAAATCGTGTCTTAAAAGTGTTAGGTTAGTCCCACGTAAGTTTGGTCGGGTTTGTTGTCTTCTGTTGTTACGGGTTGCTTGGTATACAATGGATCCCTTGAGGCAATTGCCAGCCATAGGACAGTCGGAAGGTTTTCTGCAGTTGCACAATTTTGCGGGCGCGTCAATTTTTTTAAGTGACTGTGAAGTCGTTTTGTTGTGGTCGTCGATGTTTTGTTTGATGTTTGTCATACAGCTGTAGCTGATTTTAACTGTGTTTCTGTTAAATAGTTTGTATAGCTTGCTATATGGGGGTTTTACCAGATGATTCCCCTACGGCGATTCTTTTTTGTAGGGCTTGCAGCTTGCGTTGTGGTTGGTGGTGAAAAGGTGAGTCGGTGTTTATATCCGCTGTCATCGAGAGCTTTCTGGTACAATGATGTAGCCTTGTTGAATGAATCTTCGTCGTAGGAAATGATCTCTTGTTTACCTAGAGTGGAATGTTGTTTTCTTTAGTGTATGGCATGTGTTTTCCATTGGTCAAGTTCAGGGTCACGTCAAGGACGTTTACGATATTTTTGTTGGCTTCGATTGTAATCTTGAGGCCGCGTGTTCGTTGAATATGCTGCAGAGATCCTTTTTAATAAGTTCCACCTGGCGAGGGGATGTTGTGGATATTCACAGGCCGTCATCTCTGTATAGGCCGAAGATGTTGCCATGTTTCTCCTTGATCTTGGAGAGGAGATAAGCACCAACGAGCTCACATGATTCAGCACCGTCATAGCTACCCATTGTAATATCGAATAGATTACTTGCAAAAAATTTCGGACGTTAAAAATTCGGACGTTTTTTTTCGGACGTTTAATTTTCGGATGCTTTTTCTCTCATTTTGGACAAATTTCGGACAAAAATTTCGGACAGTTTGCTGAAGCATGCCTGAAGTAAATTTACGCTACAAAACGTGAATTAGACTGAAGTAAAATCTGTGAAAATGATAGCCGGTTTTACTGCACCCTTGAGGTTTTACAGGTACGCCGAGGGGAAAAACACGATTTCAGTTAAGCTTATGTCACCCTCAAGATGTGTCTCAACTAGAGTTCGGTAGAGTTCAGCAGTATCGATGCAACAGTTGAGGATGAAAAGGATAGACCTTCTCCAATTGCAACGGGATGGCTTCAGACAGTCCTCCGAGCTACGTTTAAAATTTGCGACAGCAAGCGGTTTCTTCTTCTTCGCCTTAAAGAGCTTATTCAAAAGAACTATGAGCTCCTTGATTAATCACCTTAGTCACCAATAACTACAGATGAAGGAGAACCAAACGCTAGTGACAGTGAAGAGGGCCTTTCAATTGTGTTGATTGATGATGAAGCAGAAGAGGATTGGCACCACTGGCACTAGTAATGCAATTATCTTAAAACTGGGCTTGGATCGAAGATTGAATTAGCAACTGCAAAATGGAATTTATCTATGTTTTAGTCATTCGTAAAATCACGACATCTGAGCAAAGCCTAATCCGAATTTTAGCTATATCATGTATATTGGCCTTGAATATGTGATGGTGTCGCCCAAAAAAGTGCTTTAAAGTTTTGTACTGTACTATAAAACCTTCGGACGCTTAAAATTTCGGACGGTTATATTTTCGGACACTATTTTTGTCGGAGATTAAAATCGTCCGAAATTTTTTGCAAGTAATGTAGGTTTGATGATGCTTTCTTTCCTAATGGCTCACCGTCATTGTACAGAAGGGATTTTTTGCGTGCAAGACGATCCGTCGTCCGTTATATTGTCGTAATTTGATACAAATTCTAGTGCGATGTTAAGTAGGTCAGTTGAAATTGAGGGATAAAAGTCGACCACGTCAAAAGCGATGAAGGAGTGTTTATCCTTGTGCTCGATGCTGTTGAACCAGTTTAGGACAGCTATATGGTTCTTCCATTAGTTTAGTGTCAGTTGTTAGCAATTCTAGTATTAACGCGATCAAGGATTTGTTTGCTGATTCTCCCAATCTCTGATTTGGCGGGTTTAATAAGATGGCAGGTCGGGTTGTTAACAAAGTTAGGCTTGTGGTCTTTGAGGGTTATGAAGGCTTAACGCTTGGCTGTGATGTTTATTTTATCAGTTAGGTCAAGTTTATTGGCGATGGTTTTAGCTCCTTTGTCAATAACATTTGCTGTGTTTGAAGTCACTTTCTTGTAAGTCTTGGTAAAGTCTTGGTTTTCACGTGACGTCATTAAAAACAAAAATCCAAAATCGCAAGTACTTTTAAGGTTTTAACACCATCCGACAAAATATCTCTTATAAACGAACCTCTTTGGAATTTCTTAGCCTGATGGGGTTCTCCATTTTGGAAAAAAAAAAAACAGACCTCTCTGCTTTCCTAATTTAGCGTTGCGAGACATATTTAAATGACGGCCGGGAAAGTTGTCACGTAGGTCAAGTTGTCACCAAGCAAAAAAATATTCCAGGTATTGCCATTTTTTTTAATTTCCGCAAAGCATTCGACTCCGCGGAATGGGATTACATCGCAAAGGTTCTTGGTGTGTTCAAGTTCGGGGAAGATTTCAAGCGTTGGGTAAAGGTTTTTTATACTGATCAAGCTCAAGCGTGGCGGGAGACAGGGCTGTCCACTGTCTGGGTGGCTTTTTGTTTTAGCTATTGAATTGCTTGCACTTGCAATAAAAAATGACCCTCTGATACAAGGTATCTGTGTGGGCAAAGAAGAAATTAAATTAACACAGTACGCCGATGATACGACGGTTTTCGTTAAAAATACAACTTCCGTGGAAGCGCTGCTTCGCCTTCTCGAAAAATTTAAAAAGTGCTCCGGCCTAGGAATTAATACACACAAGTCTGAAGCGTTATGGTTAGGCTCGTGGAAGGAACATCTTGACAAATCGTTTGGCTTTAAGTGGCCTACAGATTCTGTTTACGCCCTTGGCATTCATTTTTCAAATGACGCTAATCTCGTGCATAAACTAAATTTTCATGGCAAATTGGAAAAACTTGAAAAAATCCTTAACAGCTGAAGAAGAAGAAAGCTATCTCTCTATGGAAAGATTAACATTATTAAAACTCTTGGTTTATCAAAGCTTATTTTCAGCGCTTCAGTTCTGCCCATTCCTGAAAACTTCGCTCAAGAAGTAAACAAATTAACATTTAAGTTCCTGTGGGACGCCAAGCCCGCTAAAATTAAGAAATCCACCATCACTGGACTGAAAGAGAAAGGTGGACTAAAAATGATAGATTTCGATCATATGAACAAAGCTCTAAAGTGTGCTTGGATCAACAGGTTTACCAATGGCAATAAGGGAGCGTGGAAAATAATACCAGATAATATAACTGCGCATCTAGGAGGCTTCTCTTTCCTTCTTCAGTGCAACTAGAAAGTCAAGGATCTCGACGTGAAAAATGTACCGGTTTTTTACGAAGGAGTGCTTAAATATTGGGAGGAGGTTACATGCTTGGCGGGCAAGGCTGATCTTAATCCAAACGAAACATTCATCTGGAACAACAAACACATTAAAATCAACAAAAAAACTCTGTTTTTTCCAGCGTGGTACCGCAAAGGAATCAACAAAATTAAAGATCTAATAAGTGATATCGGTAAATTTCTCCCTTTTGACGTTTTTTGTCGTATGTTTGATGTTAAAGCTTGTTTTACAACATACTATGGTCTATGTAATTCAGTCCGTCAAAATTGGAATGCTATCTCCAAAGAATCCCATGGCGTTTTAGAATTAATTTCAAATTGGCGTACTAACAACTCGAACTTAACCACTGCAGATCTGCTGCGTGTTATCGCAGATAGTAAATTTGTGCCTCCTTCAGCCGAGCAAAAATTCTTAATACAGGTGTTTCTAAAGATGACTTATCAAAAGTATATCTTCTACCATGGAGTATAACAAAGGAAATCAAATTGTGCATGTTTCAATTTAAAATTATTCATAACGCAGTGTTCACAAAGGACAAGCTTTTCAAAGCAAATATTTTACAGGATGACAAATGTTTTCACTGCAAAGACAAAGCAGAAACACTGTTGCATTTGCTTGTCCACTGTCCGCATACAGTGGCTTTTTGGAATGATTTTCGGGAATGGTGGCGCAAAAATACCCATATTGTACTGAGCCTTACACCTACTAAGGTGTTATATGGTGTGATAGATAACTTAAGGTTCTGCACGCTACTCAATTTGGCCCTGTTAGTTGCTAAGTTCTACATATACCGATGCAGTCTAGACGATACGCCTCTATACTTCCCTGTGTTTGAAACAGAATTACGTGAAAAAGCAAGGATTGAGAAAGATATTGCCACGAGAAATGGTAATCTAAAGCATTTCAAGATTAAATGGGAACCTCTGATCCGCAGCAATTTTATTGGAGATGTCGATATTTGAGAGACCTTTGACCCGCTTTGCAATTTATATAGTTATTTATTAAGATGTATTTATTTGTCTATCTTTTTATTTAATCGCTTGTGCTTTCTGTTTGTTTTTATTTGTAAAGAGGTGCAAAGTATTACTGTAATTGCTCTATACGTTTGTTAATTTTTTATCTATTGGTTCTATTTGTAAAGATGTGTATAGTACTCTTGTAATTGCTTATCTATTGTATTGTAATTTTTTTTGTATTCTTTAATAAATAACATTAAAAAGAAAAAAATATTATGCTTCTAGCAGTGAAAAGAGTTCTTGGAATTGTGCTCAAATTATGTTAATTTCTCTAAATTATGCTTCCTACCATAACAAATTAAGCTACTTGATTTAAGCAAAATAAAGACAGAACAGGGCGAATAAAGACAAAACAAGGAACAATCCCTTAACTAATGACTGCAGGTTAGTTTTAATAAATATCCAACAATTTGTCTTACATATCATCTGCAGTTATTCTTCAGAATCAGCAAATTGCTCATCCCTTTTTAGCCGTAACACATCACACCGACCATAGGCAGCCTGGAGCCAAAAGTTAACAAAAGTTTAGGAAACAGAGTAATTAAAAAGAAGTATAATCAAAACAAAATTACGTTACATTATTATTTCCTAAAAGTCGAAAAAGCCAGATTATGCTAGAAGAGCTAAGAATTACGCTCCGTTTGCTAAATTATGCCAAAAATTATGCTGGCACAATCGACAAAAGCATACCTAGTCGACCCAGTGGCCCTAGTCCTCCAAGTCGTCCCAGTCGTCCTGGTTGTCCAAGTCGTCCCGGTCGTCCCAGTCGTTTTGGTCACCCCCGTCGTCCCCGTCATCCCAGTCGTCCCGATCGTCCAAGTCGTCTCCGTCGCCCCAGTCGTCACAGTCGTCCCATTCGTGAGTCGTCCCGGAAGTCCCAGTCGTTCCTGTCATCCCAGTCATCCAGGTCGTCCCTGTCGTCCCGGTCGCCCAAGTCGTTCTTTCGTCCGGGTCATCCCAGTCGTCCCTGTCATCCAAGTCGTCCTGGTCGTCCCAGTCGTCCCAAAGACTCTTCCCAGTTGTCCATTCATTCCGGTCCTCCCAGTCGTCCCAGTCGTCCCGGTCGCCCCAAAGACTGTAATGGGGTAGGAGGTTGAAGAGGCCAGTGGCACAACCCAGCGGAGATTGACCCAGGTACCCTCCTGCCCCCGTGTTGAGATTTCCACCGTAAACGTAAGCTAGCACAGTCGACAAAGGCCTACCCAGTCATCCCGGTCGCCCCAGTCGGCCCGGTCGTCCTCGTCGTCTCGGTCATCGCAGTAGTCTCGGTCATCTCAGTCGTCCCATTTGTCCCAGTCGTCCCGGTCATCCCAGTCGTCCCTGTCGTCCCAGTCGTACCGGTCGTTCCGAAGACTATAATGGGGTAGGAGTTCGGAGATGCCAGCGGCAATACTCAGCAAAAATTGACCCAAGTACCCCCCTCCCCCCGGGAAGAGATTTCCACCGTTAAATTATGCTAGCACAATCGACAATAGCCTACCTAGTCGTCCTGGTTGCCCCAGTCGTCCCCGTCGTCCTGGTCGTCCCGGTCGTCTCAGTCGTCCCTGTCGTCCCAGTCGTTCCGGTCCTCCCAGGCCCTAATACTTATCCACTGAATCAGTCTGCCACTGAATAGTGTTTTATCCGATGGATACTCCGGGGGAAGTAAGGGGGGGGGGGGTACTCTGGCCAATTTAGGATTGGTGTATGCCGCAAAAAGCTGATGAACGTTTCAAGACGAAAGTTGCACTCTGACAAAAAACACTCGAAGGGCACGTCAGTGGGGTAAAAACCGCCCCGGAGATTTTCACGTGCACACAAGGTAGACCAACAAAACTAAAAACCTTAGTTTCTTAATTTTTTTTATTCTGCTGTAGATTTTCGTCAAACGATCCGGTATATTTGGAGATGTACCATTTCGTTTAACTTATTTTACCTGCGAAAGTAAGTTCATCATTTTATGTTCTTTCACTTTCCGCGAGTTCTACATCCCGCTAAATAAATGGTACTAATGAAGGAAAATATACTAAGCCGGTGTACCTTATTTGTTTGGCCATAACTATTTTTTTTCTTTGTTTACAAGTCAATTATATTTTAAGACACATTCGTCGTGCCTATTCACACCGAGGGCATTGTCTGGTATATTTTGCATCAATCTTCTAGGTATTCTCGATTTCTCAGTAACAGTTGTCTATCCGCTGGAAGGTTGGTGACTTTCTCGAAAAGTTGCGCTGAACCTGAACAAAAAAAGACCGTCATCCAGTTTTTACCGTAGTTAATAACTGCAGTGTTTCCAATAGCGGTTTAACGTTTACCATTCCGGCGTGGAGCGAGAACCAAATCGACCTTCAGCTTCTCTACGTCAGAAAGTCCAAAATAAGCCTGCTAAATGGCTTTTGGCGGAGTCGGTAGGGGTAGAGGAGAGACGAGTTGTCCAGTCCCACCCTCTGAGTCAAGAGCTCGCTAGCCCGCTAAGCCCAAAACCAAGATAAACATTTTCTCATGTCTTTGGTGCTTTGATTTTAAATCTATTTGACATATCCACGATAAATCTATAATTTCTGGTAAATTCTTAAGGTTAAAGTCGTAAAAGTATTTGATCACAAAAGCTATCTTAATTTTATGGTAAATTCTTTGGGCGAAAGTATAGGATCATAAGCTATCTTGATTTAATCGCGAGTACACAACATCAAGGCAACGAATCACGGGTGGGATGCAGTAGAAAGGAATTGCAAGACTAGCCTCAGGGCTGACTCGTTGAAACATAAAAGCATTTACGTGATGAACGGCAACAAGATAAAAAAGCGGAGACCACTGAGCCCTGAAACAGACGAAACTGTTCTTTAGTTTTTTGTGTCCATTATGTGGTAAAATTCTCACAGCTCAACTTAGAGGTTTTAAGAAAAATCGTTTCAAACAACTAAGGGTGCGTTTCTTTGGGAGAATCCGAAAACGGATTTGTCATCCCAGATCATATGGATTCTTCGACACCAAAGAAACGCAAAATCCGAAAAAGGATTATTTTGTCATGACAAGACAGGCTGGAGGCACGCAATATATATATATCAGAACGATATTTCTCTCGTACTGCCTTAGAATTCAACTAGAATGGAATACAAATAATTTATAAACAAGGAGGGTATCTGCAGTAGTTCAAGTGAACTCGCTATTTGCGTTCACACTTAGCAAAATCTGGTCCCTGAATTACAGAAATTGCACACAAATGAAGTTATCCTGACGTGTCAATGCTTCTGTCTGTACTTTTCAAATATACGGAAAGGAATAATCACCTGAATTTTCTTCTTCGCGATCGATTGTTTTGTCACGCAAGATCGAGAGAAAATATGGCGAGACCAGTAAATTTGCATGGAAAACCGCTTGACAGATGTGCTATTTTCGGATCCGTCCCCCAAAGAAACGCATGGATCATGAATCCTAAAAATCCGGATTTAGATTTGATCTGATGTATCCACTCGGAGTGTGGATTCTTCAGATCACCAATCCCTGATTAATCCATTTTCGGATTTAGGTAAAGAAACGCAAAATCCGTTTTTCGATACAAGAATCCGGATTTGGATTTTCCCAAAGAAACGCACCTAAAATCTATTTACTATGAGCTGTGGGACGTACAATCCCCTACTCAATAAACAAGTGCAACATACTTCACCAATAACAACAACCATTACGGCTGGTTTTCACCAGCGACGGAGTCGGAGCCTGAAGTCGTAATCAGAAGTGCAGAGCGTTATTATCTAGTAAAAACAGCGTTCCGATTCCACTTACGACTCCGTCGCTTACGATCTAGTGAAAACCAGATTGTCGGAGTCGCAAAAAGCGGAAGAACTAAACCAATCACCACGAACGCGTGGGAACAAGCATTGTGATTGGTTTGTTCTTAAGCTTCTGCTTCCGACTCCGACAATCTGGTTTTCACTAGATCGTAAGTGACGGAGTCGTAAACGAAGTCAGAAGAAAATGGAAACGTTCTGATTCTTACCACTGTGATTCCGTCGAGCTTATGACCCATGACTTATGACTCATGTGCATCATGAGCGTGCACATGAGCATTTTACTGAAAGTTACGGTTTCCTTACGACTGAAAAGTCTTACAAGTTATTAGCATAAAACTGTTATGAAGTGGATAAGAATGGGCAGATAAGGAAACTCACTTCACTGCCTGGGTGGCCAAAGCTCGAAGATAAAGCGCGAGCAACGACTGGTTCTGTTCTACCGACTACAATAATTCTTCCAAAGGAACAGGCAACTGAAATTAGTAGGCAGCATAAGACGTTTGCTATTAATTTCTTTTTAAAGACAATAATTACTCTATTCCATCTCGACTTCTTTGCAAGAGTGAAAAGCCAGCGCGTTTACCCGGAAACATGTTAACCAATAAAAACATTTCAGTCCTCAAAGTGGCTACAACTAAAATTCACAAAGGATCAATATTCATAACGCGTGGTTTGCAGAATTAAAACTTTCCTAGCTTATTTTACAGAGATTCACAATTATTATGCGAAGAATGTACAAACTTGCGTTTTGATGGGCAACTGCGTCTGTCACGTAAGTCGTATTGGAGGACTGAGAGTTGCTGAGTTTTCACCGCCGCACGCTTTTTCCACATTAACCGTCAGTAACCTTCACTTTAATACTATCCGCCGTGTTCACAAGGCAGATCCGTGCGTTCTGCGTGCGAGTGTGAAAAACATTAAAGCTGTCTGGCCCCGTCTCAAAACGCGCAAATCAAATAATGGTATTAGGTGGTAATGGTATTAAAGCAACTAAACCTTTCGAATGAATGGATTACACCCTTAAAATTTTTGCAACTACCGCCGTGCTGTCACGTCTCACGTGCAGGACGGAGCAGCGGCAGTGCGCGCGATTTTCATCTCGCAACTGATTTGACTTTGCATTTCCACTCTGTGATTTGATTAAGAAAAAAGAACGCATTTTCTCTGCCAATCAGAATTGAAAGAAAAATCAATCACGACTTGCTGGCACGTATTTGCTTTGAATTATTATTGCCTGTTAATGGCTGTTTCCTGGAAAGTAATTTTTTTCATCCGACTTATTTTCTTGTTAGACTATTCCCGTAAAAAATAAAGGACCAGTCCTCTCCAGCAAAAAACTTCAAACTCAGGGAAAAGTTAACAATAAAATAATCCCCCACTCGAGCATCGCGCGCTCGTTCCAAAGTTCTTCCGCTGGCTTTTGCACTGATTTCCAGGGCCCGGTTCTTCAAAAGATGGTTACGTTTAACACAGGGTTAGGGCAAATTTTAAGTAGCCTCCCAAGCAGTCGTTTTTAGGGGAGTCGTATTACTCTCCTCCCCACAAACGCCTGCTTACCCGAGTTCGACATTCCTTCCCATTGTTTTACTTGCGAGACAATCTAACCAATCACCATTGAGGCATTGTCTGACGAAGTGCAATCAAATCAATCGTTATAACATACGCTTCTGTATTTCCCACGATTGTTTTTCTTCAGAGACGGGGGTGTTTCTTGTGCGACGCTTTCATCCCATCGTCTCTCGAAAAAGTTCGAATTTTCTGACAAAGTGTTGTTGATCTTGCTTGCCTGATCAAGTTCATCGTCAGTGAGGACTTCAGCGCTTCTCAAACTTCTGGAGCCAATGCAATGCGAAGGGAATTACCTGACGTCTACGACTTGAAAAGGCAAAGAGTAAGACGGCAAAGGACCGAACAAGATGATAAACCGATAAATGAGATGAAAATATCACACATGGCACAACAACCAAGTGCGTTTGAGCGGCATATCCGCTAACGTTTCTACGATCTTCGCGCCGAAGGGCCAAGGCGGTTATTACAACGCGCGTTTGCATGCTCTTCTCGCATGGCATTCCCTAAAGCAGAAGGGACTGCTAGTTTACAATCGCTATTTGTGATTACACAGAGCTTATATCTTTTACGATGATTTTATCAGTCAGTTTAAAATCCTTCGACGGATTTCTGCAGATATTCCTGAATTTCTAAGTTAAATGTACTATTTGGAAGCTCAGAGAATGTAGTTATTCCTGCATTCAATGCTTTTGGAAGAAAAAAATTTGTTTCACGTAGTGCCGCGCATCACGTTATGAGGCTTATTAAATCACCCGGTTGCAACGCGATAGCATAAATTTAATGTCTAAACAGAGCAAATCGCGCACATAAATAAATTTATTTCGCCAAAATCTAATTCCAATGTGCCATTTGAAAGCTTCGGAAACTTAGTTACCCCTGCATTCAATGATTTTGAGGTGACGTTCACTAACATTTTAAAATTTATGCCGCGCGTCAGCCCGGTGGCTTGGGTTCGCAGACGCTACTTTTCGGGCGGAGAGAAGCGACAACCGGAAATCCGTCTGCGTTCGCAGGCTAGACAATATTATATAAGCTCCAGATACATATTTCTAAATAGGAAAACTTTACTTGAAATTTAGCCTCCCACGCAGTCGTTTTTAGGGGAGTCATATTACCCTCCTCCCCACTAACACCTGCTTACCCGAGTTCGACATTCCTTTCCGCCGTTTAGCCAATCACATTGTACCTACTTGCGATTTTTGCGAGTTTTAGCTCCCTCGGTTTTCCACTCTTGAGAGCTAAGACTCGCAAAAATAGCCACAAATCGGGAACGTAAGGGCACAGACAGCAAGTAAGACATCATGGAAGTAAGATAAGGTATTTTTATTGAGAATTTTGTAGTATTTGTGTTTTCTAAAGCATATCGTAAATATCCCCATACAAACTCTTATAATTTGGCTATGACCGCAATTTCGCAATGTCATATGACACACAACTTGAGCTTGGGCCGCCTGTGTATATATAGGCCTTAAGAAAGGTCAAAGGAAAAACTAAACGCTTTCAGAGGTCAAGTTTTGTTTGAACCAAGAAACCACAGGAAATCGATTAACATGACGAAAGATAAGCGGCACAAGAAAAATTATCTAAGAATCCTCCAAAGCATATTCTCTATCCGCTAAAATCAAAAATAAGGAACAAATGCATTTTAGCACGAGGAAAACTTACCGATTTTTTCCTCACTACGATATTTGTTATTTGATCACTGGACTTCTCGGGTGAATAAACCAACAGTAGGACGTGGTAAATCATCCACTTTCCAAACCAGTTGGCAAATTGACAGAAATAGAAACCGACTACATGTAGTACAAGGAAAATAGTGTGCACATCGCCATTTTCCTCCTCTTCTTATCGCCAAGCCACTGTTTAGGTGACCCACGACACAGCAGTGATTTTTAGGGATTTTAGGCGCATTACTTGATCTTTCATCAGGCGTGTCAGGGAAGAAATCATGTCGATGATATTCTTTTCATGTTGACCAACGACAAGGCCTGATAAATCATCGACTTTCCGAACTCCGTTGGCAATTTCATAAAGATATCCTCCTTCTCTTGAACAACATATTTTATGAAATCCTCCTGTTGCTTATTTAAGCTGTCGTTTCCAAAAACCTTGCAAACTTTCCTAAACACGTATTCCTGCATCGTCCGCCATTTTTTATCCACTTGAAAACGTGTCTCCACGCACGAATCTCGCGAGCTAGTTCTGGATTTTTAAGAGCTAAACTGTAATTGGCTAATAATTTCTACGTCACAGAAATCGTTTGGTGGCTCGGGTTCGCAGACGCTACTTTTCGGGCGGAGAGAAGCGACAACCGGAAATGCGTCTGCGTTCGCAGGCTAAATATTGTCGAGCCTTCCGAGATCCAGTTCACAAAATTCTAAACTAAACAATCTGTATGGGAAGCTAAATACAATTGTGGATTGAAATTTTTATCCTGGATTAGAGCTAATTATCCTTTTAAGGACCGGGCCATAGTTCCTGCTGATTCTCGCTTCTTGTTAAAGATACGTCGCCTATTTCTTGAGTGCAAAAAGGTATAAAAACTAACGAAAATGATACGCTCGGCCGACAAAACGATTTTAGGGTCTCTTCACTCACGGAAAAAGCTTTGAATTGAATAAAACAGTGGAGAGGACATCAAAAGCGTAAAATTCATCTCCAGGGAGGAAGTTAACAAACAACAGGAGCCCAACTTCATGCCACAGTGGTATCCTGCTGAACAAGTCTTCCGCTTCTGTCACTTCAAACTGAAACAAAAAAAAAAAACTCCGCTGTCATTTGTGTGCAGTCACAGGGAACCCAAACGTTGCGTTAGCTATATCATAATCAATTGTTATTTACCTGTGTTCCTGTGTCTTCATGAGTCGTTTTGGAAGGGATCTCAATCAGATAGAAGACGGTTTACCTTGCTGGTTAATCTATCTTGTCTGGCGCGTCGTAAATAGGACACGACAGTTACGTCTCAAGATTCCATTTTCATTAACTATTAACTGTCCTCGGGAGACGATCTTGGGATTTAATTTAACGGCCAAGAGAAGAGGAGAGTTAGTGGTTAATAATAATGGAAACTTGAGACCTAACTATCGCGCTATACGACGCGCCAGACATGAAACTGGCAAGGTAAGCCGTCCTCGACCTGATTAAAATCTCTTCCTAAACGACTCCTTTCAGCTTTGCTGGTGCTGGTTTGAAACCGTGCGATGCGAATTTATTGGTTCAAAAAGGCTCGGCGCTGGAGCAGTCCAAAATCGACTTTCCTCCCTTGTCTCCCTACTATACGCTCAGGTGAACGTCCAAAACAAAACCCTTCGAATCTCTTAAATTCGACTTATTCAGCTACAAAATCGACAATACATAACATTTAAGATTAAAATACGTTTATTTTGATCTTATATGTAACTATTCATCGCAGTATATCACGATAATGTGAACCTCTATATTCCCGGACATTTCCGCTAAATTTTAAACTACGTGACGGTCACATAATTTGTGTGGTCCTCTGTTCTCAAATAACGAACAAAGCAAGTGGATTCCCACCAAGACAAACACGGGTTACCTAGTGCATGCGCAGTGCAAGTATCCATAGTACAGACGTCCAGTCGTACGTACGGTCACCTGGCAACCCAAAAAAGAAAGCATGCAGACCATTTCCTACGAGTATAGGACTTCGCGAGCGGGGCTCCGCTACAATACAACTTCATCCATATCACTGTAACCATTCAAAGCTTTAAGGCGTTCTTTTGTTTGCGGTAATATGTTATAAAAGAATCAATTATTTTCGCTTTGCCCTGTTATGTGATATTTCACCTAAAATCCGTATAAAAGGATATCGCTGCTTGCCTAGCGAAAAGTTATTGTTATTATGCAAAATATTGCTTCTTCACTTTCTTTCACTTTCTACTTGTTGCAAAACTCAGTCCTTTCTAAAAATCGAAGTCGAAGCTCCCTTGGCGATGCTTAACGTTTACATGTGCGCCTTTGCCCTACATTCGTATACTTCAGGACGCCCAAGCATAATATTTGAATATCATTAAAACTGGCGTTTCAAAATATTAAGACTTTGTATGGGATCTCGAAGCGAACAGTTTGAGCGATACATAACAGCGAACTAACTGAATAAAGTTCTTGAAACATTACATGGTGTTGTTTGCTATCCTTACAACGCGTTTTAAGCAATTTTAGGTCCATTTAATTTACAGTGTATTCGGTAAATGTGTAATACAATGACAAGGAAGGAGTCATTTGGCCCGATTTAGCCACTTTCACCGCTCGACGCGTTTCGGAATTTGCTCGAATGTACGCACAAATATAGTTCGGGCTCCCATTCTGACTTAGCGACTTGATAAAAGGATGACATCCAAATGATTTCCTCATAACTAGTTGCACATTCCTCGTGTTCCCAAAGAATTAGCCACTGCACAAAATCATAATAGCATCTCAAAATAGGCCGCCATGGAGCCGTGAGGATCACGATAGTCCCGTTTGACCACGGTCGATAAAGGACACCAGTAAAATTAAGCCCCAACGGGAAGGGCCGCGCTTGTTTTGTCCTTGTCTGACAATTTGATGAAGACCGGGAATAAAGAAGAGGAACTGGGAAAAGTCAAAAGAGAAGCGACCAGTATCCTGGAGAGTGCGAAGTTTCCCGTCCATAAATGGAAATCAGACGTTGAGTGCCTAGAAAGTGAAGATTCGAAGAAGCCTAGCAAGATTCTCGGGACGGTGTGGCATAAGAAGGATGACATGTTAGAGGTGCTAGTACCAGAGCCTCCTGATAACCATACTTTAACTAAGAAAGGAATACTGAGCCACCTTGCAAGTGTTTTCGATCCGCTAGGGATAATTTCGCCTACAACCGTGAAAGGAAAGCAGATTTACAAAGACACTTGCGACGAGACAAAGGGGTGGAACGTGGAAGTTTCAGACGAGCTAAGGAAGGGGTGGATCGAATGGTTGAGCCAACTTAAATCTGTGCGAGTTCCTAGAAGCGTAGCAAGAGGAGAAGGTCGGGTACAAGCCGTACATCTTCACGTATTTGCTGACGCCAGCAACACTGCATGCTCCGCAGTAACCATAGCCGTGATTGAAGGCACTACAGGAGTGATCAAAGGGTTACTGACATCAAAATCTAGAATCTCAAAACGAAATACGTCCATGGCGAGACTAGAATTGGTCAGATGGCAGCAAACATGGTCCGAAATCTACACAAAGCCCTGAAAGGATGGCCCACTGTTTCTACAACTGTATGGATGGACAGTATGGTAGCCCTATACTGGATCACCAATCCAGGAAAACCTTGGAAGGTTTTCGTAGCACACCGAGTAAAGAAGATGGCGGACATCACCGGCGAGACAGGGATTAGCTGGAGGTATTGTCCAACGGAGACGAATTTGGCAGATCTGGGAAGCAGAGGAGCTGGAATCCACAAGATGGAGACAGGAGGGTGGTTTACAGGTCCCGAATGGTTATTAGACGAGAAGCAGTGGCCGGGCCAGCCAGATTTTTAATGCACTAAAGACGTCAATGATGAACACAAACCTTTCAAGGAAGGACATTTCTACGCTGAAGAGCACAAACGCGATGAATGGGAAACACTGTTAGAGAGAAACAAGTATTGGAAGACCCTGAGAGTAACGGCATGGGCACTGAGGTTCCAGAACAATTCCTTAGCGAAGCGACAGAGATCGAGAAAACTAAAGGGGCCACTAACAACGGAGGAGATTGTGAATGCAAGGGAACATTGGGTCAAGAAGGTCCAAAGCAGCACGTCGCCAAATTCACAAGCACCTGGCTGGGAGCTAGTCAAGGACGACACAAGCATCCTGAGGTGTAAAGGAAGGATACCCGGTTAAGCATACCCATGAACAAATAATGCACCTGGGAGTTGCAAACACAATGGCAAACATACGAAGTGAATGGTGGATTCCAAGGCTGAAGTCCAAGGTCAAGAAGGTGATAAATCAATGCGACACGTGCAAGGTATTCAGCACCAAGCCCTATGGATCCACAACGACAGCTGCAATGCCGAGTTTTCGGACGGAAGGTGGGCGGCGGTTCAAGACAACTGGAGTAGATTTTGCCGGTCAACTTGACTACAAAATCACCAAGAAAGAGCGAGGAAAGTGCCACGTTTTGATTTTTACTAGTGCTACCTCAAGAGCAGTACACCTGGAACTAGCGAAATCGCAGACGGCCGAAGAGTTTCAAAGAAAGCTAAACTCGTTCATTACCAGAAAGACCTCGTCTCATCATTTCAGACAACGCATCAGTATTCAAGGCCACCGCAAGCTGGATGAAGAAGATACGAAAGAGCGAGAAGCTGCAAGACCATCCTGCGAGGGAAGAAATCAGGTGGCAATTTAATCTGTCCAGATACCCATGGTGGGGAGGAATGTACGAGCGATTAATTAAGTCCGTGAAGAAGACTCTTTACAAGACGTTAGGCAAACCCTAAATTTCGAGCAGTTCGAGTCAGTGATAGTCGACATAGAGAGACATTTGACCAACCGCCCTTTGACATACCTCGAAAGCGACGGAGGGGAGGAACAGGTTCTACCCCCGAATGTGTTGATGTGGGGACAGAACGCATACGAGGTAGAGGAACCAGAAGAGGAGGGAGACGAAGTAACCAAACTGGACAAGCGTCTGAGGGAAACCAAACAACACGCGTGGAGTAGATGGAGGAACGAATACTTACACAGTTTATTGGAAAGCCATCGAGTTAACAGGAAGACGGCCCCAGTACCAAACATTGGAGAAAGTGTACTAGTCGTGGGAAACGAGAAAAATCGTGGGAAGTGGAAGAAAGGAAGAGTGATGCGTCACGTTAAAGGGAGAGATGGAATCATTAGGGGAGTAACTTTGCTGCACAACGGCCATCACATCGAGAGACCACTACGTTTGGTGTGCCCGCTGGAGATTAAGGGACCAGTCGCAACTGGAAACGTATCCTTGCAGCAGGCGGCTAGGAGCCAACAGACCGAGAGTTCCAGAAGTAGGAGACAAGCCGCGGAGATTGCTAAGGAGAAAATACGAGTGATCGCCGCAGATGAGGATGATGACTGAACTCATTCTAGTTCAGTCAGTCATTTTAAGCTTGGACACTGTTTAAGTAAAAATTAATAGACACTTCTTAATTTTTAGGGGAGCGTAAGCGGACGCGTCGTGACATATTTGCATTTGATTTTAACCGGATGTGACTTTTTAAGCAACCGTTTTTACTTTAATTTGATTGACAGCTGAAATAGGAGAAGAAAAACGAGTGTTGGAAAATTACTTTTGTGATGGATCAGAAGGGAAAATGTATTAGCGGTTTGTGACAAAATAAAACGTGGAATCATAAATCAAGCGAGTTCTGAGTGAGCCTAACAGTTCGGTACACTCTCCTTCTTTTAATGTTGATGGGCATCATCCGATACATGATTCTGCTTGCGTTGTCAAAGGCTTTGATGACTTGTCTTTTGACATAAAGCTTTATTCTCAATTGCATTTAAAAATTTCTCGTTGTGGGAATTGTTAAATTACACTCAGCTCAATTCTTTAACGCAGCGTCATCCAAGATTTGTTTTAGTGCTTTTTAAAATAACATTCATAGTTATTCTGGTGCAGTGTGTTATTGACTTTGGCCTGGCCGTTATACAACTTGCACTAGTTGCTGACGATTTTAATAAACTGAAGGTCGTGTTTCGTGTTATTGCCAATTCGTTAAGAAAGTCAGCTGAATGTTCATTTCACTGCAAAACAATGGATTTCTTTTGGAAAAAGCTTTTTCGTCAGTGACCAACGAGAACATTCTTCAAAGTAACCACGTTCTTCTGAACCGGTCCTAAAGGCTGTCCCAAGTCGCTACCAAACTGACGAAAGATTGCTGCTTATGATGAGAGGCAGTGCAGTTTGTCTGTGACAGGCAAAGCAAAAACAGCAATTACTTGAAAGAAGGCAAGTGTATTTAATTTACTATCTTGAGTAAAAATGTTGTGAATTGCACAATATAGTTGCAAAAGTAGGCAGGAAACTGGAGTTGTGTGTTCTCGCCCGTTATTACACTTCCTTTTCAAACGGTTGTAAATACCTAAGTTTTTGCTTATTTAAAGATTGATGTTTACCCACAATACTTTGAGCGTAACTGATAAGGAAAATGTGGCGTCTTACTTTGACTTTCGGTTTAACCACGTTACCGCCCAATGACACAATCAGTTCACCAGGGATTAAGTCTTAATCACGTCACAGTACTTACCAAATTGTTGATGGCCATTGTTGGTGCTCCAAATCTTGAGTGGTATTTTGCTCAGTTATGGAAAGGACATTTTGCTCAGTTATGGAAAGCTCAGTTGATTAGAGCGCTGCACCGGTATCGCAGAGGACATGGATTCCAATACCGTTCAGGCTTTCTTTGCGCAACTGCAAAAGTTACATACATAACTGAGATGATCTTCTTCCATGTCTTTGCTTTTGTTGTTGTCGTTACACAGATGCTGCAGTTTTGGTGCTGGTGCGTATTGCTGTAAGACATCGGAAAAGTAAGATTAAAATCACATTTGTCTTAAACTTGAATTTTCCTAAATAGTCTCTTCTCGTTTTTCAGTTTAAGCAGTGAGACTGACATAAAAACGTGTTAGGGAAAGGACTAAACGGGCACTTCTGCAAAGAATGGCCTGTTAGAAAGTGGCTTGATTGGTTAAAGAATTTAAGCTCACAGGGGTCGTTTCTTGGGTGGGCAAAAGGTCGAGCCATGAATAATTTGCACCATCACGATAGCAAAACTACACTTGTGTCCACCATGTCTTATCTTTGTATTCAGTGTTTTCAAAATTATTCATAATTCATCAGTTTGAAATATTGGTTTCGATGGTTTGTTCGAAAAACATAAAACACATCAGAAAGGCATCAACTGCAAACTAAATAGCTGCGTGATTCCAGACTCTAAGCGCTTTGGAATTGCTTCCAAGTGCAATTTTCTTTGTTTGATCGATAAAAATAACAGACCTCTTATCCATCTAGATGATGATTTTGTCGTTGTTGTTGCTTTTGTTTTCGTTCCAGCTGTGACGAACCAAACCGTAGGTGTGTACCTCGTGGCCGAGGAAATGCAATTCCATGGCAGTTCCTGCTAAGAACTGAGGCGGTCAACGCGGAAGAGGTATGAACGTTCGACGAATTGTCACCTTTAAACTCTAATAGAGATCAGCATCAGTGTATTATAACACCGCATATATAGGTCACAAGAATATAGGAAATGACCACCACAGATGGATTGTCTGTCTTGATATTTAAACAAGTTGTCCCACCTAGCCCTCAACAAAATGTCTAGAAACAAGTAAAGAGAATTTCTATCATGATACCAGAGCTTAAGGATTAATCACCTGCTTAATAAAAAATGTGCAACGAATGTTGCACTAAATCGTAAGGTTTCGCGAGCAATGAAAAATTAACTGATATTAAAGTGATTCCATCGAAAAAGAAGTTGTAATGAGAATTTTTGAAACTTTGCAGAGTTACTAATTACACCTAGTACATTAAAAAAATAAAATAAAAAGAGGGGGTCACCGTGTCTGATTTCACGCTACGGGCCTGTAGTATATAGGTACTTTGCTATGTTTAGACAGAAACGTTAAAAAACCTGATCCTTGTACTAGAGACACCCATTACTTCAACAAAGTTATAACTGGTAATGAAATATAAGCATTATTCTCATGATAGAAGTAAAATGTTACAGGAAAACGTCTTAAAATTGCCATAACAATGAAACTAATTTGAAATAACAGGCAAATCGAGCGTCTGCACCGTTCCAGTAAAACGCCTAAAATCTGACTGTAACAGTGAATCAACCGGAATATTTCAAAATTGAATAATGAAAAATTATTCAAATTTGAATATATCGTATAAAGTCGTATTTTCCTTAAATAAATGGAAGAAAAAAGTTGGGTCACCGAGTTCGTTTGGGAGAAAAACGACCATTTATTTCTCTGAACAGCTCGGCTTCCACAGAAAACCTATTAAGAGGCATTCCGTGTAAAAACCGACCGGTCGATTTTCGATGGAAAATAGATTTCTTTCATTTTCTGTGCAGAAGTACAACATTATAAGTAAAGTACAAAAATCGCATTTGTTTGGCTTCATTTGATTTTCTACCTATTTTAGGCCGATAGTTTCGATGCGACCTCTGAACAAGGAAATCCTTCGACCGGAACCCCGATTTTAACACTAAACTCGAGATAGCATAAAACAACACAGAGTTGCCAAAGGCAGCTTATATTTACTTTATACCTTAAATAGGCAATGTTTATTATTTTCATTGCTAAAGTAACTTGTTCTGTCTTATAGGAATTTTGCTAGAATTTTTTTAGTACACCAACCTACAGACATCACGAACGCCATTGATAAGGTGCCTCCATTAAAATCACGATTTCTTAAAAGTGGGACCTGAACTACAGCTCATTCTCTGATCAGACAATAGAACAAGGTCTGGTCTAAAAGTAACTATAATAAAATTTGTCGGCACTCATCATATGGCTATGGAAAAAACTAAACAAAATTAACAAAAACTGCAACATTCACAACTTGACTTAACATAACTCCGTCAATTCAAAGACATTTTGATTTACCTACATTACAACTGAAAACATTTTAAACCCAAGGCGTATTCAAAAATAGACCATAAAACAGTTTTCGAGCATAACTGGATCAATTTTGCCTGCATTACCTCGGAATTCTTCCGAGCTTTTCGAAGTTCACATCGATGAGCGTTAACGGCCAGTTTGTTGTCACGCAATACTCTACATGTGGTATAGCAGCATACGGATTGCCGCTTGAAAAGGCCAAAAGTTCATTGACATGGAGTCATGGAAGACATAAATACAATAACCTTGTCTTCACCAGCTTTTTTCCAGAGTACTGCGTTCAGTAAGTGAGGTCCAAGATGACTACTGTGTACGGAAGCCAAAGTACTCCTCGAGTGTTGATGGTTGTTTCGACACTTAAAGCAAAACACCAAACGCTATTCTTCCTTCAGTGGCTGTTACAACGGTCTACAAAAAAAGAAAACCATTCTAACAATACAAACAGTTAAGTACTTTGAACAAATTGGCCACTTTACCTTCCTACAATCGGCGAAAATCCACCATGTGCGCAACGAACGACTGTAGATACTCAAGCGAGTAGTGTTATTGTTAAGTCCGCTGTCCAGGCATTAGTAGGGCGCGCGGACGCATTCACCCCTAATAAAGTTCAGGGGCATTTTATATCTTAAAGGGGAAGTGGGGAAACAGGATTATTTTGGTCAGCTCCAGCCCTCTTTTTAATAAACAAATTGGCATAAGCGGGATGGTAGCCTGCGAGAGCTTGCTCGCAGGCTAGCAGGATGGCTGCCATTTTTTCGGAAAGACCATTTGTCCATCAAACTGCTTTATTCAAGTATTTCAGATGTCCATAGCTGTGTTCACTTGTTTGTCATGTGAACATCCCCCTTGAGGCCACGTTTTGTGGCATGCCCCCCCCCCCTCCCTATCCACTACCTTCCTGTCCGAGTAGCAGTTCTTCCCTGGTTTTTCTCTTAGGCTTCACCAGAAACAACAATGGACCCTAACCCTGAAAACAATAGGGCTGCGTGATACCAAGGTCCAATGAAATTAGAGGTTGTTAAGAGCTGCGTGGTATCTGCCAGAAACTCAAGAAACAAGAGTTTTCCTCAGATACGATGAAGTAGGTAGGGAGTTTATACAGTAGACACATCAGTTAGAGCTTCAGAAGAACTGGAATAAAGATCTGAACTGTGACCTTTCGGAGCCATAGGGTACAATCTTTTGCCTAGTAGGATCTGCAATTCAAAGGTACTAAAACGAAGGCAATGAGTTATTATTAGCTGGTCATTAATGGTGGTACTGATGGAAGACAGTCAACAAACTGCACTGTTCGTAGCCTGTTCCAGGCTGCGAGAGAGCAGGAAAAGTGAATAAGGAAACGAGCACCAAAAACGCGTCAAATTTCTACAACTTAAAATTCGCCGTGGGAATGGCAATTTGAAATAAAAAATAGCTGAATTTGAAACATATATAGGTGTTCTATTAGCTAGCTTAAACAAGACTGAAACCATGCAGAGGTTTCGCAGCGATATCAATTAGTTATAAAGTGGCCGCTCGAGAAACTTTGCCTGCACTCTCAGTAGCTGAATCCAGGCTCTTAAAATAACCATGTTTGTATCCATAAAAGGGAGGCAGTTGATTTAAGACAAATTTGCGCTATGACAAATTCGTTCATGGAATACACTGAGACTACTTAACGCTATGACAAATTCGTTCGTGGAATACATTGAGACTACTTATGCATTTTTTGCAACCGGTCTCAAAGGGTCAAGGGCGATGATATTTCTCTCACTTGACGGCAGAGAGGCATAGACGCGGGATTCGGAAATGAAATCTCCCTCAAATACGCCCTAGGCAAAAGAAGAGGTGCCCTGACTGTCAAGTCAGCTTTCGATTTCTCTCGCGCACTTTCGTGGAGCGTTGGGCCTCAAACCTGTCTACTACTTCTCAGCCGACCGCAAAACTGCCGTCAGCCACGGGACGGCGCCACTGTCCCCGGTGTTGGGTGGCCCTCCTTATTGTTTTGGGTGATGGAAGAAACTCTTTGTTTAGGACCCTATATAATGGACAGACATGGTCTTCGGGTGTCCGACCATCTTGTTCTTATGAAATGGCTGGTATGTGGCGGGAACTTATTAATCGGCTTCTTGTCTGGTTTCCTCAATATGTGACCGAGAAAACGGAGCTGACGTTAGTGTATCGTTAAGATGAGGCGAAAGGGGAGGACTTGACCGACCTGGTTAAAGACCTTATCATTGCAAACAAAATCTAGCTGCATGAACATTATGCCATAGCAGCTTCCAGCAAAACTGTTTAGGTCATCTCTTGTCGTCAAGATCCCATCTGTCATCTTCCGAAACTACCACCGAAAAAAAAGGGATTCCCACTACAAAGGTACAACCGTCACTGACCGTGGCCAATTAGTTTAGAGAAACTTTACTTTTTGGCATCCTCTTCGTAATCAATGTAAAAATAGGTTATAACAGCACCCCCAAAGGAACTAAGAGAAGCCTTTCCCCGCACCTCCTAAACAATGCTGAAGTACGAAACTGTACAAGTTATCCGAGATGCGTTGGATTCCTTGTTCAAGGAGAGGGGAGGCAGTATATTTTGTTGACGTTGTAATAGATTTAATCCTTAGTGTACCAAACGTTCTGGCCACGATTTTAATTCAAGAAACATCTATGTGTACAGTCTGATCTCCACTACTACCCCATGAGGCTAGGGTTCCTGTTCATGCAGGCTCATTACAGTTTGGGGAGCAGATGTCTACGTGTAAGGTAAGTTGGAGCACGCCGCTTTGCGAGAAACACCGCTGAGGTTTAGTGGTTCACAGCAGAGAATTAGAGTATACAAGATATTTACAAAACTTTTGTTTCCCTGCGTGATTATTATAAACGTTTTACGTCTTTATCCCCGAAGAAATTCGACAGGCCGGACTGGCTTTGCAGCAATAAGAAATGGAATAACCTTGTTAACATGTGTAACTTTGGACAATAGGCCAAAAGTATGATTTTACTGCGTCCAAATCCCGCCCAAAATGCGGCTGCCAATTTTATCTCAGTACTTATGGTCAGCGGTCTATACATAACATGAACATACGTGCTTTTCTCACTTGAAACAGCCGTTGCACGTGAGGGATTTCACCGATTGCACGAAGGTAAAGTGGCCAATTTGTTCAAAGTACTTAACTGTTTGTATTGGTAGAATGGTTCTCTTTTTTTGTAGACCGTTGTAACAGCCACTGAAGGAAGAATAGCGTTTGGTGTTTTGCTTTAAGTGTCGAAACAACCATCAACACTCGAGGAGTACTTTGGCTTCCGTACACAGCAGTCATCTTGGACCTCACTTACTGAACGCAGTACTCTGGAAAAAAAGCTGGTGAAGACGAGGTTATTGAATTTGTGTCTTCCATGACTCCATGTCAATGAACTTTTGGCCTTTTCAAGCGGCAATCCGTATGCTGCTGTACCACATGTAGAGTATTGCGTGACAACAAACTGGCCGTTAACGCTCATCGATGTGAACTTCGAAAAGCTCGGAAGAATTCCGAGGTAATTCAGGTAAAATTGATCCAGTTATGCTCGAAAACTGTTTTATGGTCTATTTTTGAATACGCCTTGGGTTTAAAATGCTTTCAGTTGTAATGTAGGTAAATCAAAATGTCTTTGAATTGACGAAGTTTATATATTAAGTCAAGTTGTGAATGTTGCAGTTTTTGTTAATTTTGTTTAGGTTTTTCCATAACCATATGACGGGTGCCGACAAATTTTATTATAGATACGTTTAGACCAGACCTTGTTCTATTGTCTGATCAGAGAATGAGCTGTAGGTCAGGTCCCACTTTTAAGAAATCTTGATTTTAATGGAGGCACCTTATCAATGGCGTTCGTGATGTCTGTAGGTCGGTGTACTGAAAAAATTCTAGCAAAATTCTTATAAGACAGGACAAGTTACTTTAGCAGTGAAAATAATAAACATGGCCTATTTAAGGTATGGAGTAAATATTAGCTGCTTTTGGCAACTCTGTGTTGTTTTATGCTATCTCGAGTTTAGTGTTAAAATCGGGGTTCCGGTCGAAGGATTTCCTTGTTCAGAGGTCGCATCGAAACTATCGGCCTAAAACAGGTAGAAAATCAAATGAAGCCAAACAAATGCGATTTTTGTACTTTACTTATAATGCTGTACTTCTGCACAGAAAATGAAAGAAATCTATTTTCCATCGAAAATCGACCGGTCGGTTTTTACACGGAATGCCTCTTAAGTTCCCAACGCGCGCGCGCTCGTGCGCGCGCTAATCACGCAATAAATGATGAGCAGAAAGGATGCGCAATGTAATTGAATGGAATCACCTTAACAAGAGAAACGCAAACTTTGTTTCGGCCAAAACGGTTTTCTTGACAATGAAGCCTCAAACGGTAAAATATTCAAGTTGGCTGTTATAAAAATTAGGAAACCTCGTTTCATTTCTTCTTGTGAGACCAGAGGCGACCCAAGTTCACTGTCTGATAGCACGAACGTGACTCTAATTTTATTTGTAGTTCGCGACTTACAGTATTTACAGTCTTAAGCAAATTTACTTTGGTTCTCAAAATGCTAAAATCAAGTTATCCGATGTAGAAATAAACTCCACGTACCTCAAAATGGACTTGTCTTTTTGCCTTGTGTGTAATTTTGGTGTAATTCGTGCTCTTTAAGGCGTGTTTTGTATTTTTGCTCGTTGTTCGCGATGCATCGCGAATTACAAGTCAGAATCACGTTTAGACTATCAGACAGCGAGCTTGTCCAGCTTGGGCTGCCTGTGGTTAGACTTGTCGAATGGGACATTTGTTCGGCAAGCTCGTTTGTTACGAGACTTTGTGGCCTTTTATATTACCTATCTTAATAAAAATAATCGGAAAATGTTGCTAAGGAAGGTGACTGAAGGGATGCGCATGTGCTAAAGTTCGCACGTGTTTGCTGGATCGAATTTTAGCGAAGATATTGACAGATCGGCGGTTCCGGCTAGAAAATTAGAGACAATCTGCGAATTCGCCTCTGGAGGAGGACTTCTGACCGGCATAATTACGAGCATAATATACGTGCATTCAAGCCTACTTTGGAGCAATATAATATTATGTTTTCTCGCGTTTTTTAGGATCCCTGGTGAACATCTTGGAAGCATCTTGGAAGATCTTCATATAAGGACCCTTGAAGACTTGATGGGGAATCCTTAAGAAGCTTCACCTTTAATCCTCATAGATCTTCAAGGGTCTTTCGTCATCTCGCAAAGATCCTTGAGGTCCTTGCAAAGATCATTAAGGATCCTTGTGCAGGATCTTAAAAGATTTGTAAAGATCCTTTTTAGGATCCCATCAAAAGTGATTAAGATTATTGCCATCTTAGATCCTGTAGGGTCCTCTTACAGGATCACAAAGAATCCTAGGAATTTCTGTAGGATCCTTATAAGATTTCTACTAAGGTTGATTTCAAGGAATATAGTGCTCAGTTTAGAGGCATAATGCATTATCGTGCAACCCCTCTTGATTCATTTATTTTTAAATCTATACTTTTTATTCGTTTACAGGCATCCACTGAGACTGACAAGGAGCACTTTTACGTGCGTGTAAATTAAAGAAGAATACTTGAGTGGCGTTCTGCCACTGATTAATTTCAAGCAATCATTATTAATTATACTATTATTTAAATATAGGCAACAAATTTATGTTCTTAAAGAACGCAACGTTTTTTCTCGGTTAAACGCCGGGCCTCGAATAAAAGCAGGGTTCAAATAAACGGCGGGTCCACACGGTCAAATTTTATGAACACCCCCAGCGTTTATTCGAGATACCGGCGTTCATTTGAGGTCCGGCGTTTATTGGAAACTGAACCTTCATGCAACTGATTCTCATCGATAACCAATCATGTCAATCTCAAAAACGTTCATGAGCCACTACAGTGCATCAGCTCATACTAAGCACCTAATAGCCCTTTTCACAGTTACCTTTTCTCATTTGCATTACATTATATTTGAACGTAAATGTGAGGCAATTTCGGGCAAAAAGTGCAAAATTCAGAAAATTGCCCGAAATTGCCTCACATCCACGTTCAAAGACATTGTAATGCAAATGAGAAAAAGTAATCGTGAAAAGGGCTATTCTCCCACCCTGTTGTGAATAAATTATCGACTACAGACAAAATCAGTGACATTTTATTCCTGTTTTACTCATCTCTTTGCTACATACTGCTATACATTTGGAGAACGTTAACTAAAAGGACAAAAAAAGGCTATCACAAATGGTGAAAAATTCCCTTGTTTAGTAAACGCCGGCCCCCGAATAAACGCCGGGTCTACGAGGTCTAGTTTGAAATAAATGTCCCCACCGTTTAATCGAGAAAATACGGTAATTTCACAACCCAAGAATAAAGCCAGACCTAGAATAAAGCGGTATTTCATTTTGTTTTTAGTCAATTCGTAATATGTTTACTTTAATTTGACCCAGAACAACTGCCTAACAAATACGTAGGACATAAAGTAGTCATGGGTAAAAATAAATTGATCGGGGAAACTGAACTTTCCCGGAAAGAATGATAGTAACAGACGCTGAGACGCATTGAGGGCAGAATTTTTGCAAAATGTGCGCTAATTTAAATATTGAACCTGCGAGACCGCTATATTTGGTAGCTCGGTTTATGCTGCGGTTCAGGCACAAAAATCAAATACAAAATTAAAAAATATCAAAACTATTCAAACAAAAGTTTTCCAAATTCTACCGCTATGCTTTTATTGATTAATTTTCTTTTAATTGCTCGACCCAGGAGGGTTTCCAGCTAAGGCCGTAGGAGTTTGAGGGAAAGAAATTAGAATTAGTAAGGTTAATTTGCTTTGCTGTTCAAAAATATAAAATCCAACGAAAGGCTCTAGATCTATTCTCTTACTATTTCCAGATCAGTCGTAACCAGTGCTTGTTGTTCCTAACTTTCATTATTAGATCATAACTGCAATTAATCTGCCTGCATTAATCTTTTGTTTAGTTGTTATCCATCAGTATTTTTTTGAAAGTTATTAATCTTGTAAAGGACATTTCGTTCTGTCCAATTCTACGTTTTAAAATCCATAAGGTAATGTTTGCTCAGACGTATTGTGATATTACCTAATCGTTTAGTTTGCTCTATTTTACTATAAATACAAGCGCTTTGTATAATGTTATTCGGCTAGAAATTGGAATTAAAGTCCACCGTTGGAACCAAGTCCTGTGTGTATCTACGTCTCAGAGATATGTTTGCCGTAACAGATCCCTGTATCCTTCATAGCCAGTGAGTTCCCCAGGTTTTGAGAGTATCCCAAGGTTTTACAAGTGCTTTCACAGGCCAAAACCTATTTCCCCAGTATATGCCAAAAAAACCTATTATCACAAGCTTGTCCTGTTCGAGGTAGTTGATTATGTCAGCCAGAGTTGGATTTTGTTTTTGCAGTTCCCACATCCTCTCGGTTTGCACCCTGGGCTTATCGTAAGCAGCTACAACTGGACTGTAAGGACGGCGGGAGATTGCATCAGCAATGCCATTACTCTTTCTTGCACGGTGCCAGTCTAACACTGAACCACATGGAACAGAATAATAAACGGTAGCACAGTTAAGTACTGCTCAGTAGCTTTCATTTGAATGGTCACACTTAAGGATTCCAAACACTGAACTACATGGAACAGTATAATAAACAGTAGCACAGTTAAGTTCTGCTCAGTAGCTTTCATTTGAATGGTCACACTTAAGGATACCAAACACTGAACTACATGGAACAGTATAATAAACAGTAGCACAGTTAAGTACTGCTCAGTAGCTGTCATTTGAATGCTCACACTTGAGGATTTCTAACACTGAACCACGTGGAATAGTATAATAAACAGTAGCACAGTTAAGTACTGCTCAGTAGCTTTCATTTGAATGCTCACACTTAAGGATTCCAAACACTGAACTACATGGAACAGTATAATAAACAGTAGCACAGTTAAGTACTGCTCAGTAGTTGTCATTTGAATGCTCACACTTGAGGATTCCTAACACTGAACCACATGGAATAGTATAATAAACAGTAGCACAGTTAAATCCTGCTCAGTAGCTTTCATTTGAATGGGCACACTTAAGGATTCCTAACACTGAACTACATGGAACAGCATAACAAAGTAGCACAGATAAGTTCTGCTCAGTAGCTTTCATTTGAATGCTCACACTTGAGGATTCCAAACACTGAACTACATGGAACAGTATAATAAACATTAACACAGTTAAGTACTGCTCAGTAGCTGTCATTTGAATGGTCACACTTGAGGATTCCCTAACACTGAACCACATGGAACAGTATAATAAACAGTAGCAGAGTTAAGTACTGCTCAGTAGCTTTCATTTGAATGGTCACACTTGAGGATTTCTAACACTAAACCACATGGAACAGTATAATAAACAGTAGCACAGTTAAGTTCTGCTCAGTAGCTTTCATTTGAATGCTCACACTTGAGGATTCCCTAACACTGAACCACATGGAACAGTATAATAAACAGTAGCACAGTTAAATCCTGCTCAGTAGCTATCATTTGAATGGTCACACTTAAGGATTCCTAACACTGAACCACAAGGAACAGAAAATTATAATAAACAGTAGCACAGTTAAGTACTGCTTAGTAGCTGTCATTTGAATGCCCACACTTGAGTATTCGTAACACTGAACCATATGGAACAAAAAAATAAACAGTAGCACAGTTAAGTACTGCTCAGTAGCTTTCATTTGAATGCTCACACCTGAGGATTTCTAACACTGAACCACATGGAACAGTATAATAAACAGTAGCACAATTAAGTACTGCTCAGTAGCTGTCATTTGAATGCTCACACTTGAGGATTCCTAACACTGAATCACATGAAACAGTATAATAAACAGTAGCACAGTTAAGTACTGCTCAGTAGTTTTTATTTGAATGCTCACACTTGAGGATTTCTAACACTGAACCACGTGGAACAGCATAATAAACAGTAGCACAGTTATGCACTGCTCAGTAGCTGTCATTTGAATGGGCAAACTTGAGGATTCCTAACACTGAACCACCTTGCACGGCACAATACACCGCATCACAGGCAAGTTCTGCTCCATTCAGTTTTCATTTGAGTGGCAATACAGGATCAAAAGGTAGAAACACGTACCTTGTACTAAGTAATAAACAGTACCAGAGGAATGTACTGATGCTACCAGATTTGCATGGCCACACTTTAGGATTTCACCCACAGACTCAAAAATATGAACCAAGGGGTTTAAATTTAGTGCGCTTTAACTGAAATTCGCCGAAATGTGGAGACAAAAAATAATGCGATCCTTAACAGTGAAACCGAATTTACTACATTAACCACAAAACATTAAAATAAATCAACTGCAAACCGGTTGATACCTCGTGCGGTCTATCAGTGTTTGTCATTTGCAATTTCGATAAAGTTTTTTCTGCAGTGTCCTACATTGCTGGTACGGAAGCGTAAAAAGACAACTGTTCGATCAAGACTCCCGATACGGACAAGGTCAACTGGAAAAAAAGTAAAAGATTCGAAGAAATATTTTCATTTGGTCGCAGGCAACAGTACACACGAACAGTACACACGAAGGGACCAAGCACAGTTTGTGGGACTAATCTCTGGGACTGGTCCCACGAATTCAAACAAGTTTGAATTCATTTTTTGACTAAAATGGGTAGTTCGCGCGAAGGGATTAGTCCCCTCGTGTGTGCCGACCTTTAAGAAATTCAGTGTTCAGACACATAGCAAAACGTACATGTAACTTGACAAACTTCATTATCAGTTAAGGGAGACTGTGGTCATTTGCTTGTTTGATTACGTTCTCACTTTTTTTATCTTTCCAATAAAAATGTATTCCAACCAATAACAGAATTTTAAATAAGTGTTTTAATTTCCGTGTTTCTGTACAACAGATAAAAACTGATGGCATGTCATTATTGTTTTCTTTTACTTGCAGGTAGAGTTGGTGGCACCGCGTGTGTGTAATTTAATTGGCAGCTACAGCACCATCACCGCTGGCCAGTTCTGTAGAGAAGACAAATGGACCAAGCTGAACAGGCTTCTTATCGATGGTGGAACAACAGTTTTCAGGAAGGTTTTTGATCGTTATCACCCTCCTGCACACTTGGTCGCTGATCTCAGTGCCTGTTATGACATTCTTAACAACCTCTTGCGTCGAAGAATTTTGAATGGCCACTAGTGGGAGAAACTGTTCCCACCTGGTGGAGTCGCTTCAGACTCCAACACATTTGACATCAGTCTTCTATTCCTCTTCTGACCAACATTTGTGGACTGTCCCCTCCCTCCACAGGGTAGCATACTAAGCCACTCCCAAGTGACATCTCTCTTGAGGCTAACCTTGCTCGCATTAAGTTGTTCCAAAATGTCTTGCATGGTCACGTGACGATAACTGGTGTTGATACACCACCTTTCACTGCTTTGTGGCTGAAGATAGGTGCTGTTTTTGTGGCTCTTGGCTTTGATCAGACGGAATTTGTCAGATTGAAGGCAGAGCATTGTGGAGAGGAAGATTACCTTGACGCGTTACTTGAGTGGGCCGACAGTGAAGAGGATATCATGTCGCAGCTGAAGAACATACATCAAACGCAGACAACAACCCAGCGCACTGTTGAAGAGGTACGTCAGACAGTTGAAGAGCTTGTCAGGACCCAAGAAGAACGTTATGAAACCTTGCAGGCAGGTCTTCAGGAAGTAAGGGTAGCAGTCGATAGAGGAGAAACGGACAATTAAGAGGGAGTCCTTCGGAATCTTGCGGAGTTGGAGTTTATAAAAGGAGACATTGAGTTTTACCTGGGACGATTTCAGGTAGGCACCCGAGAGTGGGTCTTTAACAGAGTTGAGAACTGGTTGGATGACAGAAGCTGTCAAAACCGTGTCATTGTGATCACTGGAATTGCTCGAATGGGAAAATCAGTCATTACCGCTGTCATTTGCAAGGGACTGCAGGAGGTTGGCAGACTATCAGGGAACCACGTTTGTCATCATAATAATCCACGTTACAATAATCCTCAGTTGATGTTTTAGTCCATGGCCTGTCACTTGTCCCATGCCCTGCCAGAGTACAAGCAAGCTCTATTCAAAAGCTGTCAAGAAATCTCAACAGCATGGGTGTAGAGGAGCTGTTTTCTCTGCTTTTTATGGAGCCTTTATCCAATCTACGTCACCCCGGGAGAATCATGCCTGTGGTGATAGATGGCCTGGATGAAAGTGAATACCAAGGTCGCAGTGAGCTGCTCGATGTGATTGCAAATCAGTTAAACAAGCTTCCATCCTGGTTTCGTTTTATAGTCACAACTCGTCCAGCAACAAACATTGCAGAGAAGGTAAAGCATCTGAAACCATTTCAACTTGAGTCGAATGACGAGAAGAATGTAAAAGACATCAGAACAGTTCTACAGTGGAGGCTGCAACATCTCATCAAACCAGGCGATTTAGATGTCGATGTGGAAGAATTAGTGTTAAAGTGTGAAGGAATTATGTTGTATGCTCATTTCCTTATCTTGTACATTGAAGAGAATCCACAAGTTCTAGACAAAGCAGATGTTGATGAAAGTTTACCTGTTGGAATTTCTTTTGTCTACCATTCCTACTTCAAACGTCTGGACGATGAACTTACGAATAAGGACCTTGACGTAAAAGAAGAGAATTTCCTCGATTTGCTTTGTGCCATTACGGCTGCGAGGGAACCTTTGCCAGTTGGTTTTGTTTCTAAAGTACTAGTAACAAGCAGGAACTCGCCACGTGTGAAGTGTAAAGTACTTGAAGCTTTTGGCAGTGTGTCATCACTTCTTCCTCTTCGCAGTGGCTGTCTTCACGTCATTCACAAGTCAGTGAAAGACTGGTTGACAAACAGCTCGTGTTATAACGAGCATGAATTTATCGTGGACGAGTAAGAAGGTCATCGTATATTATCAGACCTCTGCACTGACGAACTTGATGAACGGAGAGGTGCACATGACGCCCAATTTTGCGCCACCGAGAAGTATGCGCTGATTCATGGTGCTTCCCACACGTTTCACTCACACGAGGAAAGGAGACCACAGAGGCTAGAAGAACTGACAACAGCATACGTCATAGAATTAGAGCTAGTGTATGCCAAGCTGTGTGTGAGCAGCACTGCAGCGGCCGAAGACCTTCTATAGCTTCAAAGGGAAGGAATTTCAGCTGTGTTGTCCGAAGATAGTCAAAGTATCCTAAACACTTTGTTGTTCCTATTGAGAAAGTACCACCACAGGTTTACTAATCATCCCCGTATGTTTTTGCAAACCATGCTAAATGAAGGAGGAACAATGCCGTCTGTTAAGGTATCAGACCTTCTACGGAACAAATATCCCCAAATACCAACTATGGAATACGCATTAAAGGAGACGCAGCGGGGAGGTGCCATGGTCTGATTTCAGTGTTCGTCTAGGGTGGCCTGTTTCGACGTTTCACTAAAGTTGGATTTCATGGTGTGCGAATGTGATAACCATGTTCTTCAGCTATGGTCACTGCATACTGGTGATCTAGTCTGGGAGCGTCCTGTCCAGGTTACAGAGGGCTTTTCCACTTTTGCCTTTAGGTCGTCTCGTTCATTGTGTCCGCTGTATTTTTACCGGTCTGTTATCTTTCACCCTTAGCCATGCCTATACTTTTGACAGAGACTTTAAACCACTTTTTCTCGAAAACAAGTGCAGGTTGTCAGATTGCTCAATTTCTGGAGATAAAACCAAGATAGCAACTGACTGCCCAGAAGATGCTAAATGCATTGCCATGTGAAAAATGGCTCAAAGATTGCTCCAACTCACAGAAGTCGTGATGTTTTATCTTTTGCTTGCTCTCGAGATGGACGGCTGTTGGCGATTTCCCATTTAATTCCCCAATCATAACAGGGTTTTATTTTTTTGGTTGGTGTGATGGCTGATTTTAAGACACTGGCTCAAATTCCTACTTCGGTAAAATATGGAATGGTACAATTTTCACCCGACGAACGATTTCTGTTTGTGGGCATTTGCCTTTCTCTCACGCTAACGAAAGTCGGAATGACCCCTTCTTTTTGTTAGATTATTCTTGGAGTCAATTGTTGCATGATAGCAGGGAATTTTAGTCTTTTGGTTAACGCGGTTTTTTATTAGGCGACCCGTTCACTATGAAGTCATCGGGGTGTTTTGATTTTGAGTAAGTGCTCAATATCTAAACTATACTGAGTTTTTCTCCTGTGGGGGGTGACATTGAAATGTTGAACCCTACTGAAGAAATGAAGAACAGTGGTGCCAACCCTACAAGCGCTCAAAAGGTTGCTTTTTCTTTGGATGGTCAAAGCGTCTATGTTCTAAGTAACACAGCAGTTGTAGCCGCTTAGGATGTGTCAAGTGGGGAGCTCACAGCAGAGAAACACAGAGGAGATTGCAGTGAACACTTGTCTTGCAACTGTGAGAGACGGTGTTGTATTGGAAGCAATTAACGGCACCCTTGAACTGTGGAATTTCGATCTGTCTGAGTGCGTTCGAAGTTTCATCAACTTGCCATGCAGGCCGACAGAAGCGATTTCCGCATCAGACGAAAAAGTAGCCCGTGTAACAGGATCTTCAGCGATCTTCCTGGATACAACCAGTGGGAAAATCGTGACAGAAATCCCAACATTGCGAAACAAAGTTGTTGCCTGTAACAGTAAATGTCAGGTCATAACCACTGATTACTTTGCCTCACTTCAGTTGTCGGATGTTTCAGGTCAGCTGTGGAAAAAGGATTTGTCCTATTCTTTTAACTATGCCGTACGTGGGACGTTTTCCCCGACCGAACAATTTGTTGTCATTTGGATGAGAGATTCTATGGAACCTATGTACGTCCTCGATTCAGGTTCAGGAAACACATTCTACATTGTGTGGAAACATGTTAATTGGGTCTATGAGTGTAAGTTTGTTAGTGACGAGGAATGTGTTGTCCATTGCACAGATTTCTTAGTTTACAGGAGTTACCTTCGCACGTTAAACGTCAAGTCTGGTAACCTGCTAAGTGAAATTGATCTGGAAAGCTTCTTGTCCAGTTTAGCAGCCTGTCGACCTAGTAAGCATCTCATCGCCCTTGGCCTCGAGAACTCCACCCCAATTTCAAAGTTATGCGAGTGTGTCTTCCACGGGATAAAGACATAAGGAAGCGCCAAAGGTAAGCTGTTAGCGAATAATTAAGAGTCTTCTATATGCTCTGTTAGTTTTCAAATGGCATATTTAGCTACGAAATTTGTTCTATAAACGAAAAAAATTTACATCCGAAGTAGGAAATTGACATTGTCAAAGTTTCTGAGGAACCACGAGCCAAAGTCAATTTGTTTTTTAGAATAACAACGAAATTGTGAGTGACAAAACATAATACGCACAAGAAGCTTGTTTAAACTAAAATGAACGTCGGAAGGAAGTTTCTGTAAAACTAACCCTTATTCCCGTTCGAAGACGTACTCAAGTCCACTCAATGATTTCTCTGAGTTCGTAAGTTCACTTTCATTTTCTTTGTAGCTACAAGTGGGTTACTGCTTCCCGCCATTCAAGCTTTTTTGCTTTCGAACTACGACGAATAATTTCTCTTTTTTACCTCGCAAATGATATCAGGCATGTCCAATTTATTATTAAGAATTAAATTTCACCCATTGACTATTGTGTCCATATTAATCATTCCATTTCTGAAGTGGTATTGTTACAGTAAAAAAGAAAAAGAAAAAAAAACTGAGAACCGGCTATGCAAAACAGTTCGTCAAAAGTGAAATTTTTAACATGTTTTTTGTATCTATGGGTACTATCAGCGTCATTTTGGTTTTATTCTAATTGTGCGTTTACGTTTAATTCATGTGTTTAAATTACCGTAGAATTCCGAAAGTAGCGGTCCCCGTTACTTTCGGTATTAGCAAGCCTAAGGGGCCGCAACTTTCGGGTAGCCGTTACTTTCGGGCAGCTAAAAGACGCAGGTAATTAATTAAAGACGAAATTCATTGTAAATACAACTAAGGAATAAGCAAAATGTCACTTCAATTCGATGGTTTTTGAAATGTCACTGTTCCGTTTAAAGGGAACCGCCATTGTTACAACAAATTGACGTTAAATTGTAAGAAACAAAGTCTTCAATCTCAATTCCTTAAGTTGAAAGAGAGGAAGCGAGAGAGAGATAGAGAGAGAGAGAGAGAAAGAGAAAGAGAAAGAGAGAGAGAGAGAGAGAGAGAGAGAGAGAGAGAGAGAGAGAGAGAGAGAGAGAGAGAGAGAGAGAGAGAGAGAGAGAGAGAGAGAGAGAGAGAGAGAGAGAGAGAGAGAGAGAGAGGGGCGGATAGCCGCAGAGATGTCTTTTATCCTTCTTAACAGTTATACAGAGTTGGAGATTAAAATATTGCTCTGAATTGAATAATTTCTAAAAATAAAAGGAAAGACATTGTGAATAAATTAATCAATTTTCAGTTACATTGAAAAAGTATTCCTTAAGGCTTTCAGCGCCATCCATTTTTTAGACTTCAATGAAGCAGCCTCTCTCCTTATCCTAAAGGGAAAAAACATGCGAATGTGCGCGAAGGAAACGTGGAAACTCGAGGTGCGTGATTAAAAGGGTGTCGAGTTTCATTTTCGCTTGTGTTAGGATGTTCTTCGAATTATTGCTGCAATATTCGTAGATATAGGAAGAAGAACTGCTCGTTATTCACCTGCTGTTTTCACCAGGTGAATAAAGAGCTGTTTGTTTAACGTATAAGATTTAAACATACTTGAAAGGCTTTCCATCAGGTCATGGCCCTTATCCAGTTCAACAAATCCAACAAGTCTGTGTTTCCCCTCTTTAAAGACCATTTCAAGGTTTTCTTAAAAGAGAGTATAATTAGTACAATTTGGAAATAACACAGGATTAACCAGAAGCAGCTGTTTACCGTTATAGAAATAGAAATAGAAATAGAAATACAAACATCTTATTATCCTCTCCCCTCAGGGCTTTTCTTAATCAGAGATAATTTGCAACACTGTTTGGGGGACTTTGCCAGATTGCTTGTGCAATTCATACTTTCACCTTTATGTAAATATCTTAATTAGCTACCACCTTAAATTGGGTAAAGAGTTACAGTTTTGACTTATTCATTTAAAAAATTACTGTCCTTTGACCATTAGAACGATACCCATATTAAGCCTGCGAAAACAGCCACAAGAGTTGGCTTTGTTCGAAGGATACAAGAGTAAAGAACAGTATCAGAAAACGATTCCTCTCATTATGAATGTGAAACTTAAGTTCCAAAAGGATTTTCAACTTTTTAAAAAGAGCAAATTGTTAAGAATTTTTTTTACTAGCTTCTAAAAAAACCTCGTAAGAGATTGTCACAAACCTGAATTTTCATTTCATCAAAAAGTGATAATATTCGTGCACTACATCTATAAAAATTCGACATGCCATTTCATAGGTTATTCTGGATTGCAATAAAAACAATAACATTTAAAACCGATCCACTTACAAAGTTTATGATAGGTAAGCACATTAACCATTAACGTTTATATGTGGCCAAAGCTCCCCTGAAAATTATTATACTCAGGGTGAAGGTGAACTTGGACCATCAATGATATTTGTAAAAATCTTCATAAAGGAAACAAACTGGTAATCAATACTTCCATTGGCAGCTGTCCTTGGATCAGGGATCAAGTTTCCAGCTCCATCACGGTTAGTGGCAGCTGTGCTTCCAGGCTTATGAGACCAGTATCCATTATCATCCAAACGATACAAGTGGTAATCTACACCTAAAAACAAGGAAACAGAGCTAGACAATTAAAAAAAAATGTGAGGATCCAAATTCAATATTCAGGGAAATTTTTATATTGGTCGAACATCTTGGGTCGGATCCAGGATTTGAAGATGCCGTGATCACAAAAATATAAATCTCGGAAAAGGAGAATCTGCGCAGTAAAATTTCACGGTAGCGAGGTTGCCCCGCTAGCCGTTTCTACGAAATTTTTGACCATTTTATAAGCTTTTCAATTTTTAACAGCATAAAAATGAAAAAAAAAATTAGCACTGAATTTAACCAATTGGAAGTTGAGATATTGTCCGCTGTTTTTTTTTTTTTTGAAATTTCAGATGAATCTAATGCTTCCTCCATTTTCGTGATTTTTTTTGAACAAGTAAAATAACACAATTGGAAGGATGGATTGTATTTTCTTACCTTCGGCAACAACGAGCGCCACTAAGCAGTTGGGTTGTGCCGGTGCTTCTGGGAGAGGCTCAGTTGACGACACATCCATCTTTACTAAGCCGTCGGATCGGGCGGCCTGAAGCACACTTTCCGGAGTCATGGAATAGGGATAAGAACCGCTGGCACAACCAGACTGTGCAAAGCTGTTGGCGATTGTGTTGTTTGCATAGTTATAGCAGTTGTTATTTAAACGGATTAAGCTGTAGTTGTTCCACCTTGCCAGGTTCAGCTCAGGTGCATAATGTTGTATTATCCCAACATCAGCTTTCTCCCGTTTGCTGAGAACCTTTGGCGAGGGTTGCAAAGCACGTGCCATCGCACCAGGCACGTTGGGCGAGACAGCTCCTAAATCGATGGCCTCCAAAATCTTCTAGCGCAAGGCATCTGATATTTCCCCTTCTGACATGGTGTCAAGCAATAGCCTTTGTAGGGCGGCTGTTTCCTGTCCTAAAATGCATGCTCCATGCTTGTCTTCTGGATGATGCACTAGGAAACCTTTGAAACCTAGACAGGCAGGTATATAATCGTGACGGTAGGTCTTGCCTTTGGCTGTGGCGTCATCCAGATGCTCTTTCATTTTCTTAAACTGATGATGGCTAGGATGAACCGTCCAAACAGGATCCGGACGACCACTGTATATCGCCAACCTGACTTTGTGACTTCCTGTATTTTAAGAAAAAATTGATCGGTTCTTTAGTATGACCAAGAATTTTAATGTACACTTAAGCCATATTCTTTTGACTTGGTTCTGGAGCAGTTCAGAATGACCACAAATTTGAAAGCTCTAGAAAACAATGATTCTAGAAAACAATCATTTTTTCCTGTGTGTTGGAATGGATTTCCTAAGAGAATTCGTCGTTCCATCCTCAGCAGTCGTAACACCAACAAGGAACGCCCCACGTAGAGGATTAGGAATTTTCGGATAGACTGACTTGAAACAGAATGTAAAATGGACGAATGCCCCTTTTGACTTTTCACTAAATAGGAAAAAAATAGTAAAGTACTCAACAAAATCACGGGTTAAAGCGCTCACCTTCCATGCTTCGTGAGCGGTGTCGCTGGTAAAAGGGATAATACGGTCTGACGCTACAGTTTTTGGTCTCCACACAGCTCAACTAATGAACTGATGAGGTGACTGGTGGTCAAAGTCACTTTATATATACTTCCCAGACTTCTTGTTTACTGTGGTTCCCTTAAGTAGCTAGGTAACTTCTCAGTGGTGGTGCCTACAATTAGCCAGTTATTGATCACAGTAAAGTACAATTGATTCATCATTTGTCAGAGAGAATTCTCATTACTGATTCAAAGCCTTAAGGTCCTGATTCAAAAGATGTTTTCATAATATCACACAGGCTCTTTTTTAACCTGCTGTTGAATAAAAAATAATAGATGAATGCCGATCACGTACACCCCAATAAGTTTTTCTTCCTTCACCAAAGTAAACTACTATCGACGTTTTTTTTTTTTTTTTTGCTTTCACAATTTAAATATTCGCTAAGTAAAACAATCTAATAAAGAACAATTGTCGATAGAACCCACTTTTGAACTAGTTGCGATTTTATTTACTGACACAAACACAGAGAACCGAAAGAATAGTAATAATAATGACTTTATTAACGTGTCAAGCAAAAATCTAGCAGAGGGGATTCCCCACTGCTAATAGAGGACACCTAACTTTCTGAAATACAATCTAAAAATAGAAAACAAATTAGCATAGAGTCAAAATTAGAAACTACTAAGAGTTAGAATTAAAAACTACTAATGATAACTCACTCAACATACATACAACAAAACCTCCATTTATAATTATCAAAAATTCTAAAATCTTGTAATTAAAATCGTAATTAAAAAATTACGAATTGCAAAGGTAGCAGTCACTACGTCTAAAATGCTACTTAAATCAAGACTGCATATCCGGATCTTAAACTGCTTAAGTGGCTGTCTCCCTAAGATCCTCATAACCCAAATTGGTCGCAAAATAGATTTCCTTCAAATCTTGTATGTGAATTACACTTTGTCTGGATACTTTAAAAACACTTTTCGTTTGGGCTCTAAATGCTTTCTTCGACAGTTTACAAGGGGGGTCCCCTGGTGGACAAAAATGGACATTTTATTGCTACAAAAATACCAATTTTCAATAACTTTGGTAACTCCTCACAACACTTAAAATTTGATGCAGGACAAAATTCTACTGTCGGTTGATAAGTACAACTCTTCCTTATGCTACAGTGTTACTGACATTGCCATGTAGTCGTTTTGAGTAGTTAAAACAGTTCCTTTTATCAACCCAATTTCACAACTTTTAAAAAGTAGGAAAATGGGTAAACAAAAATACATGTTAACAAAAAGTGAGACCTCGTATAGCAAATTCCTTGCAGTCATGGCAAGTTAAAGACTTGGTCTTGGTTATAATAAAATAAAATCGTGCGGCCAGACGGTTTAAAGGACGTGGCGCCGCTTTGAAACACCAGTATTTCTAAGTTATGCAAATTACAAAGCACAACCTATGCGTGGAATTTAAGAGCAAATGTGATGCGAGTAATGCTCCCTTACATCAGGAAAACACAAAAAATAGTTTCAAACTACAGCAAGACACAAATGTAAACTGGTAGTATTTCGCATATAGCTTTAATTAAATTGTACAGCATTCAAATAGCTCATTAACTATGCTCAATTCATAAGATAAACAAGTTTTAAAGTACACGCCACTCGATGATTGCTCAATGCGCTTAGCACGTAACTTTACAAAACAACCTTGATCTAGAAGTTTTAATCTGAGAATAAATCAATAAAAGCAAGTCATATTGAGTATATCACAGCTTGTGTTTTCCAAACTAATCTAGCGAACACTTAATGCCTTGCAAAATAATGAAATCAACGAAGGGCATCTTGTTCTGTTTTCATTTGCACCCATTACCTCAATTATTCTGTCATCTTGGATCAAAGACAGATCCATGCATTTCAGAGATCATCTTAGAAGCGTTAAAACAGTTGGTTTTGAGAAAATTCTTCGTTCAAAAGCCTTCATTTAGACCAAGCTTTCCATTCATTACTTCTCTCGTGTTAAATTTTTCAGGCAGTAGCCGCTGACCAGTAGCTAATGTTAACAAAAAGACCTGGTACTGCTCCGTTTTGTACTCGCGTTTCTCTTAGCTATCTTAAATTTGAATGCAAGATCGCTCACCAATGAAGGGTGAATTCATTTGAAAATAAGAGTTGGAGGTCTTGAGGGAAAATGCAAATCTTTGCCCTTAAAGGCTGCAAGCACATAACCACAGTGTGTGACGTGGTTGCTAATTTTTTGTTTTTTTAGCAAGGTGAAATAACGTGATTACTCGGACTTTGGGAGCGCATCTTCACAAGTTTGAAAATAAACTTCTAGTTTCATCCAATCTGTTAAATTCTGGAATCTGACCCTGGCGAAACGTCAGTAAAGCAAAAATATTACTACTTGATAGAAATATCCTCCGTTGAATACTTTCTGTTTGATACTGAACAGTGGTGGGAGCTTGGTCCATGACGACTTAATGGTTGTGATCCAGTTTGCAATATGTAGCCCCCAGGACCACCTAATAGTGAGGTACTGCTCTACCAAATGTGAACATACGATACCCAAAAAGACGTCTAGCCTTTTGAATTTCGCCTCGACTTAGTTTTGCTGCGCTTTCTCTAGATTAGCAATATACCGCCAAACATAGTCAATGTCACTTCCGGAGTTGATCACAGACTAGCCTGGGTAGTATGAGAACCAGGCTTAATCAGTGGAAATTACGAGTATCCTGCCTGACCAGTAACTAATGTCAACAACAACACCTGGGCACTGCTCCGTTTTGCACTCGCGTTTTGGCTCTTAGCTATCTAAAATTTGAATTCCTGATCCTTCACCAATTAATAGTGAATTTATTTGAAAATAAGAGTTGGAGCTCATAGGGAGAAAAAACAAAATTTTGTCCTTAATAATAGATCTGCAAGCACACAACCACAATGAGGGCCATGGTTTCGAATTTTTTGTATTTTCAGCTAGGTAAAACAACTCGTTCAGCTGGGCACGTCTTCATAGATTTGAAAATAACCCTCCCGTTTTCGACTCCTGGGGCTTTGAAAGGTTCCTTCAGTTTTGAGAAAGTAATCAGCTACAGTTAAGAGATAACTTAACTTTATCTAGACCAGGCCTTCTTTGGTCTTCTGTGGCCGTTGAGGGGCAGGCCGCCATTAAACTCCGATAGCAATAAAGCAATGAAAATGAAACTTAGAGGGTCAAACGTATGTCCAAGAATTTTGTCCAAGAATGTTTCCTTTGAGATCGGCAAGGGATACTGATGACGTCACACGATGTCAGACTTTACGTCAACATTTCCAATTGGCGGCCATCTTAGATCCACCGTTATGGATTTCGCGATTTCCCTAAAACAAAAATAATAAAAGAACTCTAACACTATCTAATAACATGACACCTACAATGAGAAAGTCATTTTTGTTTTCAGTTAAAACAGTAATGCACCAAATTATTTCAGAAAAACACGCCTGTAAAAGTTTGATTGCCTTAGCAACGCGAATTTCACTTTACATTGACCTACCACTCTAATTTGATCCCAAATAATTTTTTAAATAAAAGTTTGGCGGTGTTTGTTCACATATTAAAATTTAATAGAAAAGTTTCAAGTCTGCAAAGGCAGAATCCGTACACTCCCTCCTCCCCCTCCTTCCCCCATTGTAAGGTTAATTTAAGATAAAGCAGGGTTTCAAGGAACTCAAAATTTCCTTCGGAAAGGCCAGTAGTAAATGACTGGAAACAGTATTCAAGAGGAAACGAGTTTCTGTTCTAGGTAACAGGCGTCTACTGTACAACTAGACTAAGAGTAGTCTAGTAGAGATAGTACTTAAAGGAGAATAATTTTTGCGCGAGCTCGCGTATCTCACCCGCTATTCAATCCCTAACAAAAATCTCAGGATACTCGTAATTTCCACTGATTAAGCCTGGTTCTCATACTACCCAGGCTAGTCTGTGATCAACTCCGGAAGTGACATTGACTATGTTTGGCGGTATATTGCTAATCTAGAGAAAGCGCAGCAAAACTAAGTCGAGGCGAAATTCCAAAAGCTAGACGCCTTTTTGGATATCGTATGTTCACATTTGGTAGAGCAGTACCTCACTATTAGGTGGTCCTGGGGGCTACATATTGCAAACTGGATCACAACCATTAAGTCGTCATGGACCAAGCTCCCACCACTGTTCAGTATCAAACAGAAAGTATTCAACGGAGGATATTTCTATCAAGTAGTAATATTTTTGCTTTACTGACGTTTCGCCAGGGTCAGATTCCAGAATTTAACAGCTTGGATGAAACTAGAAGTTTATTTTCAAACTTGTGAAGATGCGCTCCCAAAGTCCGAGTAATCACGTTATTTCACCTTGCTAAAAATACAAAAAAATTAGCAACCACGTCACACACTGTGGTTATGTGCTTGCAGCCTTTAAGGGCAAAGATTTGCATTTTAACTCAAGACCTCCAACTCTTATTTTCAAATGAATTCACCCTTCATTGGTGAGCGATCTTGCATTCAAATTAAAGATAGCTAAGAGAAACGCGAGTACAAAACGGAGCAGTACCAGGTCTTTTTGTTAACATTAGCTACTGGTCAGCGGCTACTGCCTGAAAAATTTAACACGAGAGAAGTAATGAATGGAAAGCTTGGTCTAAATGAAGGCTTTTGAACGAAGAATTTTCTCAAAACCAACTGTTTTAACGCTTCTAAGATGATCTCTGAAATGCACGGATCTGTCTTTGATCGAAGATGACAGAATAATTGAGGTAATGGTGCAAATGAAAACAGAACAAGATGCCCTTCGTTGATTTCATTATTTTGCAAGGCATTAAGTGTTCGCTAGATTAGTTTGGAAAACACGAGCTGTGATATACTCAATATGACTTGCTTTTATTGATTTATTCTCAGATTAATACTTCTAGATCAAGGTTGTTTTGTAAAGTTACGTGCTAAGCGCATTGAGCAATCATCGAGTGGCGTGTACTTTAAAACTTGTTTATCTTATGAATTGAGCATAGTTAATGAGCTATTTGACTGCTGTACAATTTAATTAAAGCTATATGCGAAATATTACCAGTTAACATTTGTGTCGTGCTGTAGTTTGAAACTATTTTTTGTGTTTTCCTGATGTAAGGGAGCATTACTCGCATCACATTTGTTCTTAAATTCCACGCATAGGTTGTGCTTTGTAATTTGCATAACTTAGAAATACTGGTATTTCAAAGCGGCGCCACGTCCTTTAAACCGTCTGGCCGCACGATTTTATTTTATTATAACCAAGACCAAGTCTTTAACTTGCCATGACTGCAAGGAATTTGCTATACGAGGTCTCACTTTTTGTTAACATGTATTTTTGTTTACCCATTTTTCCTACTTTTTTAAAAGTTGTGAAATTGGGTTGATAAAAGGAACTGTTTTAACTACTCAGAACGACTACATAGCAATGTCAGTAACACTGTAGCATAAGGAAGAGTTGCACTTATCAACCAACAGTAGAATTTTGTACTGTATCAAATTTTAAGTGTTGTGAGGAGTTACCAAAGTTATTGAAAATTGGCATTTTTGTCCACCAGGGGACCCCCCTTGTAAACTGTCGAAGAACGCATTTAGAGCCCAAACGAAAAGTGTTTTTAAAGTACCCAGACAAAGTGTAATTCACATACAAGATTTGAAGGAAATCTATTTTGCGACCAATTTGGGTTATGAGGATCTTAGGGAGACAGCCACTTAAGACTGGCAGCCGATCTGTCATTGCTTGGTATCTTGCTCCAGAGTCTTGGACTTAGGTATCGAATTGAGTGTTTTCCGTGCGTAACAGTGTTAAAACTAGGTTGACAAAAATCTTTGTGCCGTAAAATGTAAGCGTGGCTGTCGGTCAGATACATGTCACAAATAGTCCTTGGACACAAATTATGTTTAACCTTATACATTAGAATACATATGTCCTGCAGTCTCCTGTTATACAACGATGGTAGTTTTGCTTTCGCTAACAGCTGTTGATAGCTAGAGTGCTTGTCTTTAAATACAGCGCGCAGTCCACGCTCCAGTACTCTCTCCAAACTAAGAGTGTCCGAGGCTCTACAAAAATGCCACACTAAGTGGTAGTATGTTAAATGTGGGAGAATGGCTGCCTTAAAGAGATGTAATTTGGCCTCAGTTGGTATGAGATTCCGCAGCCCCATTATCACACCTATTCTCTGGCTAGCTTTCTTACAAACATTACTAATATGCAAATTAAAATTAAGTCCACAATCAATGGTTACGCCTAGGAGCTCTAAATTGTCTGATTCCATTATATCTTTGCCATTGACAGTTATACTTGTTTTGTCGCCACAGTTCACACTTTTATTCCGAATGTTCATCGATTGACATTTTTTCAGGTTTCCCTGAAGAAGATTCGAATCATACCAATTAGTTGCTAGGGTGGCATTCTCTTGAAGTTTCGCGACCACAGTACATATGTCCTTTCCTTTCACGTAGATCTGGTGATCGTCTGCGTAGATTGATAGCCCAGAATCTACGCTAATCATTTTAGATTCACTCTAGGGCAGCGGCAATTCATTGTCATCTTGTGGTTTACTTCGTAGATTGAAACCTATTTTTAAACAATTAATTACACCGAATTGAAAAGAGTTGGCAAAACACATGCTGCTAAGCGTAGGAAGTGGATGATTAAGACTGAAGGCCATAACATAATAACACAGCCAAAGTAGCAAAGTAGATGATCCTGTGAACAGCATGACTGTAGTTCACAGCATAATCAATGAAAAAACAGTCCTAAATTATTAGCGGATTACGTCCCAACAAGTTTTTCTTGCTTCATCAAACTAAACTACTTTCGGCGGATTTTTTTTCTTTTCTTTTTTTTTTTCACTTTCCTAATTTTAAATGTTCGAAATATAAAACAGACTGGTAAACAGCAATTGTCGGTAGAACTCCCTTCTGAACCAACTCTCTCTAGGACACCGGAAATTCATTATCATCCTGTGGTTTACTTCGCAGAATGAAAGCTATTTTTAAACATTTTAATTACACTGAATTGAAAAGAGTTGGCAAAACAAATGCTGCTAAGCATAGGAAGTGGATGATAAGACTGAAGGCCATAACATAATAACACAGCCAAAGTAACACGCAATGCATGATTGCAGTTAATAATAATAATAATAATAATTTTAATATTTCTATAGCGAGAATGAACATATACGTATGTTCAAATGTGCTTTACAATCATGAAAACTAGCTTAATCTATAAACTAGGCAAAAATATTCATCCTTTATCCTAATAAAAATAGTCATAGTAAAATGTTTCACCTACCATGGTTAGAAGCTAACCGAAGTGAATACGTCTTTAAACAAGATTTAAAATTAGCTTAAGTGCCCTCTTTTCTGATATTCAAAGGCAGCTTATTCCAAAGTCTAGGGGCAGTGGATGTAAAAGATCTCTGAACTAAAGTTTCCTTCAGTCTGGTACTCGGTTGTTCAAGAAGTATGCCAGCGTTCGATCGCAGACTGTATTTACACATTTCCCTAACACTTATCAAATGACTTAAATACTCAGGCGCAGCACCATGAATTGCCTTAAATGTAATAATGAGTGCTTTGAAACTGATGCAATGTTTAATAGGCAACCAGTGTGGAGAGCAGAATACAGGAGTTATGTGGTTATGTCTGGAGATGTTGCAAATTATACGAGCAGCTGAATTCTGAACACGTTGTAGTTTTCCTAAATGCACTGCAGGTAGACTGAAAAGAGGGCTGTCACAATAATCAACTCGTCCCATAACAACTGCATGAACTAACGTTTGGGGGGAATCATTAGATAGATTTTTCCTAATTCGCTCGAATGTTATGGAGATGGAATACGCTGTTTTACAGGTCTTATTGTTATGTTCCTTCAGATTTAGATACAGTCAAACCAAGTTCCGAGATTTTTTGTACTCGTGACGAGGCTTACACTTGTATCACCGACCGTAAGGTGGTCAATATTGACTTTCTCCAACTGCCGTCTAGTACCGACTATCATAAATTCAGTTTTACCGTCATTAGTTTTGAGTTTGTCTATAATCATCCACGATCGTATATCTCTAATACAGCGCTTCATTGCGTCTAATGCAGCAGCTTGGCTCACTACGTTGTCGGGCTTGAAAGATAGGTATAACTGAGGATCGTTCGCATAAGCATAAACATCCGGCAGGTGATTTTTTATAACTTGGAAGAGCTTGCTAGCATAAATGGTGAACAAAGGAAGGCCCTAAATAGGAACCTTACGGAACACCTTGTGGCAAGGGAAAACTGTACGAAACAGAGCCACTAAGAACAACGCGTTGGGATCTGTTCGTTAAATAGGACAAGAACCACATAAGCACGGCATCTGTCATCCCAAAACATGACAACCGCTCAATTAAGATCTTATGGTTCACAGCATCATCAACAAAGAAAGAGATCTTTGTTTGATTTCGCCCCAAAACGTTTGCTTGCTTCACCAAACTAAACTAATTTCGACGTTTTGTTTTTTATTTTTTCACTTTTGCAATTTTAAATAATCGCACAGTAAAACAATCTGGTAAACAAGAGCAATTGTCGATAATGAACCCCTATCCAGCGCTTGTGATGGACACATAAGATTAATAGGCTTAAAGTGCACCTAACTCCTAAATTTTTTTTTCGGCTAAATAAATTCTGTTATCATCTGGAACATTTCTTCGCAAAAATTTTTTGATTTGGTTAAATTTTCGATTTTCTGTGCCCTGTTAAATTCAAGAAAAATTTGGTTCACGTCCGAGTAAGAGGAACCTGGGGCGAGCCGTAGTTGTGACGTCAGATCAAGAACCAAGAATCCACGCCGCTTAGTTTTTAGCTGTGTTTCTCTGACTTTATTTGTTGATCGAAGCCTTCTGACCTTCTAGCTAATTCGAACAAAGTCATAGTATGACTATAATTCCAATGTTGCAATCCAAAGCAGATACTGAGACGAGCTACGCGGATTCTGCTGATTTGTAGGTGAATTTTAGCTCCGAATACGAGATAGATGCGGAACACGAAGTCGACACAACACCGACAAAGGATGAAGAAAGTGCCGTCCTGCCCATATCTGCTAAAAAGCCGCTAACCAACGAAGAATGAATTGCTCAATGCAAAAAGGAAATAAAGGCAAACTAAGCACTGGAACAGTAAATAAAGCAACTTACGATTGGCCTTGGAGGGCCGCGAAGAAGCCGGAATGCTGAGCTTCGCCCGTGAGCGTTTACATTTTATTTCGCACGTTCGGTCTTCACGTTTGGTCTTGGTTTTCCTGCTCTCCGCTTCTCGCATTTGAGATTTATATTCAAGCTGAGGGAACCTCTTATAGAAATGGAGATTTTAATAAAGCATTCCTTTCTTCATTTATTCATTTTACATAGAAGTAAATGTGGAAACTGCGATATTACTTACGTCTTGTCCATTTCTGTAACCAGTATTAACAATAACAACAATTTATAACACTAGTGAATCAGGAAGGCAATTATTTTCTAAAGGACATTGACGAGAATTATAAGCACTAGAGTTTGTTAGTATCGGTTCAACTGAGATTATCTTACCAATCATTTTTCTCGCATCAACGTGCGAGCAGTTTCCTCCGATCCCAGCGCGAGCGGAAATGTGCAAATTATGTAAATCAAACTGCCCTCGCTTAACTCGCGACTCGAGGCTTCGCCGCTCATCGCTCACACTTCGATCTTCTTGCGGCCTTTTTCGCACAAAAAATGGTAATAAAAGAATTTAGAAAGAGACTGCTTGCCGTCTACTTCAATGGAGGATGTGAACAAGGGATCTCTGCACAGTAATGTTTTGTTATGCTCGAGTGATTTGATATGACTCGAGATAAAATTCTCATAGCGAGGCACGTTCATAGACTAGAATAAGGAATAATGGCAATGGTTTGTTATTGTGGAGAAAGCGCGTTCGGTTCTCAGTTGAACCGATACTAACAAACTCGCGTGCTTATAATTCTCGTCAGTGTCCTTTAGAAAATACGGACTTTGATTTTAAACCCTTCGCTGTTTAGGGCACCGCTTTCATGTAATTATTTAGCGCTGACCGTGTAGCCAACTTGAATAATTCGCAAAGGTAATAATTTTGTGCGTACCGTGTATCGCGGGTATTGTGGTTAATCGGCCGTTGAATCATTGGAAATACACAAAACGCTATCGTTTAATCGGATACTAAAGTTGTTCAATCATTCATACCTTCTCCTGCGACAACAAATCTTTGCTTAAAATGCATCGAGCTTAGTATCGAGTGCTTGGAAGGCTGCCGCTTTGCTCGCTATTGCTTTACAAAATCCACTCATTTCGTCTCTTCGCCTCTAGTCGCTCGTCATCAAAAATTGCTGTATTTTTGTAGTGATACGTCTTGTGATTCGTTCCTTTGGTTACTATGTCTCGGAGCAATACGAACAGTCGACAGTTTTCTGTACATCTTCGAGAGCTCAAGAGAAATATAGCTTCGATAGAGATAGCGCGAGACTGCAGGTTCTTGATTTGACGTCACAAGGTGACTAGTCCCATGCCCTCATTGCTCGATCCTGAACCAAAATGGTGTCTATTTTCGGCCGATTTTCCGTACTTCAACCGCGCAAAGAAAATCAGGGATTAAACCAAATGAAAAACTTTTTGTGACAAAATGTTCCAAATGATAACAGGATTTATTTGACGGGGAAAAAATTTTTAGGGTTAGGTGCACTTTAAAATGATATCAGCAATATTATGTTTAATTCCTATTATAGCGGTGTTTTTAATACTTCCTAAAACAGCTAAAGCGCGCTAAAGTCCCACCCAAGGATACGCTACTTTTCTACACGACATGTATACGTCCTGTATTAGAATATGCGTGCCCAGCTTTCCATAATTCTCTGCCGCAGTACCTGTCTAATGAAATGGAAAGGTTGCAAAAGCGCGCGCAGCAGATAATACAACCCAACTTATCCTATGCTGAGGCTCTAGTAGCTCTAGACATCACGTCACTGTATAAGAGAAGGCAGGCCTTCAGTAAAGCTCTATTCGACCAAATTGTAAGGGATCGCCACAAGCTTCATGAGCTGCTGCCGCCACGCAACGGGTCCACCTATTGCACCCGAAGCCAGGGATACTTCAAACTACCGATTTGTAAGACAAATAGGTTTAAGAACACTTTTATTATAGAAAACAGTTTTAATTATTAGTAGTAATTTTAACTATTAGTATTATCAGTATTGATGTTTCCCTTTTTGTATTATATTATAGGTTATATTTTACCTTTTTTTATAGTAGTTATCATATATTCATATATATTTTTGATATTTACTCTTTAAAGTAGGTCACATTTCAGCCGGCCCGGGGCTACAATGATTTTACTTCTTAATAAAGCAATCTATCTATCTTAAAGGTATAATGAACTTTACCATTTTAGCCCTACCCGTTAAACGTTTAGCTCCTCATTTACTTCTGGTCGCAGTTCGAATGTTAAAGCTAAGCCTATTGCTGATAAAAACTTAGCTCAGGACTAACATTATGGTTTTGGACTTTGAACCACATACTGCAACACGTGGATGTTGAGCGTAAATCCCAAAAAACCAAGATAATGGTTTTTCAAAAACGTGCAAAAAAATGTTCTGAACAAACATTTTATATAGGAAATCAAGCAATTGATATGGTACAAGATTATGCCTATTTAGGAACCAAAATATCTTCTTCAGGAAATTTTAAAATCTCACTTGATCACCTAAAAGAGAAAGCACTTCATGCCCTTTTCAGTCTGAGACGACACACAAATTTTAGTAAATTAAAACCGTCTCTTGCCTGTAAGATTTTTGATACAATGATATCTCCAATTTTGCTCTATAATATGAATGCACAATCACCATTATTTCGTTTCCAGACCCACTTTAAAATCTACTAGAGAGTTTGAACATTTAGCCAACCACTTGACCCAGATAAGCGTCATCATCTAATTAAGTGTCATGTGCTAATTAAAAGAAAGTGCGTACAATGACTTGGCTAGATATTGGTCGTTTAGAAGTAAAAATTAACAGTGACTGTTTTTTCATAAACTCTTAGATGAAGAAAGATTGATACTTGTAAACAATGACAGTCTTCATTTACCTCGGTAAGGAAGCATTAAAATATCTCATTTTATTTCTCTCATGGATACTTTTACTCTGCACATACACATATATTTGTCCTCCTAAATAAAGATGTAGAAGAATTTTTTTTTTAATTTTCTTCCTTTGTTGTCCTTATCCGTCGAGTGTTAACAGCTGCGTGGTTCGCCGACAGATCATAACAGCCAGCGCTGTTTATGTGAACGAACTGCGTTTCAAGATGAGTTTGCCAGTTATTCAGAGTGCTTAAAACGTGCTTAAATAAGATATAAATTATTCACACATTGGCATTTGAAGACCTAGCTGGCGTTAGAGAAAGATGCCATACCTAAGGACGTACTGCTTCTCATGCATGTTTATGCTTGGAAGGTTTCAAACATTTTAAGACAATTATTTAGAAGCACTTCGCATGTGGCCGTCTCCTTAGCTTGCGTCAGTCATTTCTCGATGTTCGTAACCTCTGATGGAACAGTCCAGAATGCAATACCATGAAACTAACAAAGCACACGATTTGAAATAAGCATGGGTTGAAACGCTCGATTGCAGTATAAAAAATACATTGGAATTGAGTCTGTTCTTCGGTAACATAACGAAAAATTCAGATTGAAGATGGTTTAGCCAAGCGGACAAAGCCTTTCAAAGTCCAACACCATAATGTTAGTCCTGAGCTAGTTTTTATCAGCAATAAGCTTAGCTTTGACATTCGAACTGCGACCACAAGTAAATAAGTAGCTAAACATTTAACGGGTAGGGCTAAAAAGGTAAAGTTCATTATACCTTTAAAAACATCGTTATAATAGGAATTAAACATAATATTGCTGGTATCATTTTAAGCCTATTAATCTTATGTGTCCATCACAAGCGCTGGAAAGGGGTTCATTATCGACATTTGCTCTTGTTTACCAGATTGTTTTACTGTGCGATTATTTAAAATTGCAAAAGTGAAAAAATAAAAAAATGAAACGTCGAAAGTAGTTTAGTTTGGTGAAGCAAGAAAACGTATTGGGGGGAAATCAAACAAAGATCTCTTTCTTTGTTGATGATGCTGTGAACCATAAGATCTTAATTGAGCGGTTGTCATGTTTTGGGATGACAGATGCCGTGCTTAAGTGGTTCTTGTCCTATTTAACGAACAGATCCCAACGCATTGTTCTTAGTGGCTCTGTTTCGTACAGTTTTCCTTTGCCGCAAGGTGTTCCGCAAGGTTCCTGTTTAGGGCCTTCTTTTGTTCGCCATTTATGCCAGTAAGCTCTTCCAAGTTATAAAAAATCACCTGCCGGATGTTTATGCTTATGTCGACAATGCTTAGCTATACCTATCTTTCAAGCCCGACAACGTAGTGAGCCAAGCTGCTGCATTAGACGCAATGGAGCGCTGTATTAGAGATATACGATCGTGGATGATTATAGACAAACTCAAAACTAATGACGGTAAAACTGAATTTATGATAGTCGGTACTAGACGGCAGTTGGAGAAAGTCAATATTGACCACCTTACGGTCGGTGATACAAGTGTAAGCCTCGTCACGAGTACAAAACATCTCGGAACTTGGTTTGACTGTATCTAAATCTGAAGGAACATATCAATAAGACCTGTAAAACAGCGTATTTCCATCTCCATAACATTCGAGCGAATTAGGAAAAATCTATCTAATGATTCCCCTCAAACGTTAGTTCATGCACTTGTTATGGGGCGAGTTGATTATTGTAACAGCCCTCTTTTTGGTCTACCTGCAGTGCATTTAGGAAAACTAAAACGTGTTCAGAATTCAGCTGCTCATATAATTTGCAACATCTCCAGACATGACCACATAACTCCTGCATTCCGCTCTCCACACTGGCTGCCTATTAAATATTGCATCAGTACTCATTATTACATTTAAGGCAATTCATGGTGCTGCGCCTGAGTATTTAAGTCATTTGATAAGTGTTAGGGAAATGTGTAGATACAGTCTGCGATGGAACACTGGCATACTTCTTGAACAACTGAGTACCAGACGGAAAGAAACTTTATGGGAGAGATCTTTTATATCCGCTGCCCCTAGACTTTGGAATAAGTTACCTTTGAATATCAGAAAAATGGGCACTTAAGCTAATTTTTAATCTTGTTTAAAGACGTATTTGCTTCAGTTAGCTTCTAACCATGGTAGGTGAAACATTTTACTGTGACTATTTTTATTAGGATGAAGGATGAATATTTTTACTTAGTTCCGTTTATAGATTAAGCTAGTTTTCATGATTGTAAAGCGCATTTGATCATATGTATATGTTAATTTGCGCTATAGAAATATTAAATATTATTATTATTATTGTTATTATTATTATCTGCAATCAAGCATTGCGTGTTACTTTGGCTGTGTTATTATGTTATGGCCTTCAGTCTTATCATCCAGTTCCTATGCCTAGCTATGCTTAAAGTGCACCTAACCCCAAAATATTTTTTTCGCTAAAATAACTCTTTGCACCTGTTCGAAAAGCATTACGCCTTTTTTTATGAAATCCCCCTCAGTCTTGACTTTTTATAGGCTGTAAAAGTTACGAAATCTAGCCATCATCTGGTACACGACCGAGCTAGTGAGGGCATGGGTCTATTCTGGATTTGACATCAGAAACTGATTTGCATCTCCTTAAGTCTTTGTAAATATGCATGCAAAGCAGTTTGTGACGTCAAATCAAGAATAGACCCATGCCCCTTCTAACTCGGTCGTGCGACAAATGGTGCTTAGTTTGTCGTAAGTTTTGAAGTCCATAAAAAAGTCAAAACCTGCAAATAATGGCGAAATGTTTTTAAAATAGGTGCAAAGATTTATATTAGCGTAAAAAATATTTTGGGGTTAGGTGCACTTTAACTCTTTTCAATTCGGTGCAATTAAAATGTTTAAAAATAGTGCTCATTCTACGAAGTAAACCACAGGAGGATAATGAATTTCCGGTGTCCTCGAGAGAGTTGGCTCAGAAGGGGGTTCTACCGACACTTGCTGTTTACCAGTCTGTTTTATATTTCGAACATTTAAAATTAGGAAAGTGAAAAAAAAAAAGAAAAGAAAAAAAAATCCGCCGAAAGTAGTTTAGTTTGATGAAGCAAGAAAAACTTGTTGGGACGTAATCCGCTAATAATTTAGGACTGTTTTTTCATTGATTATGCTGTGAACTACAGTCATGCTGTTCACAGGATCATCTACTTTGCTACTTTGGCTGTGTTATTATGTTATGGCCTTCAGTCTTAATCATTCACTTCCTACGCTTAGCAGCATGTGTTTTGCCAACTCTTTTCAATTCGGTGTAATTAATTGTTAAAAATAGGTTTCATTCTACGAAGTAAACCACAAGATGACAATGAATTGCCGGTGCCCTAGAGTGAATCTAAAATGATTTTAAGATTCTTTCCGTTCTTTGTGTTTGTATCAGTAAATAAAATCGTAACTAGTTCTAAAGTGGGTTCTATCGACAATTGTTCTTTATTAGATTGTTTTACTTAGCGAATATTTAAATTGTGAAAGCAAAAAAAAAAAAAAAAAAAACGTCGAAAGTAGTTAGGTTGGTAAAGGAAGAAAAACTTATTGGGGCGTACGTGATCGGCATTCATCTATTCTTTTTTATTCAACAGCAGGTTAAAAAAGAGCCTGTGGGATATTATGAAAACATCTTTTGAATCAGGACCTTAAGGCTTTGAATCAGTAATGAGAATTCTCTCTGACAAATGATGAATCAATTGTACTTTACTGTGATCAATAACTGGCTAATTGTAGGCACCACCACTGAGAAGTTACCTAGCTACTTAAGGGAACCACAGTAAACAAGAAGTCTGGGAAGTATATATAAAGTGACTTTGACCACCAGTCACCTCATCAGTTCATTAGTTGAGCTGTGTGGAGACCAAAAGCTGTACCGTCAGACCGTATTATCCCTTTTACCAGCGACACCGCTCACGAAGCATGGAAGGTGAGCACTTTAACCCGTGATTTTGTTGAGTACTTTACTATTTTTTTCCTATTTAGTGAAAAGTCAAAAGGGGCCTTGGTCCATTTTACATTCTGTTTCAAGTCAGTCTATCCGAAAATTCCTAATCCTCTACGTGGGGCGTTCCTTGTTGGTGTTACGGCTGCTGAGGATGGAACGACGAATTCTCTTAGGAAATCCATTCCAAGACATTGGAAGAAATGATTGTTTTCTAGAATCATTGTTTTCTAGAGCTTTCAAATTTGTGGTCATTCTGAACTGCTCCAGAACCAAGTCAAAAGAATATGGCTTAAGTGTACATTAAAATTCTTGGTCACACTAAAGAACCGATTAATTTTTTCTTAAAATACAGGAAGTCACAAAGTCAGGTTGGCGATATACAGTGGTCGTCCGGATCCTGTTTGGACGGTTCATCCTAGCCATCATCAGTTTAAGAAAATGAAAGAGCATCTGGACGACGCCACAGCCAAAGGCAAGACCTACCGTCACGAACATATGCCTGCCTGTCTAGGTTTCAAAGGTTTCCTAGTGCATCATCCAGAAGACGAGCATGGAGCATGCATTGTAGGACAGGAAACAGCCGCCCTACAAAAGCTATTGCTTGACACCATGCCAGAAGGGGTAATATCAGATGCCTTGCGCCGGAAGATTTTGCAGGCCATCGATTCAGGAGCTGTCTCGCCCAACGTGCCTGGTGCGATGGCACGTGCTTTGCAACCCTCGCCAAAGGTTCTCAGCAAACGGGAGAAAGCTGATGTTGGGGTAATACAACATTATGCACCTGAGCTGAACCTGGCAAGGTGGAACAACTACAGCTTAATCCGTTATAATAACAACTGCTATAACTATGCAAACAACACAATCACCAACAGCTTCGCACAGCCTGGTTATGCCAGCGGTTCTTATCCCTATCCCATGACTCCGGAAAGTGTGCTTCAGGCCGCCCGATCCGACGGCTTAGTAAAGATGGATGTGTCGTCAACTGAGCCTCCCCCTGAAGCACCGGCACAACCCAACTGCGTAGTGGCCCTCGTTGTTGCCGAAGGTAAGAAAATACAATCCATCCTTCCAATTGTGTTATTTTACTTGTTAAAAAAAATCATGAAAATGGAGGAAGCATTAGATTCATCTGAAATATCAAAAAAAAAACAAAAAAAAAAAACAGCGGACAATATCGCAACTTCCAATTGGCCAAATTCAGTGCTAATTTTTTTTTAGTTTCACGCTGTTAAAAATTGAAAAGCTTCTAAAATGGTCAAAAATTTCGTTGAAACGGCTATGTTAAAAGAATTTAAGATTTTCGAATTTTTTAATGCTGGGTAACCTCACTACCGTGAAACTTTACTGCGCAGATTCTCCTTTTCCGATATTTATTTCTTTGTGATCACGGCATCTTCAAATCCTGGAGCCGACCCAAGATGTTCGACCAGTTTCCCTGAATATCGAATTTGGATCCTCACATTTTTTTTTTCAATTGTCTAGCTCTGTTTCCTTATTTTTTAGGTGTAGATTACCACTGGTATCGTTTGGATGATAATGGATACTGGTCTCATAAGCCTGGAAGCACAGCTGCCACTAACCATGATGGAGCTGGAAACTTGATCACTGATCCAAGGACAGCTGTCAATGGAAGTATTGATTACAAGTTTGTTTCCTTTATGAAGATTTTTACAAATATCATTGATGGTCCCAGATCACCTTCACCCTGAGTATAATAATTTTCAGGGGAGCTTTCGCCACATATAAACGTTAATGGTCAATGTGCTTAACTATCATAAACTTTGTAAGTGGATCGGTTTTAAATGTTATTGTTTTTATTGCAATCCAGAATAACCTATGAAATGGCATGTCGAATTTTTATAGATTTAGTGCACGAATTTTATCACTTTTTGATGAAATGAAAATTCAGGTTTGTGACAATCTTTTACGAGTTTTTTTAGAAGCTAGTAAAAAAATTCTTAACAATTTGCTCTTTTTAAAAAGTTGAAAATCCTTTTGGAACTTAAGTTTCACATTCATAATGAGAGGAATCGTTTTCTGATACTGTTCTTTACTCTTGTATCCTTAGGACATTAGGACACGTTGAAGTTTTAGTTTAAAACATGAACTTTACCACCTTTCTTGCGAATTGACACGCAAAGAGCATGTCGAATTTAATAGATTTACTGATTCCATGGATTTTATAATCTTTCTTGCAATATTTAACGTGAGTCTCATGAGACTGAATTTTTACAGAGTTAGTACATTGACTTTATAATCTTTTTTTGTGACTTGTAACGAAAGTGACACGTTCAATAATTATTTTTTGTAGAATTAGTTGATAGATGCTATTATCTCAGTTTTATTTTTCTTCTACTTGGAAATTGCATTGAATAGTTGGGTGGCTGCATTGGCTGTTGTACTAAGAACCCTGTAATGCGATTTGTCTCAATAAAGAATGCTAATTTTCATGTTTGTCTATTACTTTCTGATATTCCCACGCGCGTGCTGCCACGCATCGCAGCGCAACAATATGGTGATAAAAATAAATTAAAATGGTGAAATAAATTTTCCTATTCCTACAATTTGCACTTGTTTCTCGTGTGCTGAACTGGCCGCTTGGGACTCGCGAGTTCAAATTTGCATCGAAAACTGCATTCCTGAGATGCCTTTGAGTAGTCAACTTGTGCAGATCATAGGCAGAAACAAATTTTCCATCAGATTCGAAAGTTTGTGCTGAATTTTAAGGGCAGCTCGCGGACTCGAATGAGTCAAAATCAGGCCAAATCAAACTACAAAGATTGTTCTTTCGGAAACCGGGATTCTTTTGTCAAAGGCGCAAGGCTAAGTGTATTAATTTTGGCGAAATCCCAAGCCGGTCGGAAATTTGAGGTTCTTGAAGCTACATGCCTTGTGAGGATATGATACATTTATAGCCTAGGTCAAACTTCAAGTTTCTAAAACCGCCTCCCGGAGCTTTAAATCGACAAACCAAGCACATTATAACATACATTAACACAGTGTTCGTGTTTCTAAGCGTTTTCACTTGACTTTCATCCGTTCAAAAAGCCTTAATTATCGTATTCACAAAATCCTTTGTACACAACCGAAGCGGCTATTAATACTCAGCTAGCACAGGTCCGCAACACAAACAGAGGATGGTAAGCCTGTGATATTCCTATAAACATCGGTATTGTCATGCAAATCAGAATGACATTATTCAAAGGGAAGAAGGGAGGGAGCGAGGGATCACACCTTAGAAGCGTTTTTAAGAACGGTTTTCTGATACCCCTATTATCACTCGCGCTTGGTACCATCGAATCTTTTTGTGAAGAACTCACCCCTGTTTATAATGCTCCATGATTTTTTTTAGATTTTCAACCTTACAGCTTTTCAACAATAATGTTCTTTATCAGACGAGTCAGTGAATCAGCATACTAATTTTATTAAGGCCAATTTGCCCTGACCTGAAGCAGGGCTCGCTTCTCGAAAGATTCAAGAAAAATTCAACCCGAAACTGCGTCAGAGCTGGAATAGTTATTGTCCACCATTTTGGTCTGTGCAAAGGAGTCATCAAAGAATATGCGTATATTCCTTCCTGTATTTATCTTGAGTCGCAGCTAGGATAAACTCGACCGTTTCTTTATTACTTCAACTCCGTTTTCAATGGACCCAAAGGTGCAACACTTGGTGAGATGTTAGGCCTTTGTGTTCGGATATATTTACTCTTGTTTGAATATCACAGAGTTGATTTGTCCTCGTAATTCATTGGCTGCTTTAGAATGGAATTCTACGCCAGTTTTTCTTTGTTTTGATTTACTTGGCGTCGTAGTGATTCGCAACGATCGAACAGTTTTGCAAAGCGTGAAGTTACAGTAATGCGGTTTAAGATGTAAACAAACACACGAGTATAGAGTCGCTTTTGCCCTGTCCGCCTATTACAGTAGCGGCGGACAAGTTTAATTGTTAGTGACTGGGGATAGTTTTCTTCTTCAACTAGCTGTTCGGTTTAGAGTCTTTAATAACTCTTTCTTAGAGCGTTTATAAATAGAATCTTGATTTGTTATCTTGTTGACCTGTGTTTTATACGTTCTGGCTGCAACAGCAATGGTTTCCGGCCCCAATTGTACGATTTTTTCGCTCGTATAGTACAAATAAAATCATCTTTACTCTTTTATTCTTTCAGATGGAATTTGGGGGGGGGGGGGGGGGGCTTGATAAAACATTTCCAGAAAAACAAAACCTTCGAATGTTATAATGATTCCGCCCAAACATTAGTTCATGCACTTGTTATGTGACGAGTTGATTATTGTAATTAGGTCTCCTTTTTGGTCTACCTGCCGAGTGCATTTAGGAAAACTACAACGTGTTCATAATTCAGCTGCTCGTATAATTTGCAGCATCTCCAGACATAACCACATAACTCATGACTGTATTCTGCTCTCCACACTGGTTGCCTATTAAATATTGCATCAGTTTCAAAGTACTCATTATTACATTTAAGGCAATTCATGGTGCTGCACCTGAGTATTTAAGTCATTTGATAAGTGTTGGGTAAATGTGTAAATACAGTCTGCGATCGAACGCTGGCATACTTCTTGAACAACCGAGTGCCAGACTGAAGAAAACTTTAGGGGAGAGATCTTTTACATCCGCTGTCCCTAGACTTTGGAATAAGCTGCCTTTGAATATCAGAAAAGTGGGCACTTTAGCTAATTTTAAATCTAGTTAAAGACGTATTTATTTCGGTTAGCTTTTAATGTAGGTTAAACATTTTACTATGACTATTTTTTCATTAGGATAAAGGATGAATATTTTGTCTTAGTTTTATATATTAAGCTAGTTTTCATGATTGTAAAGCGCATTTGATCATATGTATATATTAATTTGCGCTATATTATTATTATTATTATTAACTGCAATCATGCATTGCGTGTTACTTTGGCTGTGTTATTATGTTATGGCCTTCAGTCTTACCATCCACTTCCTATGCTTAGCAGCATTTGTTTTGCCAACTCTTTTCAATTCAGTGTAATTAAAATGTTTAAAAATAGCTTTCATTCTGCGAAGTAAACCACAGGATGATAATGAATTTCCGGTGTCCTAGAGAGAGTTGGTTCAGAAGGGAGTTCTACCGACAATTGCTGTTTACCAGTCTGTTTTATATTTCGAACATTTAAAATTAGGAAAGTAAAAAAAAAAAAAAAAGAAAAAAAAATTCCGCCGAAATTAGTTTAATTTGATAAGGCGAGAAAAACTTGTTGGGACGTAATCCGCAAATAATTTAGTTAAACATGACAACACAGCCAAAGTAGCAAAGTGGATGATCCTGTGAACAGCATGACTGCAGTTCACAGCATAATCAATGAAAAAACAGTCCTAAATTATTTGGTAATGTTAAGTCTTTGTACCGGGTTAGAATTAAGCTTAACTTTGAAGTATACTCACCACTAGGCGAGCACGCTTAAGAATTATACCCAAAACTTCTTTAATTTCTACCCCACCCCAAAAGATTTGCTACTGTGAAGTCTGTTTCAAAGTTAAGCTTAATTCTAACCCGGAAACAAAGACTTAACATGCTAACCTTGAGAGATTGAATAAAGAGAAATGGGCAATAGAGACGCATGTGCATTTCGGGTTTTTTTTCCTGTTTTACCATTTCGGCCTGCTTGTACTGCAATCAGTTCCTGGACGTATGTGTAGGTAAGTTTGTAGCTGAATAAATAGAAATGGTCAATAGAGATGCATGTGCATTTGCCGCTGATTGAATATGACTCCTAGGTCAGGCTTCTTTGAAATAAGCAGTAAAAATTTCGCTTTTCTTGCCAAAAAAAAGTGGTTAGTGATTAATAATGACATGTGATTACAAGCAAATCTTTTGGGTTGGGGTGGAAATTAAAGATTTTTTTGGGATAATTCTTAAGCGTGCTCGCCCAGTGGTGAGTATACTTCAGTGACATTTATGCTGCCAATTTTTTTGTCATAACTTGATATTTTTTGGTGAGTCAAGTGTTTCCCAATGCATTTCACTTTCTAGATATCAAAATCATTGATGATAAAAAATAAGTCTTAACAATGTTATAAATATTGTACCAGATTTTTTTCTGGTTCTTATAATACAAAAACTACACAGAAGTTACTTGCCTGTATTTATAAATAGTTACTTGTGCTTCAAGTTTTAGATTCACTCATATTACATTATAATTTACGTGATGGCTGTCACCTGTTGACTAATTTTCTTTAATATATTAGATGTAGAGCCAACTGAGTTTAACTGGACCACAGAAAAAAGGCGAACAAAGTCTCCAGTGAAAAGAAAGCATCAAGATGAAACAACCAAAAAATCTGACAATTTAACGTCAGGGACACTTGGAGTAGTAGCATCGGCAGTTGCTTCTAGTACAGTTTCACAGTGTGATGGTACATCAACTTATGCTGCTGGTTCAAGTTCAGCTTGTGATTATGATGCTGCTGGAGTGGTGTGCGAATCACCCCAAACTGGACCTGATATTGCCCTTGAATAGCCTGAGAGAACAGCCAACGTTTCGCGAGGTCGCCACTTGAGCCGTCGCAAAACGACGTCTGAGTAACGAACCCAAACCTTGGTAGTGCTTCTGATTGGTTGTGCCGCGAGGGAATTTTCTTTCAACCAATCAGAAGCACTACCAAGATCTGGGTGGTGCACGTCATCAGTATGGAATTTCTGCACTCGTTTCTCAGACGTCGTTTTGCGAGGGCTCAACAGGCGACCTCGCGAAACGTCGGCTATTTTCTCAGGCTTCCCTTGAACTGCAACAGAGATTTGCATCACTAGAAACCCAGCTAGCCGACTGCCAGGAAAAGCTTAGTGTAGCAGAAAAGGAAAACAAAATCTTATCGACACGCCAGTTTTCCCTTGACAAGATCATGGATGACAATGCCACTATCTTATTCTACACTGGCTTTCCAAGTTATAAAACATCAATGAGTTTCTGCAACTACCTTGAACCAAACTTTCCAAAATGCAGTACTGGAAGGGTGAAAACTTGGTCAAGGAAAGCCAGCCTTTTCAAGTGGATGAAAATAAGAAAAAACCCGGACCATCAAGGAAACTCACATATCTGGATGGGTTTCTGCTGGTGCTAATGAGACTGAAGGCTGGTCTTTTTGTCCAAGACCTTGCAAACAGATTTTGTGTCAGTACCAGCCTTGTATCCAGGGTTTGCATTACCTGGATTAAACTGTTGTACTTTGAGCTCAAAGACATGTTTCCATTTCCATCACAGGAGCTTGTTCGCAAAAACATGCCTAAAGAGTTTGCTCACTATCCAACAACCAGGATAATATTAGATTGCACAGAGCTTTTTATTCAGCGACCCTCTGCCATACTTACAAATTACTAGAGAAAGTGGTGTTTTAGATTTGTTGCAAGCAGGTGATAATGTCATGGTTGATCGTGGATTTGATATTTCTTCTATTGTACCTGCTGGTGTGACAGTAAATATCCCACCAGTTTTGGCTGGGCATGATAAACTGACAGCAGCTGAAGCTGAAGAAACAATGAATATTGTTTGAGTCGGCATACACGTGGAGCGTGCGATTGGCAGGATTAAGACTTACCACATTCTAGATGGTAGTCTTCTTAATACATTAAGCCCCTATGCATCTCAAATAGCAACTGTGTGTGGCTTACTGACAAAGTTTCTGCCTTCTTTACTACCACCTGCTAATCGTTAATAGTACAGTTTCCAGATACAGTAGTGTTTTGTATATGTTAAGGGTAAAATTCGTTCTCAGGTTAGACCAGAATTTCCTTTGTCTCCTAATCCTAATTATTTATGAATTATGGTTAGGAGACAAAGGAAATTGAGAATCAATCTAGATTACAAAAATAATGTTAACCTGATTTTAATTTTGACCTATAACATATACACCTGGAGTTCAAGAATATGTTTTCAAGAATATATCTTGGCACATCTCAAGCCACAGTCTCATACTGTTTGTTTGTTTATTTGGTTTGCCAGGGTCTCAGCTGGCACTTGTAAATTAAGGTATAAATATTGAAATTCAATAAATTAAAGTTATTGCAATCTTTTACTTGCCCTTTTGAGGTTTTGGATGATACTGGATCAGTGTTCTGTTGAATTGGACCTTGGGGCTATGAGTTTATGGGGCTGTTTTGGGGGACACTATCGACTCTTTTGTCGGCTATTTTGCAGTAGCGTGTGAAACTGAATCAAAACTCTTACATCAAAACAATCCCATAGTACAAATTATTTGACACAACACTGACCCAGTCTCATGCATGACCTCAAAAGGGTCTATACTCCACAGACCTTTGTAAGTACAATTTTACACACTTTCATGTGCTCTGAATACTCAAGAAAAATGAGTACCTTTGAAATGAAAAACTGTTTACTACAAAGTATTACAAAGTGTAAATGCGTTTGTGAAATATAACCACTGTTTGTTTTGTTTTGATTACTTGTTTATTATTAGCCTTAAATTTCCATCTGTAATATTAATTTTAAACCATTTTTTGAGCACGAATAATGTCCATATGGAAGCCAACCACCATGGAGGTGGAGAACCTTTCCTCTCTGAACTCTTCTGGTGAGCATCTAAGGAAAAAAAAGCCCTTCGATAGAAAAAATCAATTTTTGGTAAGAAATCATCATACCGTCTTGCCCCCATGAATCTTGCTTTCAAGCCTTTTAACGTTCCCTTCCGAGAAAAATTGATAAGATTTTAGTTTCTTATAATTTGTTTCCTTGGGCACAATGTGGCGGTATTTGCGGGTTGACACAACCAGGTAATTGTAAAGCTGAATAAAATTTAGTTCTGGAAGCTGACGCAAATCAGTAGACCATCCAAGGGCAGAAATTGTTCTCAAAGTTTCTTCGTATTTGAAATCGCCGTTATTTTCCGTGTTATCCTGGTGATTGTCAACATTTTCCTGGCAATTCTCTGCCGGACGTACCACGCTTCGCATGAGAATCGCGTAGACTTTTAGTACCAAGTCCGCCTTCGTTCCGCTGGTCGATTCCCAATTACAGCGCAAAATTTCCTTTAGTTCGTTTACTTTTAGTTTCTGGATATCCCCCAGCGTAGCAATTTGCTTTTCCTTGTGAAAGATCTCCATTCTCGAAGTGAATAAATATCTAAAGCCCTCTTCAATCAGCTGTTTCTACTGTGTTTATATCTCGCGGCTCATCGCCACCCTCGCTATCGTGTTTGCGCGGTTACTAGTCCAATATGGCGCCGGAGAACTGTTAAAACTACATGACATGTGATCATATATTCACCGGGCTTAAAACTCACGTTCACATTTAAATGATTATGAGTAGAAATAGTTCTCACTCTATCTGTCCCCGCCTTTTGATGGTATAAATTTTTTACTGAGATATTTCTATCATTCTTGAATTAAATTTTGTGATGTAGCTTATAATGCTCACAACAGATAATTTTTATTCCTGCTTCTCATTCAACGAAGTTTTTTTTAAAGTAATAAATTGAACTTGTATATTGTAAATTTCAGTAGAAACTACCCTTATTAATTTTTGCAGTTTAGGATTGATCGTGACTAGACAAACTGCAGAGCATGACAAATTGCATGCCATAAGCCCAGAGTTAAAGCTGCTCGTAAAATAATCCCTAACATGTGCAGTATAGTGAAATACAACTCAGTTATAAAAAGCGAGTTCTTTATTTAATACTTTCATATAACTTAAGATTTCGTGAATTTGTAACTTTTCTCCCTGGACTGAAGTGTTTCTAATCTGAAGGGACTAATTTTATCAGTATTTTATCATTATCTCCTGCGTAGTGGGGGGGGGGGGGGGACAGGGGGGTTTCAACCTCCCGCTTCCCGTACCCTTTAATCCCAGTTCCCGCCCTGTATTGTTTGGCTCCCGCCCCTTTGCATTTTTTCGATTGCGAAACACTGCGCAATGTTGCGTAATTTTCCCCTTTTTCTCCCGCTTCCCGCCACCTTGGGAATCCCACTTCCCGCCCCCTCTTCTCCAGCCTCCCGTACACCTTCCGCCCCCTTTTCTCCCGGTCTCCCGCTCCCCTGTCCCCCCCACTGCGTATAGTGAACTATAATTCAGACATGAACAGAACTCTTTATTTCAGATGGCTTAAGATTTCAAGGATTTATAACTCATTCTCTGCAGTGGAATTTTTACAACCCGAGCGACTAAGCCACTTATAAGCTTAATTATCAGTATCCTCTCTTGCAGTATCATAATCGCTCGGTGGGACGCTTTCTTACACGGTATATTCGCTACCATTGATGCTTTTGCTGGCTAACACGTGAAATTTATGTCATTTGTCGGATGACCGACCGCGCTAAATACTAGTTACTTACGGGTTCAGATCTACCAAACGACAACCAGGCGCACCAAATTGATGTCAATTTTGTTCCCAAAAAGGATTTTTCGTTGCATATTGTGTCAATGACATTTAATAGTCGCTTATATCACGTTGTTTATTGCATAATTCGCTTTTGACCGGGTTTATGCCGCTTTCGACTAACTCTTTCGTAATATTTCCTCTCTGTGTTTACGATTTCCTTTAACAATGGCCGAATTCATCGATTCCTATTTGAAGCACTAGACAACAGTGATGATTCATGTGAAAATTGGTCCGATTGTTCAGACAAAGATTCTGGAACAATTCAGAGACATAGCTTGCAAATGTTGGAGACTATTTTGTATATGTATATGTCGTGGTTTAATTCTATCCTTGGTTTCAATTCCATTTTCTTTTGTTTTTGGGTATGGTAATGAATGGTAATGAGATTGAAACAAACGAAACTAAAATTTAAACCAAGGAGAAAATTAAACCACAACATTTATCAAAACTGGAGGAAAATTGTAGCAAAAATCTCCTGTGTCAAAGGGTTAAACACAGAGCGAAATGTTAACGGTTAGTTACGAGGAGACATGATAGTAAGGCCCGGTTCAAACGTCGCATTTCACATGTACCGAATTTATTGTTCTCGCTCATTTGCAATTGATTCGGCACATGTGAAATGCGACGTTTGAACCCTTTCCTTAACAAACTACTCGACAAATGAACGACAAAGGACGAGAATTTCTCGTTGTCACGAACTATTTCGCGAAGAAAAAAATAGCAAATTTGTTTGGTAAGATTACCAAACATTTCAAAGCTCACATTACCCGGAATTTAGATCGGTACTTCGAAGGACAATCGCTCTTAATGAAGCTGATTTCTCAACATTTGCTTTCACTTTCATTTGAATGAACTATTCTAAGCTGAGATCTCTCCCTACACATTTATACAAGGACAAGCAGCTGAATTTTCCTTCCTGTTTCAGTATTTTATACAGTTGCTATTTCGAACAGTTATTTCTTCGTGAAGAGAAGCGATTAGGTCGCAACCGTGACTGAAACAGCTCCTGAATCGATGGCATGCAATATCGTCTGGCGCAATTTATCTTTTATCAATCCGTCTGGCATGGTGTCGAGCAATAGCTTTTGTAGGGCCTCTGTCTCTTTGCCTAGAACCAATTCTGCATCCCCAACTCCTTGGTGATGAACTAGGAAACCTCGGTACCCAAGAACAGGAGGAATATGTTCCTGACGGTAGCAATTGCCTTTGGCTCTGGCGTTGTCGAGAAGCTCTTTTATTTCCCTAAACTTCTCATTGTGAGAATGAACCGCCCAAACGGGATCAGGAAGACCACTGTATATCAATAAAGTCACCTTGTACTCTCCTGCATGTCAAAGAACACAGAGCTGAGCATCTCATAATACGCGCATATGATGCCAATTTAAATGATCATCAGAGCTCACTTTACCTAATAAGGCATAATATTTTGAAGTTGAAGTTCACGGGCTTTTAAAGTCGGAACGTACTATCGACCTTCGTTTCGAAATTACATTCATCACCGTTATATTAAAAGGACAACGCGCCAAACCCGACTACGAGAATTTTGGGTTCTTACCGTCCATGTCTACCCAGCTGTTTCAAGACAAGGAATCCAAACGTTGGCTAGATCTTCTATGGCGACTGGATTCTTTCTTATACCAACCGCGTCCCTAGGTTCTTTTTCACGTTGAAATTTCAAAATGGCGGTGTCAGTATTTGGGTATCGAGAGAACACACTGCTCCAATCTCGTACCCACAGTCCTCGGGCTCTTTGGTCAGCGGATAGTCGCTAAGAGTGACTCTAGGGACAGCAATTAATTCGATTTTTTGATTGCTTTTTCCTCTTAACGGAAGTTGACTACGCCGGAGATCTGGGGAAACAAATTCTTTATTTTCATTGGCTGTGGTCATCATCATCATCATCATCATCATCATCATCATCATCATAATCATCATCATCACATCCTTTTTTTAACACGATAAAATGCTTGTGGGGTCGTGTAATATACAGGAAGAGAAAAAGTAAAAATAAGTTAGTTACAATATACAACTACAACATACAATATACAACTACAATAAAAATAAAAATAAAATTAGAATTAGTTACAATATACAACTATGTAAATCTCTTAAAAATGATATTCGATATGAATTGGCAAAAATGCTATATATATGAGATTTAAAATGAATTACATTAATCATAATCAAAGAAGAGAAGTCAGTTTTTGAGGGAGTTTCGATGTAGCACTTCCGAAAATCGATGTTAGCAGACTGTAAATCGTTTACTGAAAAGTCAGTTAGGTCTTCAAATACCAATGCATGAATAATTTATATATTATTTAATGAAGTTTTAAGCGCTATAAATAACTGGCAAAGCGCAGTTCGTTCTTTCATAGTCCACTTCTTCGGACTTCAGTTGCCACATAACCACTTTAAATTAATTAAGAAGCGTACCTCAGACTTAATTATCAAAGATGCACTACAGAAAGCCAGTTCTTTACATGTCTCATTTTCGCAAGTGACTTATCTGAATTTTTGAAAATGCAGCATTCGATGGATAAGGACAACAAAGGAGGAAAAAAAAAACAAAGTTCTTCTACACCTTTATTTAGGAGGACAAATATATGTGTATGTGCAGAGTAAAAGTATCCCGCCATGAGAGAAATAAAATGAGATATTTTAATGGCTCCTCCCCGAGGTAAGTGAAAGAATGTCTTTGTTTAGGAGTATTCGAACCCACCGGCGCCGCCATTACATGATTGGATCAGACAGTGATTAGGGACAAGCGAAAAGATACTACTTTTTGTATTTGCGAAATCACGCGTATTTTTATTTTTATAAAAGGAGCTTAATATCTCAACTTTATTCCGGATTTAAAGCGGGTTTTTATTACTCACGGTCATTTAGATCAGTCTTGAGCTGTTTGCATATATAAGCCGTTATGGTGTAGAGAGAGAAAAATAAAACTGATTTGAAGGCTATGTTTAATTCTCGTTATATATATAATATATATGCATTTTGAAAACTCACTCGTTCGCTGTGCTCACTCGTTCGTTTTCCAAAGTTTTGCAACTCCTGAATAAAAATCCGTACGTCGCCCTTTCTATGAAGTAATCTATATTTTCTTCATCTAAGAGTTTATGAAAATACAATCACTGTTAATTTTTATTTCTAAACGAAAACCAATATCTAGCTACGTCATTGTACGCACTTTTTTTTAAATTACCACTTGACACCCAATTGGCTAAATGTTCGAACTCTCTAGTAGATTTTAAAGTGGGTCTGGAAACGAGTGCATGCCATTCATCTGCACCTTTCATATTCATGGGCAAACGCATGGAATTAACTGGCGATCAGCTAGGTATGGCAATACCTTATTTTCGACATATTTTTTGTTTCAATTCGGAGAACGTTTAGTATACAAATATGCCAAAAAAGAAAGGCTATCGAAATGTTGAAAAAATGCCTGCCCTAGTTTATAACGCTCGGTTAAGAAAAGTTGGAAATAAGGATTGATTTGTTTACTTTGTTTCTCCGAAATTCAGCTGAACATTCTTTAGAGAAAGATGTCACGCCTAAGGACGCACTGCTTCTCATGCATATTTATGCTTGGAAGGTTTCAAACATTTTAAGACAATTATTTAGAAGCACTTCGCATGTGGCCGTCTCCTTACCTTGCGTCAGTCATTTCTCGATGTTCGTAACCTCTGATGTAACAGTCCAGAATGCAATACCAGGAAACCAACAACGCGCACGATTTGAAATAAGCTTGGGTTGAAACGTTCGATTGCAGTATAAAAAATACATTGCAATTTAGTCTGTTCTTCGGTAACATAACGAAAAATTCAGATTGAAGATGGTTTAGCCAAGCGGACAAAGTCTTTCAAACGCCAAAACCATAATGTTAGTCCTGAGCTAAGTTTTTATCAGCAATAAGCTTAGCTTTAACATTCGAACTGCGACCACAAGTAAATAAGGAGCTAAACATTTAACGGGTAGGGCTAAAAAGGTAAAATTCATTATACCTTTAAAAACACCGTGGTAATAGGAACTAAACATAATATTGCTCATACAAATCATTTTAAGCCTATTAATCTTATGTGTCCATCATTTGCGCTGGACAGGGGTTCTATCGACAAATGCTCTTTATTACCAGATTTTACTCTGCAAATATTCAAAGTAGCAAAAGTAAAAAAGATCCCTCGAAAGTTGTTTAGTTTGGTGAAGCAAGAAAACGTATTCTGGCGTAATCTGCAAACAAAGGTCTGTTAAGGATCTTTTAAGATAACAGACCTTTGTTTGCAAAAGGCTTTGAATCAGTGATGAGAATTCTCTTTGACAAATGATGAATCAATTGTACTTTACCATGATCAAAATCTGGCTGGTTGTAGGCTCTACCACTCAGACGTTACCTATCGACTTTGAATAAGAAGCTTTAATTTCAGATAGCCTCTTTTAAGTATTTAATTATTTGCTTTGCTGACAAGGAGTTTTAAGTATTTGCGCAGCTTTCCGTCTCCTTTTCTGGGAGTTTTTCTTTGAAAAATCGACATTTTTATCAGATTTTTCTCCTGAAAGTCCCGCCATGTCATTATTTCTAAAAATTTACACTAGTTTGTGTGAACTCCAGGAAGATATTTTGAGGCCATGGTCCAGGGCTAAAGGTGATTGACCCTTAAGGGGCAATGGTTTCATTTGGACGTAATAGCATGTGGGCTTGTTATGGAATTATGCTTTGGGAAATTGCCTACAGTGTCAACCCGGTTTTCAAAAATCCAGGTAAATATCTCAAACAATTAAAAATTGTAGCTATTTGACCAACATAAGGCCAAAACGCGATTTTTACGGGTCCGACCAGGCCAAACATATCACCACTGAAGGAAAATGAAGGAAAAATAGAGACAGCGAGGAGAAGGGAAGGAGGAGAAGAAAAAAAGCAATGGTTGCCCTCTTAGTTTTTACAATAGCTACTTTGAAGATACTTTATAATAGCTACTTTGTTGAGCAACAAGGTCTTTCCCAGAAAAACGTTTTCAAAAATCCAGCTGGATGGTTCTCCAAAACGAGCGGGCTCCTGGCCAAGTAACACGAATCGCCTTTTGCTTGTCCAAAGTAGCACACTTTGCATCATTGACAGGTTTCTTTGGACACAATAGATTCCAGTAAATGAACACAGGTGAACTCAGAAATTCAGAGTCGTGCGGGCGTGAGAGCTGCATGTGGGTCTACACCGTCAAAAACTTTTAAAAAACTGGGTTTAAGCTTATAATCTAGCTGAATTTTTAAAACGTGATCAAAAGTTGACCAGAATTTTCGCACAGGAACCTGGCTAACGGCCAGGTTCCTGGTCGTCTGGTGAACAACAAATTAGGGGGGGGATCCGTCAAGGCGGCTCAGAAATTTTTGTTGATGTTGAGCTGTTCATGCTGTTCTTGTTTGTTTATTATTATTTTTGGGGGGTATTTTTATTTCAGCAATCGCAAAGCATTTATGGGTAAAAATGAAAAGCACAGAGTGTTAGGCTGTTCAGGCTTTTTTTTCTCCCGAACACCCCCCCCCCCCCCCGCCCTCTTCCCTCCCCAGGAAGGGTCTTCTCTTCACTCTGGCCCATTCTCTCTCTCTCTCTCTCTCTCTCTCCTACGCAAGTTAGCGACATTTTTGAATTGGCGCGGTCTTCCCTCAGATTGAAATGAATAGATCTAGATTTTCAGTTGGCTGCCTTGAGCAAAGTTTTCCTGAAGGCATCATGAAGCCTAGTGATGGAAAAAGTCTTACAATTTGCTGGTAATGCGTCGTCTAATATCTTACCTGCAGTTTGTTTTGCTTTTTGAACTTAACGGGTCTTTGACTCGGGTCCATTTGCAGGGATTGATATTGTGGGCTTTGCTCGAGGTGGTAACAAGTCTTTGGCCTCGAAACGTAGGTCTTAGGGATCGTTTCTAAGCGGAGAGCAAAATTGGACTTGAATTTTGAGCTGGCCAAAGACTTAGAAAAATTCTTGTCAAAGGCAGCGGTATAAAGGTGTGCTCTTGAGAATTTTTCTCAACATCCGGGACTTCAACTAGACTGGCAAACAGAGAAAGAGTTTGTGAAGAGATTTGCCTCGAAAAAGCGTGAGTTTGAATAGTTTTTCGTTTTGTTTTCGTTTTTGCCGTTAGAAGGAAGTTATGTCGTGGCCTTGATACTTTCAAATTGTCGACTTGTGTCATTTCCGCTTAAGAGGTGACGTAACATTTACCAGGCGTGAGACTAAATTTTAGCGGGCTGCATTTGTTTGATTATTTGGAACAGTGAATAATAAAGGAATTCGGTCAAGTCCGATTGAAAACGCTGTTTCACTTTGCTTAAGGCTAGTTGTCCTTAGAAAGATAAATTTTAAGTCGAACGGGTCGGATTTTGAGTGAGATTTGCAATTTGTAGCCCACCTTCTCAAGAGATCAGAGGTCATGATTAATTTCCTAGGCTGTCAAATACATGTATGTATGTCAGTTTCAGTTGCATTAGAAATTAAATGTGTTTCTTTACAAACATTTACTCGTTTAGAATTGTCATAATAAGCCCTAATTTAGGGCTGCCTATTGATTAGCAGCGGAGGCCTTAGAAGAACAAAGTTGAAAACTGTCTTGAATTTTGTATAGTATGTTTTTGTAAAATCAGTCATATATATATATATATATATATATATATATATATATAAAACCAAATTTACCAGTACTTTTGTGGTTTTATACGTTTATTTCTGGAAAAAAGATCTAGACAAATGATGTTTTTGATGGACTATATATATTGATATTGCCTGATGAGTGTGGTCGTCCTTTGATCACACGAAACAGCGTTGTCGCAATAAAACGATGAATTGAAATCTTTCTACTTTTGATCAGTATTATAACTGCTCCTCTAAGAGTTGAGCGCTCTACAGATTTATTCTATTCAAGTTCAAGAAGTATATATATATATATATATATATATATATATATATATATATATATATATATATATATATATATATATATATATATATAAACAAACACAAAGTGAAAACCCTAAAAATTGCCCTGAACGGGATTTGAACCCGCGTCCTCGACTTTCTAGTGCCGATGTGTTAACCACTACACCATCAGGACGACCACGCAACAACGCAGCCGAACTTAAGGCTTTATGGCTCACGGGCATCCCGACAAATTTTTAGTGTTTTCACAGGAGCTGACTGGAAGGCTTGCAGGCCTTTTTGACGAATATAAATAACACAAATGAACTTAAACCAGTCAAAGAAAGAATAAACAAACACAAAGTGAAAACCCTAAAAATTGTCCTGAACGGGATTTGAACCCGCGTCCTCGACTTTCCAGTGCCGATGTGTTAACCACTACACAATCAGGACGACCACGCAACAACGCAGCCGAACGTAAGGCTTTATGGCTCACGGGCATCCCGACAAATGTCAGGGACAATCAGGACAATTTTTAGGGTTTTCACTTTGTGTTTGTTTATTCTTTCTTTGACTGGTTTAGGTTCATTTGTGTTTATATATATATATATAAATTCAATCTGCTAATGTGTAGAATGGTTTTCAGAGAGCGCTCAACTTTTCAGGAGCAGTAAATATTGTGACCACGGCATCGCTGTATGTAAAGCCACTCCAAGAGAAATTGAGAAGATCAAGCAGGAAGTGAGCAATGTGTTCAAATCACACGGCCTCAAGGTCACAATTGAAGCCAACAAAAAGATAGTCAACTTTTTAGATGTGACTTTCGACCTCACAAGTGGATCCTACAAACCATACATGAAGCCAAACAACAAATTATTGTATGTACACAGCCAGAGCAACCATCCACCTGCATTACTAAAAAACATCCCAGATAATATCAACAAAAGATTAACAAGTATTTCATCCAGTAAAGAAGTCTTCGATGCAGCCATCACCCCCTACCAAAAAGCAATCGATGAAAGCGGATACAATTTTAAGTTTACATACAATCCAGAAGCAAACCAAACAACTAGAAACAGAAAGAACCGGAAAAGAAACATCACGTGGTACAACCCCCCATGGGACGCAAACGTAAAAACAAACCTTGGAAAAAAGTTTCTGGGTATCGTAGACAAATGTTTTTCACAAAATCACCCTCTACACAAGATCTTCAACCGACATACACTTAAGCTCAGCTACTCATGTATGCCTAATATGAAAACCATCATCGCGTCACACAACAAAAACATCCTTTCAAATGTCCCAACGACGACACCGCAGCAACCAAAAGAGTGCAACTGCCGAAACAAAACAGAGTGCCCACTCGATGGAAAATGCCTTCAACAAAATGTGGTTTACCAAGCAACAATTACGACTGACGCAGCAACTGAATCCTACGTGGGACTGGCAACGAACTGCAAGTAACGGTACAGGAACCACCAGAGCTCTTTCCGTCACACAAACAGAAGAAACGAAACTGAACTTTCAAAACACATTTGGACTCTCAAAGATGCAAAGAAACCCTTCGTAATTAAATGGAAAGTTCTGAAAAGATGCCGACCATACAATAATCTTAGCAAGAAATGTAATCTGTGTCTTCAAGAAAAGTTTGTAATAATCTGTAGAAAAGATCTATGTACCCTAAATAAGCGAAACGAATTAGCGAGTTCATGCCCTCATCGTAATAGATATGTCCTTAAGAACTTTAGAATAACATAACGCAACTACCTAGCAACCATCTGCATATAGACGCCAGCATTCGAATTTAACGGTCATTCGCCAATATTGCCTGAAGAGTGTGGTCATCCTTTGGCCATACGAAACAGATATATATCTATCTATATATATATATATATATATATATATATATATATATATATATATATATATATATATATATATATATATATATATATATATATATATAATGCAGGTGATTTTCACCAGTGAAGCCAAGAGAGTGCTCTACAGTAAAGGAGCGGATATACCAGTGAATGGACAACTCAATCAGGGCAACTCAATGAGATTTGTATTAAAATCCATGTGCCCTCATTGAGTTGTCCATCCACTGGTCTATATATATATAGCTGGATTTTTGAAAATGTAGCTACCGAAAATTGCAGCCTTTTGACCAACATAAGGCCAAAACGCGATGATTGCGGGTCCGTCAAGGCCAAAAATCACGCCACTGAGCGAACGTGAAAGTAAAAATAAAGAAAGCGAAGAGAAAGGAAGGAGAAGAAGAAAAAAAGGCAATGGGCGCACTCATAGTTTTTATAATGGCACTTTGAACTACAAAAAATTGACGGCGAACAGCTATTTTAGCGTAACCCCCTTTTCAAAAATCCAGGTAGAAATTGGCCACAGTTGGACGGCAAGGCTGCCAAAGTCCTCCAAACCGCGCCGTTTTCGAATGCCAAACGGCATACTTTGCAACATTAGCGGAGTTCTTTGGAAATATATACCTGGATTTTTGAAAACGGGGCTAGTGAAAATTGGAGCCTTTTGACAAAAAGAAGGCCAAAACGCCATTTTTGCGTGTCCGACAGGTCGAAAATCACACCACCAAGAGAAAACAAAAGGAAAAATAGAGAGAGCGAGGAGAAGGGAAGGAGGAGAAGAAAAAAAAAGCAATGGTCACACTCTTAGTTTTTATAATAGCTACTTTGGAGTTTCTGAACGACAAAAAACTGGTTGAGCAACAAGCACTTTCCCACAGTAAATTCAGCTAGATATATATATTGAATATCAGAAGAAAATGACTGATCAACTGAAGATTTGACTTGGCATTTTATTGCTTTGTAGTTTCGTACCACACAACTGGTGTAGCACTCTTCAGATAAAATTGCCAAATGGTAGATTACAACGGTACACTGATTATAACTGAAATACGAAAATGCGGTTGCCATAGATTTACGATGCTTTTTCCATAGATCCTATTGCGTGACAATACTGGTTTTGAAACTTTTTAACAGGAATTTGCTCGCGTGCCTACAGGAAGTTACAAGTTCGTTGCGTTTGTTTAGTGTGGCGTTATGGGGTTTGCAAATAATAAAATACTTTTCCCGTAGGCATAAATTACATCTATTTGAAGAGAGGTTATGTGCGGTAGCCTGCTTCAAAATCTTCCAAGTAATCCGAAAGCTTGGGTTAGTGTCTTTTAGGTTCCATATGTGTTTGCTGAGTTCTGTGTTCATTCTTTTGTTTGGATTGTTAAAAGAGGCTTTGTGGTTCGCAAATCGTGTCTTAAAAGTGTTTTCGGTTAGTCCCACGTAAGTTTGGTCGGGTTTGTTGTCTTCTGTTGTTACGGGTTGCTTGGTATACAATGGATCCCTTGAGGCAATTGCCAGCCATAGGACAGTCGGAAGGTTTTCTGCAGTTGCACAATTTTGCGGGCGCGTCAATTTTTTTAAGTGACTGTGAAGTGGTTTTGTTGTGGTCGTCGATGTTTTGTTTGATGTTTGTCATACAGCTGTCGCTGATTTTAACTGTGTTTCTGTTAAATAGTTTGTATAGCTTGCTATATGGGGGTTTTACCAGATGATTCCCCTACGGCGATTCTTTTTTGTAGGGCTTGCAGCTTGCGTTGTGGTTGGTGGTGAAAAGGTGAGTCGGTGTTTATATCCGCTGTCATCGAGAGCTTTCTGGTACAATGGTGTAGCCTTGTTGAATGAATCTTCGTCGTAGGAAATGATCTCTTGTTTACACAGAGTGCGATGTTGTTTTCTTTAGTGTATGGCATGTGTTTTCCATTGGTCAAGTTCAGGGTCACGTCAAGGACGTTTACGATTTTTTTGTTGGCTTCGATTGTGATCTTGAGGCCGTGTTCGTTGAATATGCTGCAGAGATCCTTTTTAATAAGTTCCACCCGGCGAGGGGATGTTGTGGATATTCACAGGCCGTCATCTCTGTATAGGCCGAAGATGTTGCCATGTTTCTCCTTGATCTTAGAGAGGAGATAAGCACCAACGAGCTCACATGATTCAGCACCGTCATAGCTACCCATTGTAATATCGAATAGATTACTTGCAAAAAATTTCGGACGTTAAAAATTCGGACGTTTTTTTTTCGGACGTTTAATTTTCGGATGCTTTTTCTCTCATTTTGGACAAATTTCGGGACAAAAATTTCGGACAGTTTGCTGCAGCATGCCTGAAGTAAATTTACGCTACAAAACATGAATCAGACTGAAGTAAAATCTGTGAAAATGATAGCCGGTTTTACTGCACCCTTGAGGTTTTACAGGTACGCCGAGGGAAAAAACACAATTTCAGTTAAGCTTATGTCACCCTCAAGCTGTGTCTCAACTAGAGTTCGGTAGAGTTCAGCAGTATCGATGCAACAGTTGAGGATGAAAAGCATAGACCTTCTCCAATTGCAACGGGATGGCTTCAGACAGTCCTCCGAGCTACGTTTAAAATTTGCGACAGCAAGCGGTTTCTTCTTCTTCGCCTTAAAGAGCTTATTCAAAAGAACTATGAGCTCCTTGATAAATCACCTTAGTCACCAATAACTACAGATGAAGGAGAACCAAACGCTAGTGACAGTGAAGAGGGCCTTTCAATTGTGTTGATTGATGATGAAGCAGAAGAGGATTGGCACCACTGGCACTAGTAATGCAATTATCTTAAAACTGGGCTTGGATCGAAGATTGAATTAGCTACTGCAAAATGGAATTTATCTATGTTTTAGTCATTCGTAAAATCACGACATCTGAGCAAAGCCTAATCCGAATTTTAGCTATATCATGTGTATTGGCCTTGAATATGTGATGGTGTCGCCCAAAAAAGGGCTTTAAAGTTTTGTACTGTACTATAAAACCTTCGGACGCTTAAAATTTCGGACGGTTTTATTTTCGGACACTATTTTTGTCCGAAATTAAAATCGTCCGAAATTTTTTGCAAGTAATGTAGGTTTGATGATGCTTTCTTTCCTAATGGCTCACCGTCATTGTACAGAAGGGATTTTTTGCGTGCAAGACGATCCGTCGTCCGTTATATTGTCGTAATTTGATACAAATTCTAGTGCGAGGTCAGTTGAAATTGAGGGATAAAAGTCGACCACGTCAAAAGCGATGAAGGAGTGTTTATCCTTGTGCTCGATGCTGTTGAACCAGTTTAGGACAGCTATATGGTTCTTCCATTAGTTTAGTGTCAGTTGTTAGCAATTTTAGTATTAACGCGATCAAGGATTTGTTTGCTGATTCTCCCAATCTCTGATTTGGCGGGTTTAATAAGATGGCAGGTCGGGTTGTTAACAAAGTTAGGCTTGTGGTCTTTGAGGGTTATGAAGGCTTAACGCTTGGCTGTGATGTTTATTTTATCAGTCAGGTCAAGTTTATTGGTGATGGTTTTAGCTCCTTTCTCAATAACATTTGCTGTGTTTGAAGTCACTTTCTTGTAAGTCTTGGTAAAGTCTTGGTTTTCACGTGACGTCATAAAAAACAAAAATCCAAAATCGCAAGTACTTTTAAGGTTTTAACACCATCCGACAAAATATCTCTTATAAACGAACCTCTTTGGAATTTCTTAGCCTGATGGGGTTCTCCATTTTGAAAAAAAAACAGACCTCTCTAATTTCCTAATTTAGCGTTGCGAGACATATTTAAATGACGACCAAGCAAAAAAATATTCCAGGTATTGCCATCTTTCTTGATTTCCGCAAAGCATTCGACTCCGCGGAATGGGATTACATCGCAAAGGTTCTTGGTGTGTTCAAGTTCGGGGAAGATTTCAAGCGTTGGGTAAAGGTTTTATATACTGATCAAGCTCAAGCGTGGCGTGAGACAGGGCTGTCCACTGTCTGGGTTGCTTTTTGTTTTAGCTATTGAATTGCTTACACTTGCAATAAAAAATGACCCTCTGATACAAGGTATCTGTGTGGGCAAAGAAGAAATTAAATTAACACAGTACGCCGATGATACGACGGTTTTCGTTAAAAATACAACTTCCGTGGAAGCGCTGCTTCGCCTTCTCGAAAAATTTAAAAAGTGTTCCGGCCTAGGAATTAATACACACAAGTCTGAAGCGTTATGGTTAGGCTCGTGGAAGGAACATCTTGACAAACCGTTTGGCTTTAAGTGGCCTACAGATTCTGTTTACGCCCTTGGCATTCATTTTTCAAATGACGCTAATCTCGTGCATAAACTAAATTTTCATGGCAAATTGGAAAAACTTGAAAAAATCCTTAACAGCTGAAGAAGAAGAAAGCTAACTCTCTATGGAAAGATTAACATTACTAAAACTCTTGGTTTATCAAAGCTTATTTTCAGCGCTTCAGTTCTGCCCATTCCGAAAACTTCCCTCAAGAAGTAAACAAATTAACATTTAAGTTCCTGTGGGACGCCAAGCCCGCTAAAATTAAGAAATCCACCATCACTGGACTGAAAGAGAAAGGTGGACTAAAAATGATAGATTTCGATCATATGAACAAAGCTCTAAAGTGTGCTTGGATCAACAGGTTTACCTGGCAATAAGGGAGCGTGGAAAATAATACCAGATAATATAACTGCGCATCTAGGAGGCTTCTCTTTCCTTCTTCAGTGCAACTAGAAAGTCAAGGATCTCGACGTGAAAAGTGTACCGGTTTTTTGCGAAGGAGTGCTTAAATATTGGGAGGAGGTTACATGCTTGGCGGGCAAGGCTGATCTTAATCCAAACGAAACATTCATCTGGAACAACAAACACATTAAAATCAACAACAAAAAAAACTCATTAAATTAAAGATCTAATAAGTGATATCGGTAAATTTCTCCCTTTTGACGTTTTTTGTCGTATGTTTGATGTTAAAGCTTGTTTTACAACATACTATGGTCTATGTAATTCAATCCGTCAAAATTGGAATGCTATCTCCAAAGAATCCCATGGCGTTTTAGAATTAATTTCAAATTGGCGTACTAACAACTCGAACTTAACCACTGCAGATCTGCTGCGTGTTATCGCAGATAGTAAATTTGTGCCTCCTTCAGCCGAACAAAAAATTCTTAATACAGATGTTTGTAAAGATAACTTATGAAAAGTATATCTTCTACCATGGAGTATAACAAAGGAAATCAAATTGTGCATGTTTCAATTTAAAATTATTCATAACTTAGTGTTCACAAAGGACAAGCTTTTCAAAGCAAATATTTTACAGGATGACAAATGTTTTCACTGCAAAGACAAAGCAGAAACACTGTTGCATTTGCTTGTCCACTGTCCGCATACAGTGGCTTTTTGGATTGATTTTCGGGAATGGTGGCGCAAAAATACTCATATTGTACTGAGCCTTACACCTACTAAGGTGTTATATGGTGTGATAGATAACTTAAGGTTCTGCACGCTACTCAATTTGGCCCTGTTAGTTGCTAAGTTCTACATATACCGATGCAGTCTAGACGATACGCCTCTATACTTCCCTGTGTTTGAGACAGAATTACGTGAAAAAGCAAGGATTGAGAAAGATATTGCCACGAGAAATGGTAATCTAAAGCATTTCAAGATTAAATGGGAACCTCTGATCCGCAGCAATTTTATTGGAGATGTCGATATTTGAGAGACCTTTGACCCGCTTTGCAATTTATATAGTTATTTATTTAGATGTATTTATTTGTCTATCTTTTTATTTAATCGCTTGTGCTTTCTGTTTGTTTTTATTTGTAAAGAGGTGCAAAGTATTACTGTAATTGCTTTATACGTTTGTTAATTTTTTATTTATTGGTTCTATTTGTAAAGATGTGTATAGTACTCTTGTAATTGCTTATCTATTGTATTGTAATTTTTTTTGTATTCTTTAATAAATAACATTAAAAAGAAAAAGAAATATTATGCTTCTAGCAGTGAAAAGAGTTCTTGGAATTGTGCTCAAATTATGCTAATTTCTCTAAATTATGCTTCCTACCATAACAAATTAAGCTACTTGATTTAAGCAAAATAAAGACAGAACAGGGCGAATAAAGACAAAACAAGGAACAATCCCTTAACTAATGACTGCAGGTTAGTTTTTAATAAATATCCAACAATTTGTCTTACATATCATCTGCAGTTATTCTTCAGAATCAGCAAATTGCTCATCTCTTTTTAGCCGTAACACATCACACCGACCACAGGCAGCCCGGAGCCAAAAGTTAACAAAAGTTTAGGAAACAGAGTAATTAAAAAGAAGTATAATCAAAACAAAATTACGTTACATTATTACTTCCTGAAAGTCGAAAAAGCCAGATTATGCTAGAAGTGCTAAGAATTACGCTCCGTTTGCTAAATTATGCCAAAAATTATGCTGGCACAATCGACAAAAGCATACCTAGTCGACCCAGTGGCCCTAGTCCTCCAAGTCGTCTCAGTCGTCCTGGTTGTCCAAGTCGTCGCGGTCGTCCCAGTCGTCCCAGTCGTTTTGGTCAACCCCGTCGTCCCCGTCATCCCAGTCGTCCCGATCGTCCAAGTCGTCTCCGTCGTCCCAGTCGTCACAGTCGTCCCATTCGTGAGTCGTCCCGGAAGTCCCAGTCGTCCCAGTCGTTCCTGTCATCCCAGTCATCCCGGTCGTCCCGGTCGCCCAAGTCGTTTTTTCGTCCGGGTCATCCCAGTCGTCCCTGTCATCCAAGTCGTCCTGGTCGTCCCAGTCGTCCCAAAGACTCGTCCCAGTTGTCCATTCATTCCGGTCCTCCCAGTCATCCCAGTCGTCCCAGTCGTCCCGGTCGCCCCAAAGACTATAATGGGGTAGGAGGTCGAAGAGGCCAGCGGCACAACCCAGCGGAGATTGACCCAGGTACCCCCCTGCCCCCGTGTTGAGATTTCCACCGTAAACGTAAGCTAGCACAGTCGACAAAGGCCTACCCAGTCATCCCGGTCGCCCCAGTCGGCCCGGTCGTCCTCATCGTCTCGGTCATCGCAGTAGTCTCGGTCATCTCAGTCGTCCCATTTGTCCCAGTCGTCCCGGTCATCCCAGTCGTCCCTGTCGTCCCAGTCGTACCGGTCGTTCCGAAGACTATAATGGGGTAGGAGTTCGGAGATGCCAGCGGCAATACTCAGCAAAAATTGACCCAAGTACCCCCTCCCCCCGGGAAGAGATTTCCACCGTTAAATTATGCTAGCACAATCGACAAAAGCCTACCTAGTCGTCCTGGTTGCCCCAGTCGTCCCTGTCATCCTGGTCGTCCCGGTCGTCTCAGTCGTCCCTGTCGTCCCAGTCGTTCCGGTCCTCCCAGGCCCTAATACTTATCCACTGAATCAGTCTGCCACTGAATAGTGTTTTATCCGAGGGATGCTCCGGGGGGAAGTAAGGGGGGGGTACTCTGGCCAATTTAGGATTAGTGTATGCCGCAAAAAGCTGATGAACCTTTCAAGACGAAAGTTGCACTCTGACAAAAAACACTCGAGGGGTACGTCAATGGGGTAAAAACCGCCCCGGAGATTTTCACGTGCACACAAGGTAGACCAACAAAACTAAAAACCTTAACTTCTTAATTTTTTTTTATTCTGCTATAGATTTTGGTCAAACGATCCGGTATATTTGGAGATGTACCATTTCGTTTAACTTATTTTACCTGCGAAAGTAAGTTCATCATTTTATGTTCTTTCACTTTCCGCGAGTTCTACATCCCGCTAAATAAATGGTACTAATGAAGGAAAATATACTAAGCCGGTGTACCTTATTTGTTTGGCCATAAATATTTTTTTCTTTGTTTACAAGTCAATTATATTTTAAGACACATTCGTCGTGCCTATTCACACCGAGGGCATTGTCTGGTATATTTTGCATCAATCTTCTAGGTATTCTCGATTTCTCAGTAACAGTTGTCTATCCGCTGGAAGGTTGGTGACTTTCTCGAAAAGTTGCGCTGAACCTGAACAAAAAAAGACCGTCATCCAGTTTTTACCGTAGTTAATAACTGTAGTGTTTCCAATAGCGGTTTAACGTTTACCATTCCGGCGTGGAGCGAGAACCAAATCGACCTTCAGCTTCTCTACGTCAGAAAGTCCAAAATAAGCCTGCTAAATGGCTTTTGGCGGAGTCGGTAGGGGTAGAGGAGAGACGAGTTGTCCAGTCCCACCCTCTGAGTCAAGAGCTCGCTAGCCCGCTAAGCCCAAAACCAAGATAAACATTTTCTCATGTCTTTGGCGCTTTGATTTAAATCTATTTGACATATCCACGATAAATCTATAATTTATGGTAAATTCTTAAGGTTAAAGTCGTAAAAGTATATGATCACATAAGCTATCTTAATTTTATGGTAAATTCTTTGGGAGAAAGTATAGGATCATAAGCTATCTTGATTTAATCGCGAGTACACAACATCAAGGCAACGAATCACGGGTGGGATCCAGTAGAAAGGAAATTGCAAGACTAACCTCAGGGCTGACTCGTTGAAACATAAAAGCATTTACGTGATGAACGGCAACAAGATAAAAAAGCGGAGACCACTGAGCCCTGAAACAGACGAAACTGTTCTTTAGTTTTTTGTGTCCATTATGTGGTAAAATTCCCACAGCTCAACTTAGAGGTTTTAAGAAAAATCGTTTCGAACAACTAAGGGTGCGTTTCTTTGGGAGAATCCGAAAACGGATTTGTGATCCCAGATCATATGGATTCTTCGACACCAAAGAAACGCAAAATCCGAAAAAGGATTATTTTGTCATGACAAGACAGGCTGGAGGCACGCAATATATATATATCAGAACGATATTTCTCTCGTACTGCCTTGGAATTCAACTAGAATGGAATACAAATAATTTATAAACAATGAGGGAATCTGCAGTAGTTCAAGTGAACTCGCTATTTGCGTTCACGGTTAGCAAAATCTGGTCCCTGAATTACAGAAATTGCACACAAATGAAGTTATCCTGACGTGTCAATGCTTCTGTCTGTACTTTTCAAATATACGGAAAGGAATAATCACCTGAATTTTCTTCTTCGCGATCGATTGTTTTGTCACGCAAGATCGAGAGAAAATATGGCGAGACCAGTAAATTTGCATGGAAAACCGCTTGACAGATGTACTATTTTCGGACCGGTCCCCCAAAGAAACGCATGGATCATGAATCCTAAAAATCCGGATTTAGATTTGATCTGATGTATCCACTCGGAGTGTGGATTCTTCAGATCACTAATCCCTGATTAATCCATTTTCGGATTTAGGTAAAGAGACGCAAAATCCGTTTTTGGATACAAGAATCCGGATTTGGATTTTCCCAAAGAAACGCACCTAAAATCTATTTACTATGAGCTGTGGGACGTACAATCCCCTACTCAATAAACAAGTGCAACATACTTCACCAATAACAACAACCATTACGGCTGGTTTTCACCAGCGACGGAGTCGGAGCCTGAAGTCGTAATCAGAAGTGCAGAGCGTTATTATCTAGTAAAAACAGCGTTCCGATTCCACTTACGACTCCGTCGCTTACGATCTAGTGAAAACCAGATTGTCGGAGTCGCAAAAAGCGGAAGAACTAAACCAATCACCACGAACGCGTGGGAACAAGCATTGTGATTGGTTTGTTCTTAAGCTTCTGCTTCCGACTCCGACAATCTGGTTTCACTAGATCGTAAGTGACGGAGTCGTAAACGAAGTCAGAAGAAAATGGAAACGTTCTGATTCTTACCACTGTGATTCCGTCGAGCTTATGACTCATGACTTATGACTCATGTGCATCATGAGCGTGCACATGAGCATTTTACTAGAAGTTATGGGGTGCTTACCATTTACATGAAACCATCCGGATGAAAATTTCTCTATTTATGGTAAGCGAATTTCCATCCGGATGGAACGGAGAAAACGGATCTTGAACCATCAACCACATCCCATACGGAAACTTGAGCCCCCAATAAACTATTGTAGCGGTTGATACATTGTAACTATGACAACAAAGTTTAACAACAGAGCGCTAATTAAAAATGGCGTTACTCGGGATTTTGTGTGCTGTTTTGGACGAAGATGACTCTCGTGAGTTAATAGAGGCCGACGACGATGTTTTTATACTTTCTGTGGCCTCTACGGTCATGCGACGAAGTCTCAGTAGGATTCAAGGCTACGTGGAAACAACTGTGCCGTCCTATTTTGGCGACGAATTTAGGAGTCATTTTCGTATGACTCGCAACACTTGTGAGTTGCTAACTCGTGAAATTGTTGCCTCCGGTCATATTAATTTGGGATTAAACCAGTTTGGACGGAACCCAATTCCACCTGCGAAACAAGTTTTAATTTATCTTTGGATGATGGCTAATGGAGAGGAGACTACAAGGCAAGTGGCCGATCGTTTTGATGTCACCATGAGTAGTTGCGGAAGAGTTCTGAGAAAAGTTAATGCAGCCGTCTTGTCTATGCTTCCGCGCTATATCAAATGGCCAAATGGTAAGACTAAACTTTGTTTGTCTCAATTATATTTAGTAGTCATGATTTAAAGGTGCAAACAATCCTATCCTAAATATCTTTCGTTGTTTTGTTTCTAATTCTACGGCGGTCAACTGCATCGATGGCGACTATAATCAGCATAATCAGCTTGGCTGATTACTTAAGCTTGTCTATCGTTTGTGAATCAGTTCCTGTAAAACGAAATGTGGACCACAGACTGCAGGCTAACCCGGCATACCAGGGATAAAATCCCCCAGACAAATAATAAATTAACGAAAAACGAGCCGTTTCGTGTAGTACCGTGTGTTCGCACGAGCGATCATGAATCAGAAGTGGTGATAAATTAATCGCAGTGATATTTGTCTGGTTTACAAACGCAATAGACTTTTAAAAATTTGTCATGACCTTTTAGGGGTTAAACTTTGTGAGTGGTACCACTAAGGATCTATAAAAATGAACTGAATTGACCGCCATTTCACAATGTTTAGTACCTTTTGATGGAGCCAAAAAAATAATACCAACTATGTGTGACTCAACTGCCTACATAATTTTGTATTGTTATCTTTTAGGGGTGAAAGTTGATTTTGGCCATGCCCACTAATCCAATTTTGTGGTACCTTTTGGGGCTTATAGCTTTTGAAAGTGGCCGACAAGCATCCTTATCACTTTTCAAGGGGATTCAGACGGTACTGGAAGTAATTCAAAATTTTAATGTACATTTTGGGGCCTATTTTCAGTGATGGAAATGAGAGAAATTGCCCAAAGTTTTGAAGATGGCGGAATGCCTGGAACAATTGGTACGTAGCTCCTTCAGCAGTTTTCTTGCAAACATGTGGAGTTCCTTATAAAGAGTCAAGAAGTAATCTTGCAAATAGGCTTAACAGTGGCGGATCTAGGGGAGGGGTTTACTTTAAGGCCCAAAGGGCCAAGAAAAATAATATTTTTGAGTTCGGGCCTGACCCCCCCCCCCCCCCCCCCACTTACCTTAAGGTCTGGATTTGCCACTACTTAACATTCAATTTTATTTCTATACAGTAAACCCAGTTATAATAAACCTGAGAATTTACTTTCTGGCTTGGTTAGCTTGATATAGTGTTTCATTTAGTTCCCCATGTTTGGCATTAAAGCCAAAACATATCTATTGCATCCTTCAAAGCCTCCAAGCTTAATAATACTTTTATTTTATTATTGCTGTAAATAATAGCAGGCACTTTAAGTCAGTTTTCTAATATCAAAATTACCTACCACTCTAAAGAAACAGCTCTAACCAAGTTAATCTGTTTCATTTTTATACGGGTATGGCATTTGATTTTAAATGTATTGCGTACGGGAATGGCATTTGATTTCAAATGTATTGTGTACGGGAATGGCATTTGATTTAGAGGGATTTGTTATGGTAAGGTTACGGTTTCTGTTTTTTTTTTGGTTCGGAAATGGCATTTGATTTTTGATGAATTTTCTATTTTTTTGAACAGTAATGGCATTTAATACAGCGGTATTAATTCCTGGTATGTCTTCTTCAACGATTCTTCCTTAACAATGTTCTTGAAAGTACCCGTAACAGTGGTTTTTCATTGACGCAAGTACTCTTGCTGAGTTGTGTTCGTCAAGATTCTGCTAAGAAAGGGGAAGCCTTAAATTATAGTTCTGGAGGAAAATTGTATTGAAAATCAAAACTTTTGGCAAATAATTAAATTTTATTAATTTGTACCTTTATGTATATATAGGTGCCATAGATGGGACCTTCATAAAGATCAAGGCACCCAGTGTAGACCCTGAGTCATACAATTGCAGGAAAAAGTTTTATGCTCTACAATTGCAGGTAAATGTTCTCGTACAACATTACACTCTTTACCTATAGGTATTAATATTATATAGGGGTCATGAATGGTCCGTCAATATTTTGTATCCCTCGCAAAATAAGGCTTCTGCTCAGAAAGCTCGAAAAATTTTAGTGAGTTCTCATTTGCTCGTATTTTTACAAGTGCTCACATGCTCGGTTATTTTCAAGGAGGTAGCTTTTTCAAAAGTGCTTGTACATGTTTCAAGGCTGGCTTTTGTCAGTGCTTGTGCTCGCAAAGACCATTTCAATACCCTTTATATTGGATCAGTGAAAATAAAGGAATTAACCAGTGCTTCAACCAAGCTTAAGTACTGCAGTCTTACTCTTTTTGTTGGAGCTAAATAGTAATTTCTTTTATGTGCTTTGCATACAAATAGATTGTTTGTGACAATAATATGGTCCTCACAGACGTTTTAGCAGGGTGGCCAGGATCTGTCCATGATTCCAGAGTTCTAAGAAATTCTTCTCTTTTCGCCACTTCTGGAAACAAGTTTCCTGGTGATTACCACATTATTGGGGATGGCGGCTACCCACTTTTGAGGTATAAATGATGAACAAATATTTTTGGTTAATTAGTTGAAAATTTTTTTAGTTTAGTAAGTAGAACTGTACAGTTCATAAATTATTTTGCATTTTTAGAAGTAAACTGATGCATGTAGCTTTTTACATCTTAGTTATATTTTATTGTATTATGATTCATTTTGTGCAGGGCTCCCACTAGAGAATGGTTTATCTGAATAAATTTTATGTTTCTTCTTTTATTACAGATGGCTCATGACTCCTTTCAGGAATAATGGCCACTTACTACCAAATCAGCTCCTTTTCAACAATACCCTGTCCTCAGTCAGACAGATTGTAGAACGCACAATTAGTCTTTTGAAGGGGAGATGGAGAAAACTGAGCTATTTGAACCATTTATGCATAAAGCTTATGACTAAAATAGTCATGGGAGCTTGTGTCTTGCACAATTTCACTTTACTGCATGATGATTTTGATGAAAGTTACTTTCTTGATGATGATGATGATGATGATGATGACAACGACAATGATGATGATGGCCATGATAGCACCTGCCGAGACAGAACAGCTGAACTAAAGCGGCAACATCTTTCAAACATAATTGTTGGTTAAGAAGTGAGGTTCGAGGGAATTTTTGTCCTGAAATAAAGACAAAAAACACTCCAAATCTGATTGGCTGAGAATAAAGGCCACAAAAATAATTAAGAATTAAGTTAAGAAGTATTAAGGTCTTGACAGATGTTGTGATTTAACAGGATCTCAGCATCTGGGGACAAGAATGCCCATCAGGCCACTCAGTTATCATTTCCCCTATTGAACAGACCCTAGTTGTTCAAAGGGTGGATAACACCCCAGGGGAGGGGGGTACTCGGGATTTCAAGTGACAGGGATGATCAAATGAGGGCAAAAATCAGGAACCAAAAAAATTCTTAGGGTTAACAACAATAGCCCCAAAAAATCCCTGGACCAAATATTAACCCCCAAATATCCCTTGCCAAATTTCTGACCCTTAAATTTCCAGATAGGGGCAATGATCTTCGCAAAACTATGCAGCCCAGATACTACCACTAATCTATAGATTGTTTTAATACTCCAACAAAATCTGTAATTTAATCAAGCCACCCCAAAAAGTTCTTGCCACATTTTCCAACGCAAAAACATCCTGGAATTGAAAATCTCTGAAAACCAAAAAAAAAATTCCTTCCATATTCCCTCTCACTTGAAATCCTGAGAACTCCACCCCACCCCCTATCTATCAGATAAATCACTATCAAGTAGATAGTGAAGAAGGTTACTTTTTGTATGACAATCATGGTCCACTGGATTAAGTAATTTATCCAGTTGATAGTGCTATTCACCCTTTGAACAACTGGGCCCAGATAAACAAAACCAATCATGACTGGATCCAGTTACTTGGGTCATCAAATACAATCCTTGCGTTTCTTTTCAAAACTCTTAAGTTGATGGACTTGGCTAGAGGACTGGGAATTTTTTAAGCCCACTGTTTTTTGAGCGCCTCAGGTATTAAAAAAAGAGAAAAAAGCAATCAGGTATATGAAAAGTAAAAGTGAATGAATAATTTGTTGGTACTGCCATTTTTTTGCTTTTAAAGGGTGGCTAATGAGATCACTGAAATATTATAAGTACAATATTTGACATATTAAGCATTTCATGTTTTAAGTAAAGTGTTTTGCAGCCTTTGATTCACAATTAATTAATGTACCTTTACTGTGACCAGGATAAGGCAAAATGTCCTTTATCTTGTGTTATAATTCAGGAAAACTGGCTTGACAAAATAGTTGTATAAAAGCCTTAAATTGGACCACATGTGTATCTAGTGTTAAGTTTTTGATTAAAGAAAATACATGTACCGGTACTTGTAATTTAAATTTTCAAAATATCCAATTTCATTACATTTCAAATATGGATAGTAAAAAAATAAAGCTACATAATTATAATTTATATAAATGGAAATGGTTATTACTGTAAAGAACACCATATTTTTTTGTAAATGAAACATTTCAACATACATAAACTTATGGAAATAAGGCCAAGAAGTTAAAGGTCAAAGTACATTGTATAAGCTGTAAGTGTTCTTAATTGTCCAGCAACTGTATATAAGTTAATATCACATAATTATAAATAAATACCAAAGAGGAAACAACCTGATCATTTGTCTTTCAACACTTGAAGTAAATTGGCCCAAAATATTTTTTTTTCCTCATTCATCTCTTCCATCATCTTAACTTTTTTGTGTTCCACTTCTTCTTTTTTCTCTTGGTATTCCTTGAGGAATGAGAGCATCTCTGATGCAGACGATCTGCTTCTCCTCTTTCTGGCTGGCCTTTTCTTAGGGGTCTTCTTTTGGGATGTTCCAGCTGAGTCCTCATCATGCCCATCAGCAGAGCTATCACTTTCATCGCCCTCAGCATTTGGCACTGCTGAGGATTCCAGAGTGTAGGTTGGCCTAACAGCAGCATTCATTCCAATGCAATCAGCCATGTCTGTGTAATACTTCCATTTTTTGTGGCTATTACCACTTTTGTTGTTATGATCCGTCACTTCTTTCAGTTTTGCTTCGAGTTTTGCCCACTTTCTGGCACACTGGTCTGCAGATACCTTCAAGTCTGCCTTGGAGTTGAAACTTGCAGAAATTTTTTGAAAGACTTCCTTTTTTGTGGTTTTGCCATTGATAAACAATCCTTTGTGCTCTTTCCAGCAACAAATAAGTAGATTTACGTGTCGGTCTTCCCATCTATCTAAATTCAGATTAGTTGATGATGATGATGATCCTATTTAACATTGAAGAAAAAAAACACATGAAAAAAAGGTAAATTTTACTTTTGGTCAATCTGAGTACTGTATCATTTGCATGATAATTAAATTAATGTTCTCATTTATTATATCAACAACACCCTATAGTTAACCAACCTTCCTTCAATTGAATAATATACATGTAACCTTTAACTTATTGATTATGCGTTCACTGTGCCAGTATACTGCTCCAAATTATTTGTGAGCATCAACTTCCCGGCGTGACTGAGAGAACTGGGAAGAAAAATTCAAGGTTTTTCACTTGATAATATTCTGACAAAACATCCTTTAAAAGAAAGAGTCGAATCAAGAACATAGACCGAACTTAAAGTTACAGAGGTTAAAGTTATCAAGTCTAAATTTAAGTTGTATTAAATTTCCACTTGAAGAAATATTGCAGTTCAGTGTGTAGTTTTATCAAATTTCAATTCTCGCCGATAACAGAGTTCGCGGCCTGTATTTTTGATGTTTTTGCGTTTTTCTTGCATGTAATTGTGCTTGATTTGGCTTAAGATTAACACCCTTAACACCGAGAATGATAGAATGCGAATATGTCGGGAATAAAACTGGCCGATAAAACCGACAAGAATGAGGGAATATTTTAGTACGGATACGTTGGCGGGAATTACTCGGAAATCATTGAACATTTTAAGATTTTAAGCGAAAAGGCCAGTCTTTATTTCTAACAAAATGCTTTAATTGAGAGGGACTCATAATAATTCTTAGTAATATTAACTTAAATGGGTCCTTTACAGATGTTATTTAGCAGTTTTCAAACTCACCTTCGTTTCCCCCATGGTCCGCCATTTTGTTTTGTCTAGCGAGAAAAATCTTAAAAAGAGCGGGAAGTTGAAATGGTTCGCACACCGACCGGGAAAACCGAAAAGAGCGGGAAATGTGGATCGCCTCACACGACCGCCCACTTTTCCCGGAAAGTTCCGAACGGAATGATGCGTACCATTTAATTTTCCACCCGGAGATTCCGGTTTTTCGGCGTAAATGGTAAGCACCCATGGTTTCCTTATGACTGAAAAGTATTACAAGTTATTAGCATAAAACTGTTATGAAGTGGATAAGAATGGGCAGATAAGGAAACTCACTTCACTGCCTGGGTGGCTAAAGCTCGAAGATAAAGCGTGAGCAACGACTGGTTCTGTTCTACCGGCTACAATAATTCTTCCAAAGGAACAGGCAACTGAAATTAGTAGGCAGCATAAGACGTTTGCTATTAATTTCTTTTTAAAGACAATAATTACACTATTCCATCTCGACTTCTTTGCAAGAGTGAAAAGCCAGCGCGTTTACCCGGAACATGTTAACCAATAAAAACATTTCAGTCCTCAAAGTGGCTACAACTAAAATTCATAAAGGACCAATATTCATAACGCGTGGTTTGCAGAATTAAAACTTTCCTAGCTTATTTTACAGAGATTCACAATTATTATGCGAAGAATGTAGAAACTAGCGTTTTGGTGGGCAACTGCGTCTGTCACGTAAGTCGTATTGGAGGACTGAGGGTTGCTGAGTTTTTATTCACCGCCGCGCTCTTTTTCAACATTAACCGTCAGTAACCTTCACTTTAATACTATCCGCCGTGTTCACAAATGTAGTGGCCAACCAAAAATGAATGCAGATTCGTGCGTTTTGCGTGCGAGTGTGAAAAACATTAAAGCTGTATGGCCCCGTCTCAAAACGCTCAAATCAAATAATGGTATTAAGTGGTAATGGTATTAAAGCAACTAAACCTTTCGAATGAATGAATTACACCCTTAAAATTTTTGCAACTACCGCCGTGCTGTCACGTCTCACGTGCAGGACGGAGCGGCGGCAGTGCGCGGGATTTTCATCTCGCAACTGATTTGACTTTGCATTTCCACTCTGTGATTTGATTAAGAAAAAAGAACGCATTTTCTCTGCCAATCAGAATTGAAAGGAAAATCAATCACGACTTGCTGGCACGTGTTTGCTTTGAATTATTATTGCCTGTTAATGGCCGTTTCCTGGAAAGTAATTTTTTTCATCCGACTTATTTTCTTGTTAGACTATTCCCGTAAAAAATAAAGGACCAGTCCTCTCCAGCAAAAAACTTGAAACTCAGGGAAAAGTTAACAATAAAATAATCCCCCACTCGAGCATCGCGCGCTCGTTCCAAAGTTCTTCCGCTGGCTTTTGCACTGATTTCCAGGGCCCGGTTCTTCAAAAGATGGTTACGTTTAACACAGGGTTAGGCCAAATTTTAAGTAGCCTCCCACGCAGTCGTTTTTAGGGGAGTCGTATTACTCTCCTCCCCACAAACGCCTGCTTACCCGAGTTCGACATTCCTTCCCATTGTTTTACTTGCGAGACAATCTAACCAATCACCATTGAGGCATTGTCTGACGATGTGCAATCAAATCAATCGTTATAACATACGCTTCTGTATTTCCCACGATTGTTTTTCTTCAGAGACGGAAGTGTTTCTTGTGCGACGCTTTCATCCCATCGTCTCTCGAAGAAGTTCGAATTTTCTGATAAAGTGTTGTTGATCTTGCTTGCCTGATCGAGTTTATCGTCAGTGAGGACTTCAGCGCTTCTCAAACTGCTGGCGCCAATGCAATGCGAAGGGAATTACCTGACTTCTACGACAGGGCCAAGGCGGTTATTACAACGCGCGTTCGCATGCTCTTCTCGCATGGCATTCCCTAAAGCAGAAGGGACTGCTAGTTTACAATCGCTATTTGTGATTACACAGAGCTTATATCTTTTACGATGAATATATCAGTCAGTTTAAAATCCTTCGACGGATTTCTGCAGATATTCCTGAATTTCTAAGTTAAATGTACTATTTGAAAGCTCAGAGAATGTAGTTATTCCTGCATTCAATGCTTTTGGAAGAAAAAAATTTGTTTCACGTAGTGCCGCGCATCACGTTATGAGGCTTATTAAATCACCCGGTTGCAACGCGATAGCATAAATTTAATGTCTAAACAGAGCAAATCGCGCACATAAATAAATTTATTTCGCGAAAATCTAATTCCAATGTGCCATTTGAAAGCTTCGGAAACTTAGTTACCCCTGCATTCAACGATTTTGAGGTGACGTTCACTAACATTTTAAAATTTATGCCGCGCGTCAGCCCGGTGGCTTGGGTTCGCAGACGCTACTTTTCGGGCGGAGAGAAGCGACAACCGGAAATGCGTCTGCGTTCGCAGGCTAGACAATATTATATAAGCTCCAGATACATATTTCTAAATAGGAAAACTTTACTTGAAATTTAGCCTCCCACGCAGTCGTTTTTAGGGGAGTCATATTACTCTCCTCCCCACTAACACCTGCTTACCCGAGTTCGACATTCCTTTCCGCCGTTTAGCCAATCACATTGTACCTACTTGCGATTTTTGCGAGTTTTGGCTCCCTCGGTTTTCCACTCTTGAGAGCTAAAGCTCGCAAAAATAGCCACAAATCGGGAAAGTAAGGGCACAGACAGCAAGTAAGACACCATGGAAGTAAGATAAGGTATTTTTATTGAGAATTTTGTCGTATTTGTGTTTTCTAAAGCATATCGTAAATATCCCCATACAAACTCTTATAATTTGGCTATGACCGCAATTTCGCAATGTCATATGACACACAACTTGAGCTTGGGCCGCCTGTGTATATAGAGGCCTTAACAAAGGTCAAAGGAAAAACTAAACGCTTTCAGAGGTCAAGTTTTGTTTGAACCAAGAAACCACAGGAAATCGATTAACATGACGAAAGATAAGCGGCACAAGAAGAATTATCTAAGAATCCTCCAAAGCATATTCTCTATCCGCTAAAATCAAAAATAAGGAACAAATGCATTTTAGCACGAGGAACACTTACCGATTTTTTCCTCATTACGATATTTGTTATTTGATCACTGGACTTCTCGGGTGAATAAACCAACAGTAGGACCTGGTAAATCATCCACTTTCCAAACCAGTTGGCAAATTGACAGAAATAGAAACCGACTACATGTAGTACAAAGAAAATAGTGTGCACATCGCCATTTTCCTCCTCTTCTTATCGCCAAGCCACTGTTTAAGCTCCTTGCGTCGCATGTTTATTATAGTGGGAGCTTTAAAATTCGAAAATAAACCTCTCACAATCAGGTAGTATTTGTTAAACGCATTAATCACTACTTACCCGAAATAAACCGCCCAGCATAAAAATTTTTAATTAAAGAAAAACACATCTTTATAATATAAGTTGTAATGTCTATGCTTAACATAAACATTGAAGAACTTTTGAAAGAACTTGAACCAGCAACGTTACAAGCTTTAGAGCAATTACTTGCAGAGGACGTTCCTGCTGTTCGAAAAACAATTCAGAACATATTGGATGAACCTATTTCTGAGAAAGTGGAGAAGAGTTTAAATAAACCTTTAATTCCTAAAACATTTCAACCGACCGCTCCTCCTCGTAAAAGGGGGAGAAAAACACAAGAAATTTTGAGGAAGTTTGATCCAATTTCTCGAGAAACCATTCGAAATATTACAAACTATCAGAATGAGATTCTTGATTTATATGACACTTCCGAATATGAGGGAGAAGAAAAAAGAGGGCGACGTTACATCCGCTGGCGCTTCATTAGAGACCTTGAAAAAGATCTTACACCAGATTTTATGAAAAAAATAAGAGAGAAAGTTCACACATCTTTCTACGCAAGGCATTATTTTTCATATCAGTTACGAAACATTGAAAATGATGAAATATATGTGAATTACACTAACAAAGGTTCTCCTTGGTTTGATCGTCTTTCTGATGCGGAAAAATGGTTGAGTGATCGGGACAATTTTCGTTTGGACTCTTACAACATAAATAGACCTGACACGAAATGGGTGTTTGAAAATCATTTTAATGTTGATGTAAAGGTGGTGCTTGATCGTCAACCGCTTTTAGGAACAGGACCATTACCAGATTGGCTACGTAACCTTTCACATAGTCGTAATATGGTAGCTTTAGACACTTACAAAGACAATTTATGTCTTTGGCGTTGTATTGCGGTACACCGAGGTTCAAGACCAGATCGAAGTACAACGGCAGCACGGGAACTTGCAAAGGGTTTCTTCAACCTCAAAGCTGCTCCACAAGATTGCCGTAAAACATCTTTAGATGAACTTGATGAGGTTGAAAAACATCTTAATAAAAAACAATTTTTCAAAGATTGGTTGGGTATTCGTGTATACGAGCCTGAACGTTTGCAGAATGGTGAAGTTGTATGGCATCTTAGCAGGACACCACCAGCCAAATTAACAAATATTTTGACAATTGGAATTTACGAAGGGCATGCTTTCATTATAAAAGATATTACGAAGATTGCAAAAGTTTATGTATGTGTTCATTGTCGTTCAAGATCAACTAAAGCTTGCGACCTTCAACGGCATGTCAAAAAATGTGCGGAAGGAAAGACGGTGATTGAATGTCCGGCTGAAAAAGTTGAATTACCACAAACAGTTTTTGAGCAGGCTTTTTATCCAAAACATTCATCTTCTCCGGAATCTCTTTGTTGGCTTGAAAAAGAATCAGCACAACGTAAAATTCACATCCACCACGCTGTTTGCGGGCATGGAGGTGAAAGATATGTTGAGAGCGCACCTGTAGACGGTTATAACCATGAAACAAAGACTGTTTTTCAATATCATGGATGTTATTGGCATGGATGTCGAAAATGTTTTCCTCATGATCGAAATAGAATAATAACTCATAACCAAACAAGAGAAGAAAGATTTAAAGCAACTGTTGAACGTACACAAAAGCTTCGAGCTGCTGGATACCGTGTAATTGAGGCATGGTCTTGTGAAGTAGGAAAAATAAATATAAAGTTACCAAAGCCTCAAACACAAAGTTATCCACACTTTATATTGTTTGACTTCGAAGCACACGGAGATAAAAATCATAGGAAAGAACCAACAGAAACGTTAACAATCGAAAATAAACATGTGCCAATATCTGTTAGCGTTGGTGAAAATTTAGACAGAGAACCTACTCATATCTGTGAAAGAGACCCTGCGGAGCTTGTTCGCAAGTTCATGGAAGAACTTGAGAGGCGTGAGAAAAACATTAGGGAACAAGTAAGAGCAGCCTTCATACCTGACGACATAAATATGCTTTCAAAAGCACAGCGTTTTAAAATAGAAGAATGGTGTAATCAGGTGCCAGTTCTTGGATTTAACTCCGGGAGATATGATTTGAATCTTATCAGAGAATATTTAGCGGAACTTTTAGCTGATACAAGTGAAAAAGTAAAAGTTGCAAAAAATGGAAACAAAATTATGTTCATTTTGAGTAAAAACTTTCGCTTTCTCGATATCATAAACTATTTAGGTCCGGGTACAAGTTATGAGAAATGGGTAAAAGCTTATGAATGCGAAACTGTAAAATCGTGGTTTCCGTATGAATGGTTTGACACACCTGAAAAACTTGATTTTCGAGGACTTCCGAAATATGAGGATTGGTATTCGAAGCTGAAGGGTGGTTATGTTCTAACATGGGATGAATGGGAAGGGTGCCAGCGTCTGTTCAAAGAAAAGGGTATGTGTACCTTCGCAGACTGGCTGCGTTACTACAATAATCTCGATGTAGCTCCTGGCCTCGAGGCGCTGGAAAAGATGCGTGCTTTCTACACTGATAAAGGAATCGATATTTTGAAAGATGCTGTAAGTATCCCAGGTGTTAGTTTACATTACTTACTTCGCGGATGTGTTGAGAGGGGCGCAGATCTTTACAGCCCGTGCAAAGAAGCGTATGAGATGTTGAAAGAAGCTGTTGTTGGAGGCCCGAGCCTTGTTTTCACAAGATATCATGAAGTTGGAGTAACGAAAATAAGGTCTCATCGAATAGCGGAACCTCGTTTTTGCAAAAATATAGTGGGTTACGACGCCAACGCTCTGTATTTGTCAACCATGCTTAGAGACATGCCTTGTGGAAAAGGAAGTGTCGTGCATTACAATAACGAAGCCGCCGCTCCCATACTGACACAAAGGCTCAAAGAAGAAAAATGGTTTGGATTTGCAGAAGTTGATATAGAGATCGCTAAGCACTTATACCCAAAGTTTGAGGAAATGTGTCCGTTCTTCTACAACAAAGAGGTCCCTGTTGAAGCTGTGCCGCAACATATGCTTGACTATCTTAAACGCACAAAAAGAAACCGCGGTGACGGAAAGAAGTTAGTGGGGGCATTGTCTGCAGAGAAGATATTATTATACGCACCTCTTCTTAGATGGTATCTTGAACATGGAGCAGTGATCACAAATATTTATCGGACTATTGATTACCAACCATCAAAAATATTCACATGGTTTGTGGAGCAAGTGACTGAAGCTCGTAGAACTGGAGATAAAGAAAAAAGCAAGGCGCTCCTGGCTGAGGTATTCAAACTGTTAGGAAATAGTGGGTACGGAAAGCTCATCGAAGCCTTAGAGAGGCAAAAAAACACCATTTACACTAAAAAAGAAAAGGTTGTCGACAGAGCCTTGCGAAGCGCATATTTCAGTGATCTTGACGAGCTCGGGCAGGCGTATGAGCTGGAAAGTAGAAAGCCAAAGATTACAATTAGAAGACCATTTCAGGTTGGAATTGCTGTATATCAATTGGCTAAACTTCGAATGCTTGAATTCTATTATGACTTTCTTGACAGATATTTTGACAGAAAAGATTTCGAATTGATTCAGATGGACACAGACAGCAATTATATGGCAATTAGCGCAGAAAAGTTGGAAGACGTCGTTAAACCAGAGCTGCAAATAGAATTTGAGACAAAAAAGAAAGAGTGGTTAGCTTGGGATAAGTGGAGCAGTCGGACCCCTGGGCTCTTTAAACTCGAGTGTGAAGGTAGCAGAATGATCGCACTCTGTTCAAATGTTATTACGTTGAAGAATCTGAGGGTAAAAAAAAGAAGTTCAGCACGAAAGGGGTGTCGAAGAAACAAAACGAGATCACGTGGCAGCGTTTTAAGAAAGCTTTGGAAGGCAGCAAGGACATAGCAACTAATAGAGGTTTTAGGATGCGGGACGGACAAATGGTTACTTACGAACAGCAGAAGCTGGGGTTGAGTGCTTACTACGACAAACGCTGGGTATTGGAAGACGGTATTCACACAGAACCGATCGAGTTTCATTGTTAGCTTGCTGGTGGTAGTTGTGTATCTGGAGGGACAATTAAGCAAGCTCATCGGACAAATTTCGCAACTTTTCAAGAGTAAGCTTAACCAAACATATTTCCTCTTCAGTGGGTTCATCATTAACTAAGTTTTTTTTTCAACATTTTTATAAAATCTTCTTCTTGATTTGTTTGTTTTAAGAATTCACACATTTGTGTTAGAAGACATTTGCTTACATTCGTTTCCATTTTATTCTTAATTTCAATATTTTTTTAATTCAAAATTATTTGTACACCAGGTGTTCACTTAACACGTATAGCTGCTCTTCATTTTTTTCGTTTAATGTTTCTAGCAACTCTCTGTACAATCCTTTTTTTCTCAATTGTTAGATTGCTGGTGGTAGTTGTGTATCTGGAGGGACAACCAAAAGCTCTTCACGGACAAACCAGCATTTTGGTCCGTCAAACAAATAATAGATAACCGGTGCGTCTGGTTTTATCATAATTTTTTCAATCTCGTAAACATTCAAAGACCAGATTGGGTCGGTAGCTCTTCGTCGACCACCTTCAAGTTCACCTGGTTGATAAAGATAGCGAACACTTAAACCGGAGGGGAGCTTTTTTTCGTTTACACCAACGGGTCTCAAATAAGGTGTCGAGGGTTTGGATGGAACAGTTTTCTTTTTGATGGCATCAACAGGTTTTTGACCAGTAAGTCGAGTGACTTCTTTATTCAAAGCTGAAATAACAGCGGGCAGTCGGGCCACCCATTCAGTCGATCTTTTGTCGTCTGGGAGGCGCATTTCAACCCCATATTGGTGTCCAAACAGTCGTTCAGCCAGGGTGCGGTTGAATCTTTCAACGATAGCTTGATCACGGTGAATATCCACACGGCCGCGTCTAACCTCAACATTATGTTTCGAAAGCAGTTGATTCACAGCGCCGATAAACTCACGACCAGGATCGACTTGAAGCAGTTTCGGCCACTTCAAAGGACCACGACTATAAATCCGTTCCAGAGCAGCTGCGACTTCTTTAGCCTCTTTTGTGGTCAACGGTTCGGCTTCTTTGTATCGAGAGGCCACATCTACCACTGTGAGAGCATATTTAAAAGTTTTACGGGAGCGTGGTGGGCGATCGTGTGGGAGATACAGAAGATCGGCTTGGTGAACTTTGTTTGGAACAGGAACATCAAATTTCGGTCTTGGAATGTAACGTGGGGCTGGTAAATAAACCTGCCAAAGAGCTTGCTTCATCAACCAGTTTTGAGCCACATCTTCCGAAACTTTTGCTGCCTGGGCTAATTTTTTAACTGCTGCAAACCCTTTCCAATACCCTTGCGGGCTGTAATAAATTTTTGACAACTTATTGAAAATGCGCGAGCTCATTGTATACCATACAGAAAAAAAAATGGACGACCCGTTTGGTTGTTTGCAAGGTGAGAAAATTTCGTCGAAAAAAATTCAAGAAACATTGCAAAAAAAATTAAATGTATACCCATTATCAAAAAAGATTAATCGTTGTCCTTCATGCGAGGAGCAATTAATTTATGTGACGAATGAGTGTTTGAATGTGGTGATGATGAACAGTTTCAAGAAGAAAATCGGGGAAGAAGTTTCACTGCAACTAATTTTCATTTAAAAAATGTTTTGCGGAAATGGAACATTTACAAAATGTTTTCTTTCAGAGAGGTAGATTTTCTTGGTAACGTTATTGCTCAATTTCAGGCGATAACCTGCAAGTCAGCGAACTACCCCTGTTTTCTGTACAATTATTTTGAAATGGTACCTTCTGAATGCTGGCCCAACAAAAAAGAAATTATGGAATCTATTTCTCATCACCTTCCTAAAAGCTTAGAAAGCAGTTGGCGCGCAAAACAAGAGTTTGATAAATGGTGGTTGAAAGCCAATCAAGGTTATTCATAAACATTTTCATATTTGCCTGTTTTCGGATTTTTTACCAAACGCATGACAGTACCTTTTTTCGGATGAGTCCAAAATTTCTTGTTTGTGACACCAGTTAGTCCTGTGAAAGCATTTTTCGCAATATCACCTGACCAATACCGATCGAATACATGCTTTGTTGAAGGAATTAATTTTTTTGTTACTTTTTCAGCATATTTCGCTACTTCCCAGGGTATAAAACCAGTTCCTTTTTGTTGTTTCAAACCCAACCCTAACTTTTGTTTTGCATTGATTGCATTTCTTGCAGCCGCATGACCCCACTGTCTCTGTTTGTAAGGAACTGCGTCAAGAGACTTAACCATTTTTTTATCCGCTTTGTGTTTGCATTTTTTAAGATTTTCACCGTATTTTTTTTCGCGGTTGGAACAAACATCATAATCGACATCATGTTGCATAGCAATCGCATCTGTTGCACCTGTTGGTGGTTGATATATTTCCAGAATTTCACCCGTTTCTGGGTTGTATTTCACCTGCTTTTCAAGAGGGTTATATGGCCCTGTGAAATTATGTCCCGGCAATGTCCAACCGTTTTTTGGTTTCGGAAATTTACCAATTGCTGCATGTATATCAAAACCACTGCCCTCCACGTTTTTCAGCATAAAACTTGTTTTTGTTATTCCGCAACTAGTACATTTTGCTTTTAAGATTTTTTGATTGTTCTTTGTGATTACAACCTTTTCACTACCCCGCACATTGGGTGTGTTTCGCTTTTCTTTCACACAATATATATTAGGATACTCTTTTCCGTTCATCTTATATTTAATCAGTAAAAATTTTTCAATCAGTAAAAAAATTTTTTAACACCTCTTCACCGCGTTTTAGAAAAATTTTTTCAAAGTTTACCCGTCTTCACGGTGCTTCAAGGACTTTCTTATTTCTTTAATTTTAATTTCTCTTTTTTGTATTTGGTCTTTAATAATCATTATTTTATTTTCTTCAAATTTTTGATAGTCTTCATCAATTACTTCATTTGCAAACAGCTCTTTTCCACGTTTTAAAAAAGCTTTTTGAAATTCTATCATTTTTTCATTCCATTTTATTTCATCTTTCAAAGCGGCAATTGCCCTTTTTTCTGCTTCATAATCTGATATTCTGCGTTCTTCATATTTTTCATATGTAATACTATCCCAACTTTCGCCAACCCTTAAGCACAATTCCATTTTGTATATATTAAGAAAAAAAATTTTTCACAATTAAGAAAAATAATTTTTCACTATTTCCTCGTTTTGAAGTAAATCGTTGGAGAACATTTTCAAAATATCGGCAAAACTTGTTTCTTTATTTCTTTCATTTAAAAAGAGAAGGCAGTAATAACCACATCTCACACTTTGTTCCCATTGAATTTGGTTATCATTTCTGAAAAAATGTGTCATCCCGTGCATTGACATTTCTTTTTCCCATTCCAAAGGTGGTGGAAGCCCAAATGAATCGAAATATTCATAAGTACCATCATTAGGCCAACAACATACCCAGTGAGTTCCCAAACTTCCAAAATCATCCAAGTTGATAATGCATGGAGAATGAAACAAGGGTTTTTTTTCGTTTCTGCTAAAAATACCTTTGATGGGGATTCGTAAAAAGTTGCACCATTTTCTCAGGTCAATGTTGGATAGAGGTTTATCTTCAAATTTCACTTTTTTTTTAAACGATAATCCTCCCAAGTTCCATAAAAAGGTGGAGGTTGAATTTGCATCCCTTTACCTTTTGGTATTCCTGGTGATCGTCTTGTTCGTGGTGGTGGCGGTGGTGGTTGCGTTTGCATACCTTTTCCACTCTGAGAAGTACTTTGAATCTGTGTCTGGCTTAATTTTATTACCATTCCTTTCCCTGCCGCTGATCTTTTTTTCAATCGCTCGATTTGAGTTTCAGTGAGAAGAAGTTTGACACCACGCCCAATTTGGTCTGGTTTAACTTTCAGATTAACAGGCATTTTCATAACATAAGCTTTTTGAAGTTTCTTTTTCTGACCATCAGTCAGTGCGATTTTGAATGGATGATAAGTTGTGCTCATTGTTTGTATATTATATTCAGAATTTTTTTTGAATTTTTCATTTTGTTTAGACGGCGACAAGCTCATTACCAATTTGCTTCAGCACGAATTCTTTTTCATTCAAAACCAAGGCGAAGATCATATAAAATTGAGCGTTAGCGGCTTCATTCAGTCTGTAATGGAATTCGAGCTATTTCGGGTCGCCTGTCACACTTTTTTGGGTGTTTCGTAGATCAAAATAGATAATGGGGTATAACTTCTCAAAATTGGCAAGCTGCAACTGAACGCCGCTGTTGTAGTCGTTCTTTCTGTATCGGAAATTGATCAAATCATTCAAAATTCTTATTTTAAAATCATGGTCGTATTCAAGCTCAGGGTAAAATTTTGTGCCGTACTGAAGGCGGCAAGTGTCCAATCTTGCTGAGTTATCACCATCGATATCGAATGTGTCAAAGATATAAGGGTTTTGTGAATAATCATTTTGTTTCCGAGTTTGTTGAAGGAATACAAAAACATGCTTGGGATCTTTTACCCCAGGTGTAATCAACCACGTACCATTCGCATCCTTAAGGGAGCTGCTGTTATGCAAAGTTTCATTCAGGTATTTCCATTGGGTTGGTTTCAAAAAATTTTCATTGACCAGAGTCTGTCCTTTACCAGTGAAATGCAATTGTGGGGCCCACAACTCAAATTTACGAACAACAATTCTTCGCTCTGTTGCGTTGTTTTGAAAAATAATTTCTTGGTCGTTTTGCAGTTCAATTTCAAAATTAAGTTGCATCGGTGGAAGCAATTTATCGGAAAGGGTTTCGAAGAAGGAGTATCTGTTCAAAGGGATAATAGTCTGAACCATTAAACCTCCATGTGATAGAAGCGCCCTTGCCCGCATTCCGGCATTCGTCGCATTGCCATCAGTCTCTGTGGTAGCGTCAGAGTCAAGATACCAAAATTGGTTTTTTGCAACGCTTCTCGAAAAATCGTCTGAAAAATCAAGCAAATTTTTGATGAAAATACCCTTGTGAATATTGGTTGCTTCGTACAGGGTTTTTCGTGATGAAATTACTTTCAAACTTGTTATCAATGAAAAAGAACCGTTGACAGGAGCTGATTGTGTGTCAGCAGCAATGTTGGCTCCGTCTGCTTTAGCTTCAAACTTGAAATCGACGCGAAAATAAGCGTTGTACCAGTCATAAAAATTGTCCCGGTCTCCTACAGTAAATTTGTAGTTTGACTTGTTTTGAGTTTGGTTATATCCAGGGAAGGAGAGCGGGGTGTCTAAATTAAATTGAACGTATTTAGTATCTTCGAGATATGGTTGACTTCTGAACATGTTAGCAAGTGCTTATTATATTAATATAAAACATTTTTTGATTAAATTTCGTTTGCCAAAATTCGATTTAATTTCACAAGAGCGTCTGATTTTTTCGGCGCTTGGTTTCGTAAAATATTTGCAAGTTTATTTTTTGCATCCGGTGACAACGGTTTTTGCTTATTTCGCTCTTGCAGTATTTTTCGTATTTGTTTCGAAGCTTTTTTCACAGCAATTTCACCAACTTTCTGACCCGCTTTTTCAGCGATTGTTTTTGTGGCTTTTTCAGCAGTTTTCTTTGCATCATTTTTTACATTGTTTTTGAATACTTTACCAATGGTCATGAAGGTGTCACTGATCACACCCGACCCTTTGTGTTTATATTGATAACTTCCGGTGTTTTCATCAAAGTATCTTGCCCACTCGCTCGGATGATTCATGATTGTATATTATACCAACAAAAACTTTACTCTTTTTCAATCATTAAGCTTAATGCAATGTCTGTCCCGTTGAGATCAAGGACATTGTTTCTTCCATCTGTCACCCAAACCCTTATTTCATTAAGGAAACTTTTATTCACAGGTTGCCACTCAAGTCGACGCGGCTCTTTTCGAAATGGATAGCTAACACGAAGATCTGCTGTTGAGAAACTGTATAACAAATCGCTTGGAACATTGTTTGTAAGGCGGGAGATAAGATCGCAGTGCAAATATACCCAATCAACACCTCTTGTGATATTTGGTATTTTTGTTCCAACACTATCATCAGTCAAAGTTATTTTTTCAAAACCAAGCAATTCACCAAAATTTCCTCGAGAAAAGTCAAGCTCATAATCTCTGTGCACTATAATCAAAATTCTATAAGTTGAAAACTCGAAATGTATTGTGAAAATGTAACGACTGTCTTTGTTTGTTGGGTCTACTTTACCGGTGTGTTGCTGAATAAATGTGTTGATTCTTTTGTAATCATACATTCCATTCGGAAAAGTTAAGGTCTTCCACGCTTTTTCTGTTTTTTTCTTCCAACGAATTTTGTTGTTATCATAACGAGAATCGATATTATTCCATGAGTAACTCATTGTGATAAGTCTGTTCAGCGCAGCTTTATAGTTTCCTTCACCCAATTCGATCGGAGGATTAAACTTCACTCTAAAATCGTGTGAAACATTCCGTTCTCCACCTCTTTCTAGTTTTGCAAGGCTCGAGTCAAGCAGTATGTCAAAGCTCATTATTGTTTTATATATAAGAAATAATTTTTTTCTTTTGCTTTTCATTTATTCTTCCGAGTTTAACAAGTGAATCAAGCAGATAAAATACCTGTTTTTTAAGTTTTATCGAGTTGTTTCCTGCTTTTATTGATCCAAAACTCAAATTAAGTCGGTTGATCAATTTTTCAGCTTCATCATCATAGAAGCCACTTCCTTCGGTTTCCCAATCCTGTTCATAAGAGTCATCTTCATCGTCAGAAAGTTCAAAAGCAGGTCTTCGGCTCATGACAGCTTTTTCAAGAGGGGTTTTGGAGATTTCTTTTTTTTCTTGTTTTTTTGGTGGTTTCAATTTCGCCTTTTTTTCTTGTAATTGTTTTGATAAAGGTTGTGTCCTTTTAAGTAACTTTTCTTCGTGTTGTCGATTTATCTGAATTGTTTTGAGGTTAAATACCTCAGCTTTTATCTGTTCTATATTTTTTCCTTCGAAATAAGATCCTTTTTGTTTGACTCTGTAATTTGGGTTATGTCCATATTTAGAAAGAATACTTTGTCCAGTTCTTATCCGGTTTGATATCACTTTAGCTGTTTCATCTTTGGAAGTTCCCGGCATAACAGTTTCTTCCATCAAAGGTGGAGGTGGTAATGAAAAATCATCAAATTCTTGATATGGGGGTGGGGGTTGTGATGTTGGTACTAAAGGTGTTGTGGGTGTTGTGGGTGTTGTTGGTGGTGATGGTGCTGGTGTGGGTGCGTCCGGTCTGAATTCATCACCAAAAGGGTTAATTTCGTCAAATTCATCCATTGTGTAATCAGGAACTTCCTGCTCCTCCTCTTCTTCTTCTTCCGCAGTGGTGCTGCTCTTTTCATCATCAAGCCTTTTTGTAATTGGTCTAAAAAACTCTTCTCCTGAAAGCTGACCAAACTCTTTGTTTATTTTATCCATTTTAAATTTTTGGTGAATTTCTTCTGTTTGTTTATCAAGCTTCGACTTTTCTTCAGCCCGCTGACGCCATTTTTTCATTGACATATTTCCAGCGTTATATATAGAAGCGAAAAAAAAATGAAGATTCCAAATTATGACCCAGGTTCTTCTAAGAGTAACTACGAACAAGGTCACCCTTGCATGCCAGCAGATGTTTTTCGGATGTTAATTTGTGGACCCAGTAATTCTGGTAAAACAAACACATTACTGCATATGCTTTATGAGTTGTTAGAGTATGATCAAATTTACCTCTTTTCAAAAAACCTGCACCAGAACAAATATCAGAATCTTTTGCAGTACTTCGCTGAAGAAGTCAACCCCGACCCCATGGCTGGTTACGAGGTTATCGAGGCCCATGGTGATGAAATCATTCCACTCGAAGAGCTTCCGGTGGACACCCAAAAAATAGTTGTTTTTGATGATCTTGTTTGTGAAAGCAACCAAAACAGCATCATTAATTATTTTATCAACGGGCGTCACAGAAACTGCTGTGTTATTTACCTCACTCAAACTTTCTACAAGGTGCCGAAAAACATCCGTGATAACTGCAGCCATTTTTGTATTTTCAGATTTCTTCCAAAAGAAAACAAACGGATTGCAGACGAGATAGGTGTGGATTATAACGCTTTGGATCGCGCCACCAATAAAAAATATTCTTTCTTTTACTATGACAAACCCCAGAAATTAATGAAAAAAAATTTTGATGAAGATATATAATGGGGTATATTAACAGTCAAATAGGTGGAACTACCCAAACGACGACGAGTGAAAGTGAAAAAGTTGGTCCTCCTGGCCCAGGGGGTCCTCCTGGCCCCGAAGGTCCTCCTGGACCGAAGGGTGATAAAGGCCCTGGAGGACCACAAGGTCCTAATGGTCCAAGAGGAGAAAAAGGGCCCGCTGGACCACAAGGTCAGGAGGGAGCACAAGGACCACGGGGTTTAAAAGGCGACAAGGGCGACAAGGGTGACAAGGGAAACAAGGGCGTTAAAGGTGATCGTGGCCCTCAGGGTAGTGCCAGCGGTTCTTCTAATATTGACATGCAAAATAAGTACGATATTTTACGATTAAAAAGCAACCCTTATCCTGTACACGGTGATCTGACAAAGGTAATAAACTATCAAGACACGAGAAATATCTTTCTTTCGAAAAAGGAAGGCGGAAAAATGGAAGCAAGCATTGATATGAACAATAATACAATCTACAACGTAAAAGACCCAGTACAGGCAGATCAAGCAACAAACAAAAAATATGTTGATAATCAGCTTGTAAAAAAACTGGATAAAGGAGCTGATATTGATATGAAAAATAAATCAATTATCAATCTCAAATTTCCATCAAACCAAAAAGACGCCACAAGTGTCGAGTTTGTTAACAAAAGACTTAGTGAAACACAAAAAAATTATCTCATACTTGATGGCACAACAAGTATGTCTGGAGACTTGAATTTAAATAACAATAAAATTGTTAACTTACAAACCGATTACAGAGATTCTAAATCCGCAGTTAATGTTGCTTTTATGCAAAATGAAATAACATCTACGAAAGATCTTGTCACTCAAAAAATTCATGAATCTCAGATTATTAACTCGGGACAAAAAAGAGACGCCTTCAGATACTTGATGGAAGACACTGATGAATCTTCGAGTGAAAACAATATCAAAGTTTTGGGTATTAACGATTTTCCCAATTCTCCACATCAAATTAATAAAAAAGCTTACCAACTTCAACTCTTGTTTGAAAAAGACTCACCCAACCAGTACCGGTCACGCCTCGGTTTTAACTTATATAAACTTCCGGTCGGTTATTACACAATGGTCGTTGAATGGTTTCCCCCAGAAATGAATGAGTTGAGTGTAACACCCCAAGCTACGACGATTTCAATTTCTAATTATGCAACAAAAACATTCGAAAAGTACACCAAAACAGTTATCAATGTTCACAGATAGGGTAGCTCACCCCCACAACACCTATATCTCGATCTGCACGGTACAGTTAGTAATCCATCATTTTTAACAATTGGTCATTTAATTGTCTATGGTGTTAAAGAAACAATTTCAAATGTTGACCCAAGTGTCTATGACACCGCTTTTGTTATTGAAAACGGAAAAATGGTAATAGAAACAGATTTGTCTTTAAACGGCCATAATTTGAGTGGTTCCGTTCATTATATACATGGGTATTTATCAACGAAAAATGATAAAACAATTTTTGAATTAAATGGTAATTCACCGGTACTCATTCCTTCAAATAGCACTATATTAAATATAACAGTATTATTTAAAAAAATTATGGGTCCATTTCCAGCTATTACTTTAAGAGTAATTGGTGGTGGTTTTCCTCCATTAAGTTTCACTTCAACAAAAGCAATTCAAAAACAAAAAATAGATATTAATTTAAAATTACCAAATGGTATTTTTTCGGTGTTTTTGTTATCTCCAAAATTTAATAATGAAAATTTCTTAACTTTGATTGAATATCGAGTGCCATAAAAATTTTTACATTTATTATATAACACAATGCAGGACATTTTCGAATTCAACCATATCGACCAAACACTTTCCACAGAAAAAGTTAAAATTCTGAAAGATTTATACGCTTATTACCATAAGAAACGTTATGGCTATAAAAAGTTGCACCGCGGTTTTCGAAGAAAAATTTTATTTGTAATCTTTCAGCTGGCAAGTTAATTATTAGTGCCGCAGTAGCCGGAGGAATTACATTGAACCCTGCTGTCATGGCAACTTTAACTGGTGTTGGTCTTACTTTGAAAGCAATAGCTAGCCTCAAGAAATACGATAAGAAAACAGAACAAGCAAATTTTGGCCGAATTGAATACAAAAAAATACTTGATGAGATTCGCTTTTACCTCAGAGGTGAAGCTTTCGACGAGAAGGCCTTTCTTGATAAATTGAAAATGAAAGATAATTTCGTCACTGATCATTGTATGGAGATTCCGCCATCTATTTCTGAAAAGTACGATAAAAAATTCGCTCAATTGTAGATTTTTAAAGTAATTATATACGCTTACAAAATGATTGCACTTTTTGCAACTATTTGTTATTGGTTTTTTGAACTTCTCACTCCTCCTGATATTAGACAAATACGATACATTACTCGTGAGTGTGTTTCAAAAATAATGTTACCAACTCGTAATGAAGATGGCTACCCAATTTCAGGCTATGATTTGGTTCCATAATACAACTTTCTTCACTAAGTTGACAACTTCACCAACAGAGTACACAATAAAATTTTAACTGAAACGTTACAAAAATATGACGCTTTTGCTTGGCTACAAGCACCTGAGCTCCACGCGATATTACTTAATCCAGTGTCAAGGTCAAACTAAAAATTAAAAAACACGTGAGACAAAGCGTGATAGCGCACGTGAGTGGGAGACATACCGAAAGGTGCCGGTAATTCGACATACCGAAAGGCGCCGGTAATTCCGAAGGGCGCCAGAAAAAAAAGTCAGACAGAAATTGCACCTTTCGGAATTTAACAGCACCTTTCAGAATTTCCGGCGCCCTTCGGAATTACCGGCACCTTTCCGTATGTGTTCCGCTTCACAAAAAAGAACACCCTATTAAACAAATGTATCTTCAACGCATCTCTTACTATGGATGTCTGTACAGATCAACAAGCGATCTCACAAGACTGGCCAACAGAAGAAAGTTTTGAAAGAAAAGAAATTTTAAAATGGCGGGATATTTCAGACGCTATTTACAAAATTAAAAAAGTTAAATATAGAAAAGGTAAATATGGGGATTCAGCTATTTTAACTTTAGAAACAAAAAATGGCGATGAGTTTTGTGTGTGGGCCCCTAAACGACTTACAGAAGACCTGCTGGAAGATGATTATTATCAATTTGTCTACAAAATAGGTCTCAAAACTTCTGCTGACGGTAATGAATATTTTGATTATGAATTAATGTAATCTGTCTGTGAATATTAATTTGTTTTTTCAAGCTTGAGTTGTTAGGGGGTTTCCCTTCAATGTTTGAACGAGAATATAAATTACGTCATTGTCTGTGAGTTTCACCGAACCGCGAAGTCACGCGCCGTAAACACAACTTAATGGCTCTGGTCCTCTTCCCATGTATCAGTGCAATAATTAACTAAAGTTATATCCAAGATCGGAACAGAAATGGTTATTTCATGCAAGATTTCTTCTTGTTTATAACAAGGGTAACAACACCCTCCACAACAACAGTGCATATAAGCTACACACACCAGAATATGAACAAGCCGCTGCCTTTCAGGACAGAAAGGTTGTATTAAAAGCTCGTCGTGAACCAGGTTCCAACCCAAAGCCTCTCGCTCTTTCAGTTTTATGGTGAGGTAATGTTTGTAAATTATCTCACGGAACTCTGGTGGTAGGTTTTGAATTGCTTCCGTAATCTGACAGTTGTTGAATCCGGTTGCCATCAAATTTGACTCACAAATATCAAATTAGATTAAAAAAAATTTTTTTTATCATTCGTATTCAGTTGTGTGTGTTTGTTTTAAAAACTGGATAGTTGGTACTCTTCACAAAAGCACACCGAGGTCAACCAATTCCTTAAAGTCGTTATATGCACTGTGCCAGTTGTAAGTATCAGAGCAAATCTTTACTAAAGGTATATTCTCAATCGGAGAAGTGTACAACAGTTTATGTTTAATTCCTTACTCAAAACAGGGAAAACAAAGCCCTTCCCAGCGACAGTTACTATACTCTAAGCATATTATTATACGAGCAAGTTGCTGCCTGTTATTACAGAAAGGTTGTTTTAATAACTCATTGTGTACCTCTTTCCATTTAGCTGTTTTTCGAACAGCAGGAACGTCCTCTGCAAGTAATTGCTCTAAAGCTTGTAACGTTGCTGGTTCAATGTTTATGTTAAGCATAGACATTACAACTTATATTATAAAGATGTGTTTTTCTTTAATTAAAAATTTTTGTGCTGGGCGGTTTATTTCGGGTAAATAGTGATTAATGCGTTTAACAAATACTACCTGATTGTGAGAGGTTTATTTTCGAATTTTAAAGCTCCCACTATAATAAACATGCGACGCAAGGAGCTTGTTTATTATAGTGGGAGCTTTAAAATTCGAAAATAAACCTCTCACAATCAGGTGGTATTTGTTAAACGCATTAATCACTACTCCACGACACAGCAGTGATTTTAGGGATTTTAGGCGCATTACTTGATCTTTCATCAGGCTTGTCAGGGAAGAAATCATGTCGATGATATTCTTTTCATGTTGACCAACGACAAGGCCTGATAAATCATCGACTTTCCGAACTCCGTTGGCAATTTCACAAAGATATCCTCCTTCTCTTGAACAACATATTTTATAAAATCCTCCTGTTGCTTGTTTAAGCTGTCGTTTCCAAAAACCTTGCAAACTTTCCTAAACACGTATTCCTGCATCGTCCGCCATTTTTTATCCACTTGAAAACGTGTCTCCACGCACGAATCTCGCGAGCTAGTTCTGGATTTTTAAGAGCTAAACTGTAATTGGCTAATAATTTCTACGTCACAGAAATCGTTTGGTGGCTCGGGTTCGCAGACGCTACTTTTCGGGCGGAGAGAAGCGACAACCGGAAATGCGTCTGCGTTCGCAGGCTAAATATTGTCGAGCCTTCCGAGATCCAGTTCACAAAATCCTAAACTAAACAATCTGTATGGGAAGCTAAATACAATTGTGGATTTAAATTTTTATCCTGGACTAGAGCTAATTATCCTTTTAAGGACCGGGCCATAGTTCCTGCTGATTCTCGCTTCTTGTTAAAGATACGTCGCCAATTTCTTGAGTGCAAAAAGGTATAGAAACTAACGAAAATGATACGCTCGGCCAACAAAACGACTTTAGGGTCTCTTCACTCACGGAAAAAGCTTTGAATTGAATAAAACAGTGGAGAGGACATCAAAAGCGTAAAATTCATCTCCAGGGAGGAAGCTAGCAAACAACAGGAGCCCAACTTCATGCCACAGTGGTATCCTGCTGAACAAGTCTTCCGCTTCTGTCACTTCAAACTGGAACAAAAAAAAAAAAAAACTCCGCTGTCATTTGTGTGCAGTCACAGGGAACCCAAACGCTGCGTTAGCTATATCATAATCAATTGTTATTTACCTGTGTTCCTGTGTCTTCATGAGTCGTTTTGGATAGGATCTCAGTCAGATAGAAGACGGTTTACCTTGCCGGTTAATCTATCTTGTCTGGCGCGTCGTAAATAGGACACGACAGTTACGTCTCAAGATTCCATTTTCATTAACTATTAACTCTCCTCGGGAGACGATCTTGGGATTTAATTTAACGGCCAAGAGAAGAGGAGAGTTAATGGTTAATAATAATGGAAACTTGAGACCTAACTATCGCGCCATACGACGCGCCAGACATGAAACTGGCAAGGTAAGCCGTCCTCGACCTGATTAAAATCCCTTCCTAAACGACTCCTTTCAGCTTTGCTGGTGCTGGTTTGAAACCGTGCGATGAGAATTTATTGGTTCAAAAAGGCTCGGCGCTGGAGCAGTCCAAAATCGACTTTCCTCCCTTGTCTCCCTACTATACGCTCAGGTAAACGTCCAAAACAAAACCCTTCGAATCTCTTAAATTCGTCTTATTCAGCTACAAAATCGACAATACATAACATTTAAGATTAAACTACGTTTATTTTGATCTTATATGTAACTATTCATCGCAGTATATCACGATAATGTGAACCTCTATATTCCCGGACATTTCCGCTAAATTTTAAAATACGTGACGGTCACATAATTTGTGTGGTCCTCTGTTCTCAAATAACGAACAAAGCAAGTGGATTCCCACCAAGACAAACACGGGTTACCTAGTGCATGCGCAGTGCAAGTATCCATAGTACGGACGTCCAGTCGTACGTACGGTCACCTTGCAACCCAAAAAAGAAAGCATGCAGACCATTTCCTACGAGTATAGGACTTCGCGAGCGGGGCTCCGCTACAATACAACTTCATCCATATCACTGTAACCATTCAAAGCTTTAAGGCGTTCTTTTGTTTGCGGTAATATGTTATAAAAGAATCAATTATTTTCGCTTTGCCCTGTTATGTGATATTTCACCTAAAATCCGTATAAAAGGATATCGCTGCTTGCCTAGCGAAAAGTTATTGTTGTTATGCAAAATATTGCTTCTTCACTTTCTTTCACTTTCTACTTGTTGCAAAACTCAGTCCTTCGAAGTCGAAGTCGAAGCTCCCTTGGCGATGCTTAACGTTTACATGTGCGCCTTTGCCCTACATTCGTATACTTCAGGACGCCCAAGCATAATATTTGAATATCATTAAAAATGGCGTTTCAAAATATTAAGACTTTGTAAGGGATCTCGAAGCGAACAGTTTGAGCAATACATAACAGCGAACTAACTGAATAAAGTTCTTGAAACATTACATGGTGTTGTTTGCTATCCTTACAACGCGTTTTAAGCAATTTTAGGTCCATTTAATTTACAGTGTATTCGGTAAATGTATAATACAATGACAAGGAAGGAGTCATTTGGCCCGATTTAGCCACTTTCACCGCTCGACGCGTTTCGGAATTTGCTCGAATGTACGCACAAATATAGTTCGGGCTCCCATTCTGACTTAGCGACTTGATAAAAGGATGACATCCAAATGATTTCCTCATAACTAGTTGCACATTCCTCGTGTTCCCAAAGAATTAGCTACTGCACAAAATCATAATAGCATCTCAAAATAGGCCACCATGGAGCCGTGAGGATAACGATAGTCCCGTTTGACCACGGTCGATACTGGACACCAGTAAAATTAAGCCCCAATGGGAAGGGCCGCGCTTGTTTTGTCCTTGTCTGACAATTTGATGAAGACCGGGAATAAAGAAGAGGAACTGGGAAAAGTCAAAAGAGAAGCGACCAGTATCCTGGAGAGTGCGAAGTTTCCCGTCCATAAATGGAAATCAGACGTTGAGTGCCTAGAAAGTGAAGATTCGAAGAACCCTAGCAAGATTCTCGGGACGGTGTGGCATAAGAAGGATGACATGTTAGAGGTGCTAGTACCAGAGCCTCCTGATAACCATACTTTAACTAAGAAAGGAATACTGAGCCACCTTGCAAGTGTTTACGATCCGCTAGGGATAATTTCGCCTACAACCGTGAAAGGAAAGCAGATTTACAGAGACACTTGCGACGAGACAAAGGGGTGGAACGTGGAAGTTTCAGACGAGCTAAAGAAGGAGTGGATCAAATGGTTGAGCCAACTTAAATCTGTGCGAGTTCCTAGAAGCGTAGCAAGAGGAGAAGGTCGGGTACAAGCCGTACATCTTCACGTATTTGCTGACGCCAGCAACATTGCATGCTCCGCAGTAACCATAGCCGTGATTGAAGGCACTACAGGAGTGATGAAAGGGTTACTGACATCAAAATCTAGAATCTCAAAACGAAATACGTCCATGGCGAGACTAGAATTGGCCAGATGGCAGCAAACATGGTCCGAAATCTACACAAAGCCCTGAAACGATGACCCACTGTTTCCACAACTGTATGGATGGACAGTATGGTAGCCCTATACTGGATCACCAATCCAGGAAAACCTTGGAAGGTTTTCGTAGCAAACCGAGTAAAGAAGATGGCGGACATCACCGGCGAGACAGGGATTAGCTGGAGGTATTGTCCAACGGAGACGAATTTGGCAGATCTGGGAAGCAGAGGAGCTGGAATCCACAAGATGGAGACAGGAGGGTGGTTTACAGGTCCCGAATGGTTATTAGACGAGAAGCAGTGGCCGGACCAGCCAGAGTTTTAATGCACTAAAGACGTCAATGATGAACACAAACCTTTCAAGGAAGGACATTTCTACGCTGAAGAGCACAAACCCGATGAATGGGAAACACTGTTAGAGAGAAACAAGTATTGGAAGACTCTGAGAGTAACGGCATGGGCACTGAGGTTCCAGAACAATTCCTTAGCGAAGCGACAGAGATCGAGAAAACTAACGGGGCCACTAACAACGGAGGAGATTGTGAACGCAAGGGAACATTGGGTCAAGAAGGACCAAAGCAGCACGTCGCCAAATTCACAAGCACCTGGCTGGGAGCTAGTCAAGGCCGACACAAGCATCCTGAGGTGTAAAGGAAGGATACCCGGTTACAATCCTATATACATCGAGGGAGGCATGTTTGGCGAAAAGCTCATTACTCATACGCATGAACAAATAATGCACCTGGGAGTTGCAAACACAATGGCAAACATACGAAGTGAATGGTGGATTCCAAGGCTGAAGTCCAAGGTCAAGAAGGTGATAAATCAATGCGACACGTGCAAGGTATTCAGCACCAAGCCCTATGGGTCCACAACGACAGCTGCAATGCCGAGTTTTCGGACAGAAGGTGGGCGGCGGTTCGAGACAACTGGAGTAGATTTCGCCCGTCAACTTGACTACAAAATCACCAAGAAAGAGCGAGGAAAGTGCCACGTTTTGATTTTCACTTGTGCTACCTCAAGAGCAGTACACCTGGAAGTAGCGAAATCGCAGACGGGGAAGAGTTTCAAAGAAAGCTAAACTCGTTCATTACCAGAAAGACCTCGTCTCATATCATTTCAGACAACGCATCAGTATTCAAGGCTACCGCAAGCTGGATGAAGAAGATACGAAAGAGCGAGAGGCTGCAAGACCACCTTGCGAGGGAAGACATCAGGTGGCAATTTAATCTGTCCAGATCCCCATGGTGGGGAGGAATGTACGAGCGATTAATTAAGTCCGTGAAGAAGAGTCTTTACAAGACGTTAGGCAGGACAACCCTAAATTTCGAGCAGTTCGAGTCAGTGATAGTCGACATAGAGAGGCATTTGAACAACCGCCCTTTGACATACCTCGAAAACGACGGAGGGGAGGAACAGGTTCTAACCCCGAATGTGTTGATGTAGGGACAGAACGCATACGAGGTAGAGGAACCAGAAGAGGAGGGAGACGAAGTAACCAAACTGTACAAGCGTCTGAGGGAAGCCAAACAACACGCGTGGAGTAGATGGAGGAACGAATACTTACACAGTTTATTGGAAAGCCATCGAGTTAACAGGAAGACGGCCCCAGTACCAAACATTGGAGAAATTGTGCTAGTCGTGGGAGACGAAAAGATCGTGGGAAGTGGAAGAAAGGAAGAGTGATGCGTCACGTTAAAGGGAGAGATGGAATCATTAGGGGAGAAACTTTGCTGCACAACGGCCATCACATCGAGAGACCACTACTTTTGGTGTGCCCGCTGGAGATTAAGGGACCAGTCGCAACTGGAAACGTATCCTAGCAGCAGGCGGCTAGGAGCCAACAGACCGAGAGTTCCAGGAGTAGGAGACAAGCCGCTGAGATCGCTAAGGAGAAAATACGAGTGATCGCCGCCGATGAGGATGATGACTGAACTCATTCTAGTTCAGTCAGTCATTTTAAGCTTGGACACTGTTTAAGTAAAAATTAATAGACACTTCTTAATTTTTAGGGGAGCGTAAGCGGACGCGTCGTGACATATTTGCATTTTATTTGAACCGGATGTGACTTTTTTAGCAACAGTTTTTACTTTAATTTGATTGACAGCTGAAATAGGAGAAGAAAAACGAGTGTTGGAAAATTACTTTTGTGATGGATCAGAAGGGAAAATGTATTAGCGGTTTGTGACAAAATAAAACGTGGAATCATAAATCAAGCGAGTTCTGAGTGTGCCTAGCAGTTCGGTACACTCTCCTTCTTTTAATGTTGATGGGCATCATCCGATACGTGATCCTGCTTGCGTTGTCAAAGGCTTTGATGACTTGTCTTTTGACATAAAGCTTTATTCTCAATTGCATTTAAAAATTTCTCGTTGTGGGAATTGTTAAATTACACTCAGCTCAATTCTTTAACGCAGCGTCATCCAAGATTTGTTTTAGTGCTTTTTAAAATAACATTCATAGTTATTCTGGTACAGTGTGTTATTGACTTTGGCCTGGCCGTTATACAGCTTGCACTAGTCGCTGACGATTTTAATAAACTGAAGGTCGTGTTTCGTGTTATTGCCAATTTGGTAAGAAAGTCAGCTGAATGTTCATTTCACTGCAAAACAATGGATTTCTTTTGGAAAAAGCTTTTTCGTCAGTGACCAACGAGAACATTCTTCAAAGTAACCACGTTCTTTTGAACCGGTCCTAAAGGCTGTCCCAAGTCGCTACCAAACTGAGGAAAGATTACTGCTTATGATGAGAGGCAGTGCAGTTTGTCTGTGACAGGCAAAGCAAAAACAACAATTACTTGAAAGAAGGCAAGTGTATTTAATTTACTATCTTGAGTAAAAATGTTGTGAATTGCACACTATAGTTACAAAAGTAGGCAAGAAACTGGAGTTGTGTGTTCTCGCCCGTTATTACACTTCCTTCTCAAACGGTTGTAAATACCTAAGTTTTTGCTTATTTAAAGGTTTATGTTCACCCACAATACTTTGAGCGTAACTGATAAGGAAAATCTGGCGTCTTACTTTGACTTTCGGTTTAACCACGTACCGCCCAATGACACAATCAGTTGACCAGGGATTAAGTCTTAATCACGTCACAGTACTTACCAAATTGTTGATGGCCATTGTTGGTGCTCCAAATCTTGAGTGGTATTTTGCTCAGTTATGGAAAGGCCATTTTGCTCAGTTATGGAAAGCTCAGTTGATTAGAGCGCTGCACCGGTATCGCAGGCTTTCTTTGCGTAACTGCAAAAGTTACATACATAACTGAGATGATCTTCTTCTATGTCTTTGCTTTTGTTGTTGTCGTTACTCAGATGCTGCAGTTTTGGTGCTGGTGCGTATTGCTGTAAGACATCAGAAAAGTAAGATTAAAATCACATTTGTCTTAAACTTGAATTTTCCTAAATAGTCTCTTCTCGTTTTTCAGTTTAAGTAGAGGGACTGCCATAAAAACGTGTTAGGGAAAGGACTAAACGGGTACTTCTGCAAAGAATGGCCTGTTAGAAAGTGGCTTGATTGGTTAAAGAATTTAAGCTCACAAGGGTCGTTTCTTGGGTGGGCAAAAGGTCGAGCCATGAATAATTTGCACCATCACGATAGCAAAACTACACTTGTGTCCACCATGTCTTATCTTTGTATTCAGTGTTTCCAAATTATTCATAATTCATCAGTTTGAAATATTGGTTTCGATGGTTTGTTCGAAAAACATAAAACACATCAGAAAGGCATCAACTGCAAACTAAATAGCTGCGTGATTCCAGTCTCTAGGCGCTTTGGAATTGCCTCCAAGTACAATTTTCTTTGTTTGGTCGATAAAAATAACAGACCTCTTATCCATCTAGATGATGATTTTGTCGTTGTTGTTGCTTTTGTTTTCGTTCCAGCTGTGACGAACCAAACCGTAGGTGTGTACCTCGTGGCCGAGGAAATGCAATTCGATGGCAGTTCCTGCTAAGAACTGAGGCGGTCAACGCGGAAGAGGTATGAACGTTCGACGAATTTTCACCTTTAAACTCTAATAGAGACCAGCATCAGTGTATTATAACACCGCATATATAGGTCACAAGAATATAGGAAATGACCACCACAGATGGATTGTCTGTCTTGATATTTAAACAAGTTGTCTCACCTAGCCCTCAACAAAATGTCTGGAAACAAGTAAAGAGAATTTCTATAATGATACCAGAGCTTAAGGATTAATCACCTGCTTAATGAAAAATGTGCAACGAATGTTGCACTAAATCGTAAGGTTTCGCGAGCAATGAAAAATTAACTGATATTAACAAGAGAAACGCAAACTTTGTTTCGGCCAAAACGGTTTTCTTGACAATGAAGCCTCAAACGGTAAAATATGCAAGTTGGCTGTAATAAAAATTAGGAAACCTCGTTTCATTTCTTCTTGTGAGACCACAGGCGGCCCAAGTTCACTGTCTGATAGCACGAACGTGACTCTAATTTGTAGTTCGCGACTTACAGTCTTTACAGTCTTAAGCCAATTTACTTTGGTTCTCAAAATGCTAAAATCAAGTTATCCGATGAAGAAATAAACTCCACGTACCTCAAAATGGACTTGTCTTTTTGCCTTGTGTGTAATTTTGGTGCAATTCGTGCCCTTTAAGGCGTGTTTTGTATTTTTGCTCGTTGTTCGCGATGCATCGCGAATTACAAGTCAGAATCCCGTTTAGACTATCAGACAGCGAGCTTGTCGAGCTTGGGCCGCCTGTGGTGAGACTTGTCGAATGGGACATTTGTTCGGCAAGTTCGTTTGTTACGAGACTTTGTGGCCTTTTATATTACCTATCTTAATAAAAATAATCGGAAAATGTTGCTATGGAAGGTGACTGAAGGGATGCGCGTGTGTTAAAGTTCGCACGTGTTTGCTGGATCGAATTTTAGCGAAGATATTGGCAGATCGGCGTTTCCGGCTAGAAAATTAGAGACAATCTGCGAATTCGCCTCTGGAGGAGGACTTCTGACCGGTATAATTACGAGCATAATATACGTGCATTCAAGCCTACTTTGGAGCAATATAATATTATGTTTTCTCGTGTTTTTTAGGATCCCCGGTGAACATCTTGGAAGCATCTTGGAAGATCTTCATATAAGGACCCTTGAAGACTTGATGGGGAATCCTTAAGGAGCTTCACGTTTAATCCTCATAGATCTTCAAGGGTCTTTCGTCATCTCGCAAAGATCCTTAAGGTCCTTGCAAAGATCATTAAGGATCCTTGTGCAGGATCTTAAAAGATTTGTAAAGATCCTTTTTAGGATCCCATCAAAAGTGATTAAGATTATTGCCATCTTAGATCCTGTAGGGTCCTCTTACAGGATCACAAAGAATCCTAGGAATTTACGTAGGATCCTTATAAGGTTTCTACTAAGGTTGACTACAAGGAATATAGTGCTCAGTTTTAGAGGCATAATGCATTAGCGTGCAACCCCTCTTGATTCATTTATTTTTAAATCTATACTTTTTATTCGTTTACAGGCATCCACTGAGACTGACAAGAAGCACTTTTATGTGCGTGTAAATTAAAGAAAAATACTTGAGTTGCGTTCTGCCACTAATTAATTTCAAGCAATCATTATTAATTATACTATTGTTCAAATAGAGGTAACAAATTTATGTTCTTAAAGAACGCAACGTTTTTTCTCGGTTAAACGCAGGGCCTCGAATAAAAGCAGGGTTCAAATAAACGGCGGGTCCACACGGTCAAATTTTATGAACACCCCCAGCGTTTATTCGAGATACCGGCGTTCATTTGAAGTCCGGCGTTTATTAAATTATTATTATTATTATTATTGGAAACTGAACCTTCATGTAACTGATTCTCATCGATAACCAATCATGTCAATCTCAAAAACGTTCATGAGCCACTACAGTGCATCAGCTCATACTAAGCACCTAATAGCCCTTTTCACAGTTACCTTTTCTTATTTGCATTACATTATATTTGAACGTGAATGTGAGGCAATTTCCGGCAAAAAGTGCAAAATTGCCCGAAATTGCCTCACATCCACGTTCAAAGACACTGTAATGCAAATGAGAAACAGTAACCGTGAAAAGGGCTATTCTCCCACCCTATTGTGAATTAATTCTCGACTACAGACAAAATCAGTGACATTTTATTCCTGTTTTACTCATCTCTTTGCTACATACTGCTACGCCACTCCGTTGTTGACATATATGTATTGTTCAGCGGCTCGTTGTTATACGCATGCGCGTTGCGCCTGTTCTCCCGCTCCATGTGTTCGCTCGATGTTCGTTCTACCAATAAACCTTCAGGTTAACGCAGTTTTCTCCTTATTGGCGTGGTGGCAGCGTTCTACGATCGTCAACCCACGCTCGAAAGACTCTAACACAAGTGCAGCCTTCCTTAATCTGCGACATTTACCACGATACGAAGTGAGGAAGCGGACAAAGTGCCTCAACTTACCGTAGCTTTGAGCGAGCGACAACAGTGACATTTCTGACATGGCTGCCTCTCCTAGAGCCCCGAAACAGTGGCAGTTGACCAAGAATGAAACTATCACCTCCTATGAAAGCTGGCGCCAGAACTTGATGTATATCCTTTCCCTCGACAACAATTTTGTTCCTTTCTTGGACGCAACTTGGCAGAAACAAACCGCCGCCAACCCTCGTAGAGGCCTTACCGACGATGGCTCCTCTGTTCCTGAAAGTAAGCGACTCACCGCCGCCCAGAAGAATGCCCACCTAGACCTTATGCTCGGCCAGATCGCTAACTTTTGTCCGGTGATTTCCCGGAACTCAATAGTGAAACATTCAACTTCTCGGAACGTCACATGGCAAAAAAATTCACCAGCATTATGGTTTCCAGTCCACCGGCGCGCATTTTCTCGACCTTGCAAGTTCATCGTTGAGTTCGAAGAGTCAGTCGTGCGTAGCATCTCTGTTGCTGAAGTCCTCAAAGGGTCAACCAGGATGCCCTTCACTAGCCGAGCAGCCTGGCAAGCCACCCAACTGGAATGCCCTCACCTCAGGAGGACACACTCGCACCTAAGCCAAGGTACCACACCCTCAAAGAAGGCTACTAAAATTATTGATGTCAAACGCTATCTTAAGGATGTTGTTGTCGCCACCAATGGCCTCCTCGTTGTGAGAGACCACCCACCATTCCAGACTCCACGTGAACGTATAGTTGTGCCCCGCTCTGTTCTCGACGGTCTATTAACAGCCCTCCACATCCGATTTAGTCATCCCTCCAAGTACCAAACCAAGCGCCTATTTAGTAGGTACTTCTTCGCTTTGGACGTCGACAAGGCTATTGACTCATCTGCTTGTCACACCTGCCCAGTCTTTAAAAGCTATCCCCAGCCACCTCCAGCCCCAGTCGTCTACAGATCCTCCCCCGGCCATTGGCGTTTCATTTGCTGCAGATGTTTGTCGACGCTACTGCCAGCTCATCCTTGTTTTGAGAGAGACCGTATCTTCTTACACGCTGACCTCCATTGTCCAAAGCGAAAAACGTGATGACCTACGTAACGCCCTGCTGGTGCTTTGTTCCCAGCTCCGTTCTCTTCACCATGGTGGTGTGACAATCCGCGTAGATCCTGCGCCTGGTTTCTGCGCCCTTGTGAACGACAAGTCCCTCCTCTCTCATGGGATCACTTTGGAAGTTGGCCGCGTCAAAAATCCTAACAAAAATCCTGTTGCTGAACGTGCCGTAGAGGAGCTTGGTATGGAACTACTCCACTTATCTCCCGAGGGAGGTCCTACCTCTGCAGTCTCCCTTGCATTAGCTACCGTCGACCGTCAACTTATACTCAGCCAGAATTTCTCCCGCAAGCTGAATCACTTGCCCAGTGCCAAGTCCAAAGCCCGCGGGCGCAGTACCCCCTCCACTGCTGCCATTTCTGTTGGTGACCTTGTCTTCCTCAAAGGCGACAAGGACAAGCTGAAAGCTCGTGACAAGTACCTCGTTATAGCTATTAATGAAAACCTCACTTGTCAGCTCCGGAAGTTTACTACATCACAGTTCCGCAGCAAAGTTTACACCGTGCCTACATCGGAATGTTACCGTGTGTGCCCTACGGCTCTAGTCGAATCTCCTCTCGGTCCCATTCGTGGTCACCATGAGCCCTCCCAAGATGACTCTGATGATGAACCTGACCCTAGCAACCTCGCTTCAAGGCCTTCTACTGCCCCCACTTCCCCACATGTGGACTTCCAGTCTCCAGATTAGACACCTCGCCCTGATCCTGTTTATCATCCTGTACCTGTCCCTCCACCTGTTGGGGATCCTCCCCCAGTCCCAGCAGATATTGTTCCACTCCCTCATGATCCTGTTCCTGATTGCTTTCAACCACCCAGCGCACCTCTGCTGCCTGCTGTTGTGGAACCTCCAAGAAGATCCGGTCGCCAATGTAAAGCCCCATTTTGGCATAGTGAAGATGGGTCCTTGAATAGAGACTTAAACATTGTTTTTATACGTTTCATAAGCCTGATTCTGAGGGACAAGCCAAGGACATTGACACCGCACCTTTGCTCATTTTTTGACTGTAGTTTGATAAGTTTCATAAGTTTAATTTTGAAGGACAGACCAAGGACATTGACATTGCACCTTTGCTCGTTTTTTAGTTTCAGTTGTATCGTCGCCGCTGTTTTATCTACCATGTACTTCTATTTTTATTTACTTATAGCTTTATCCCTTGTTAGAGGACAATAGGTAAAGTAGAGAGGCGACCACGCCACTCCGTTGTTGACATTATGTATTGTTCAGCGGCTCGTTGTTATACGCATGCGCGTTGCGCCTGTTCGCCCGCTCCATGTGTTTGCTCGATGTTCGTTCTACCAATAAACCTTCAGGTTAACGCAGTTTTCTCCTTGTTGGCGCTATACATTTGGAGAACGTTAACTAAAAGAACAAAAAAAGGCTATCACAAATGGTGAAAAATTCCCTTGTTTAGTAAACGCCGGCCCCCGAATAAACCCCGGGTCTACGAGGTCTAGTTTGAAATAAATGTCCCCACCATTTAATCGAGAAAATACGGTAATTTCGTACCCAAAGAATAAAGCCAGACCTAGAATAAAGCGGTATTTAATTTTTTTTAGTCAATTCGTAATATGTTTACTTTAATTTGACCCAGAACAACTGCCTAAGAAATATGTAGGACATAAAGTAGTCATGGGTAAAAAGAAACTGATCGGGAGAAACTGAACTTTCCCGGAAAGAATGATAGTAACAGACGCTGAGACGCATTGAGGGCAGAATTTTTGCAAAATTTGCGCTAATTTAAATATTGAACCTGCGAGACTGCTATATTTGGTAGCTCGGTTTATGCCGCGGTTCAGGCACAAAAATCAAATACAAAATTAGAAAATATCAAAACTATCCAAACAAAAGTTTTCCAAATTCTACCGCTATGCTTTTATTGATTAATTTTGTTTTAATTGCTCGACCCAGGAGGGTTTCGAGCTAAGGCCGTAGGAGTGTGAGGGAAAGAAATTAGAATTAGTAAGTTTAATTTGCTTTGCTGTTCAAAGATATAAAATCCAACGAAAGGCTCTATTCTCTTACTATTTCCAGATCAGTCGTAACCAGTGCTTGTTGTTCCTAACTTTCATTATTAGATCATAACTGTAATTAATCTGCCTGCATTAATCTTTTGTTTAGTTGTTATCCATCAGTATTTTTTTGAAAGTTAATATATAGATTTAGCCAAGCCTAAAAGCGGAGCCGCGAAGTAATATACTGGTGTTCGTTTCTCAAAAATGGTCCTGAAACTTTTCGGTCTGAAATACATTTCGGGGCTTTTTTTGGCTCTTTCGCTTTCGAAAAGTGTTTCTCAAAAAGCCTGAAAGTGTTCCGAATTGTCCTTCAATATTTTGGGGATCTGTTCTGTAAAACCAAGCTCGAAAGGTCGTTCTAGAGGCTGAGCACAGCTTGATTATTTTACTTACGAGCCGTCTAGCTTGGTGTTTGCAATGTTTCCATATCCTGTCATTAACTGTGAAGGCTTGTCAAATCTCCTTGGTTTATTGGCTGTTCGCTTGAATGAACTTGATTGAAACGGCGCTCATTTACAAAACAAAATAAAAATTATTCGACTGTTTAAATGGGTTATCTTCATCGCGTTCGGATGTTAACAAATAACATGAACTGCCACTAAATAAAAATATTAGTCTGGTCAAAAATTTATCCTGACATTTCACCGGCATTTTACTGGGATTACCCGAAATAAAGGATCTGGGGAGCTTCGAAGCACTTGTAATAAACTTATCGAGGAAATGTCGCGTAGGTTTTAGCAGCCGCGAAAAAATTCAAGCACTTTGAGGGACACACATTACTTACGGGATAAAATAGCTTTAAACTCAAAACTGCTTCGCTTGTATTTCGTTCTCTAACTTGAGACCATTGAGATTGAAAACAAACGAACAAACACCGTCCAAACATTCTTAACTCTGTTGCATAAGTCTTGCGGCTGCAAATTGTCTGAAATTCGAGCGCTTTAAAAAAGGCACCGAACTGTTTTTGGAAGCTTTTCGGGCATAATAGGTTTAAACCGACAACTGCTTCGCTTATAGTTTTTCAAATAAATGTTATATTTCGTTCTCTAACTAGAGACAATCAAGATTCAAAACAAAGAAACGCCAAACACGCTTTAATTAAATTGTTATTATGCCGACATAAGTTTTGCGGATGCACAGTAAGCCTATATAAAGTTAGGCGCTTTGAGGAACGCACAAAACTGTTTTCGGAAGCTTTTCGGATAAAATAGCTTTAAACCGACAACTGCTTCGCTTAAAAGATTATTACTATTGAAAACTTCTAAAACAAGAAAATCGACAGTTGCACAAAGAGATGGACCGGACGGCGAAAATTGAAAGCAAAGCTTGTGCAGTTGTCTTGCGGCTGTGCTTAGACCTACTGTTATGAATAAACAAACACAAAATAATGGACAGAGAAATCATTTTTGAAAAACATTTATTCGAAAACCCCTATGTTTATACTGAAATGCAATTCGCGTTGCACTTCCAAAATCGTAGGTCGGTCCACGCGAGTGAAATCGGCTCAGCATGGCAAAATATTCAAGAATCTGTCACAAATCTGAGCGCGTTTTCCAATATTTTTTTAAAGTCAAAAGTAAATAACACATTTCTAATGGCATAAATCAAATTTACATTTCAAAACGTAATTTCTTTCATCGTAATACTCGAAATCATGTACCTTAGACCTTTTAAAAACTTCACTTACTCGGTTGTGTTTCAGAACAGGGCAAACTCTCCGCCGTGAAGAAAACAAAGCGATGAAGTCCTTTGAATGCAGCTTTCGTAACTTGAACTTTTCGCCTTCTACCAGTATTCTTTTGAACTTTTTCTTTCCATTTATATATATGAGATGTTTTCTTGTCAAGTATAAAACTTCATTACTCTCGAGCAATCGTTAAATGCTAAAGAAGCTTAAGCTTTTAAAGAAACCTCTTTTTCAAAAGCGACGATGGTCATGAGATTTCCCGCCAAGAAAAATGCCGGTTGCCCTAAAGCACCGTGCGATTTCCCGCCAAGAAAAGATGGCATTCTCTGCCCCCGTCGAGTAGTAAAACGAGGATTTACCAAATACCACCTGATTGTCAGAGAGTTATTTCCGAATTTTAAGCTCCCCACTATTATAAAAACAAGCTCACTTTGCTTCTTGTTTTTATAATAGTGGGGAGCTTAAAATTCGGAAATAACTCTCTGACAATCAGGAAGTATTTGGTAAATCCTCGTTTTACTACTTAACCGAAAAAACCCCAGCATAAAAAAAAGAAAATTTAATTAAAGAAATACAAATCTTATAATATCAAAACAACAATGTCTGTACTTGACATAAACATTGAAGAGCTTTTGAAAGAACTTGATCCAGCAACGTTACAAGCTTTAGAGCAATCACTTGCAGAGGACGCTCCTGCTGTTCGAAAAACTATTCAGAACATATTGGATGAACCTATTTCTGAGAAAGTGGAGAGAATTTTAGATAAACCTTTACTTCCTAAAACCTTTCAACCTACTGCTCCTCCTCGTAAAAGAAGGGGGAGAAAAACACAAGAAATTTTGAGGAAGTTTGATCCAGTTTCTCGAGAAAATATCCGAAATGTTACAAACTATCAGAATGAGATTTTTGATTTATATGACACTTCCGAATATGAGGGAGAAGAAGAAAGAGGGCGACGTTACATCCGTTGGCGTTTTATTCGAGAACTTGAAAGAGATTTAACACCTGATTTTATGACAAAAATACGAGAGAAAGTTAAAACATCTTTCTACGCAAGACATGTTTTTTCATATCAGTTACGCAACATTGAAGAAGATTCGTCAATGGTGATGTACACTAACATTGGCTCACCTTGGTTTGAACGTTTTTCTGAGGCGGAGAAATGGTTGAGTGATGGGAAAAAGTACGTTTAGACCCTGACAACATAAATAGACCGGACACGAAATGGGTGTTTGAAAAGCATTTTAATGTTGATGTAAAGGTTGTTCTTGACCGTCAGCCACTTTTAGGTACAGGACCATTACCAGGTTGGTTGCGTAACCTTGCACATAGTCACAATATGGTGGCTTTAGACACTTACAAAGACAACTTATGTCTTTGGCGTTGTATTGCGGTGCATCGAGGTTCAAGACCAGATCGAAGTACAACGGCAGCATGGGAACTTGCAAAGGGCTACTTCAACCTCACAGCTGTTCCACAAGATTGTCAAAAACATCTTTAGATGAACTTGATGAGGTTGAAAAACATCTTAATAAAAAACAAATTTTCAAAGATTGGTTGGGGATTCGTGTATATGAGCCTGAACGTTTGAAGGATGGTGAAGTGGTAAGGCATATTTACAGGACACCACCAGCCAAATTAACAAATATTTTGACAATTGGAATTTACGAAGGGCATGCTTTTTTCATCAAGGATATTTCGAAGCTTGCAAGAACGTATTTATGTATTCATTGTCGTGCAAGATTTACTCAAGCTTGCCACCTTCAACGGCATGTTCAAATATGTGCGCAATGGAAGACGGTGATTGAATGTGCGGCCGAAAAAAATGAATTACCACAAACAGCTTTTGAGAAGGCTTTTTATCCAAAAAAAATTCATCTTCTCTGGAATCTCTTCGTTGGCTTGAAAAAGAATCAGAAATGCGTAAAATTCACATTCATCACGCCTTTTGCGGGCATGGAGGTGAAAGATGGATTGAGCGTGCGCCTGTAGACGGTTACAACCATGAAACAAAGACTGTTTTTCAATATCATGGATGTCATTGGCATGGATGTCGAAAATGTTTTCCTCATGATCGAAATAGAATTATTACTCATCATAACCAAACACGAGAAGATAGATTTAAAGCAACTGTTAAACGTACACAAAAGCTTCGAGCTGCTGGCTACCATGTAATCGAGGCATGGTCTTGTGAAGTAGGAAAAATAAATATAAAGTTGCCACAGACTCGAACACAAAGTTATCCACACACAATATTGTTTGACTTTGAATCATACGGAGATAAAAATCAGAGAAAGGAACCAACAGGCATGTTAACAATTGAAAACACACACGTTCCAATATCTGTTAGCATTGGTGACACTTTAAATAGAGAACCTACTCATATCTGTGAAAGAAACCCTGCGGAGCTTGTTCACAAGTTTATGGAAGAACTTGAGAGGCGTGAGAAAAATATTAGGGATCAAGTAAGAGCAACCTTTATACCTGAAGACATAAATATGCTAAAAAAAGAGCAGCGTCTCAAAATAGAAGAATGGTGTAATCAGGTGCCAGTCCTTGTGTTTAACTCCGGGAGATATGATTTGAATCTTATCAGAGAACATTTCGCGGAACTTTCAGCTGATACAAATGATAAAGTAAAAGTTGCAAAAAATGGAAACAAAATTATGTTTATTTTGACTAAAAACGTTCGCTTTCTCGATATTATAAACTACTTAGGTCCGGGTACAAGTTATGAGAAATGGGTAAAAGCTTATGAATGCGAAACTGTGAAATCGTGGTTTCCGTATGAATGGTTTGACACCCCTGAAAAACTTGATTTTCGCGGACTTCCGAAATATGAGGATTGGTATTCGAAGCTGAAGGGTGGTTATATTCTAACACGGGAAGAATGGGAAGAGTGCCAGCGTTTGTTCAAAGAAAAGGGTATGTGTACCTTCGCAGACTGGCTGCGTTACTACAATAATCTCGATGTAGCTCCTGGCCTCAAGGCGCTGGAAAAGATGCGTGCTTTCTACACTGATAAAGGAATTGATATTTTGAAAGATGCTGTAAGTATTCCAGGTGTAAGTCCCGTGGATGTGTTGAGAGGGGCGCGGATCTTTACAGCCCGTGCAAAGAAGCGTATGAGATGTTGAAAAAAGCTGATGTTGGAGGACCGAGCCTTATTTTCACAAGATATCATGAAATTGGAGTTACGAAAATAAGGCCTCATCGAATAGCTGAACCCCGTATTTGTAAAAATATAGTGGGTTACGACGCCAACGCTTTGTATTTGTCAACCATGCTAAGAGACATGCCTCGTGGAAAAGGAAGGGTTGTGCACTACAATAAAAAAGCCGCCGCCCGCATACTGACACAAAGGCTCAAAGAAAAAAAATGGTTCGGATTTGCAGAAGTTGATATAGAAATCCCTGATCATTTAAACCCAAAGTGTGAGGAAATGTGTCCGTTCTTTTACAACAAAGAGGTTCCTGTTGAAGCTGTGCCACAACATATGCTTGAATATCTCAAACGTACAAAAAGGAATCGTGGAGATGGAAAAAAGTTAGTGGGAGCATTGTCTGCAAAGAAGATATTATTATACGCACCTCTTCTAAGATGGTATCTTGAGCAGGGAGCAGTAATCACAAATGTTTATCGGACAATTGATTACCAACCAACAAAAATATTCACTTGGTTTGTGAAGCAAGTGACTGAAGCTCGTAGAACCGGAGATAAAGAAAAAAGCAAGGCGCTGCTGGCTGAGGTATTTAAACTGTTAGGAAATAGTGGGTATGGAAAGCTCATCGAAGCCTTGGAGAGGCAAACAAATGTTGATTACACCACAGACGAAAAGAAAGTTGACAGAGCTTTGCGAAGCGCATATTTCAGTGATCTTGATGAAATTGGGAAAGCGTATGAGCTGGAAACCCGAAAGCCTCAGATTACAATAAAAAGACCATTTCAGGTAGGAATAGCTGTATATCAACTAGCTAAACTTCGAATGCTTGAATTCTATTATGACTTTCTTGACAGATATTTTGATAGAAGAGATTTCGAATTGATTCAAATGGACACAGACAGTAATTATATGGCAATCAGCGCAGAAAAGTTGGAAGACATCGTCAAACCAGAGCTGCAAAAAGAATTTGAGGCAAAAAAGAAAGAATGGTTAGCTTGGGACAAATGGAGCAGTCGGACCCCTGGGCTTTTTAAACTCGAGTGTGAAGGCAGCAGAATGATTGCACTCTGTTCAAAATGTTATTACATTGACGACTCTGAGGGTAAAAAAAAGAAGTTCAGCACGAAAGGGGTGTCGAAGAATCAAAACGAGATCACGTGGCAGCGTTTTAAGAAAGCTTTGGAAGGCAGCAAGGACATAGCAACTAATAGAGGTTTCAGGATGCGGGACGGGCAGATAGTCACTTACGAACAGCAGAAGCTGGGGTTAAGCGCTTACTACGACAAACGCTGGGTATTGGAAGACGGTATTCACACAGAACCGATCGAGTTTCATTGTTAATTTTCTGGTGGTAGTTGTGTATCTGGAGGGACAACCAAAAGCTCTTCGCGGACAAACCAGCGTTTTGGACCGTCAAACAAATAATAGATAACCGGTGCGTCTGGTTTTATCATAATTTTTTCAATCTCGTAAACATTCAAAGACCAGATTGGGTCGGTAGCTCTTCGCCGGCCACCTTCACGTTCACCAGGTTGATAGAGATAGCGAACACTTAAACCGGAGGGGAGTTTTTTTTCGTTTCCACCAACGGGTCTCAAATAAGGTGTCGAGGGTTTGGATGGAACAGTTTTCTTTTTGATGGCATCAACAGGTTTTTGACCAGTCAGTCGAGTGACTTCTTTATTCAAAGCTGAAATAACAGCAGGCAGTCGGGCCACCCATTCAGTCGATCTTTTGTCTTCAGGGAGGCGCATTTCAACCCCATATTGGTGACCAAACAGTCGTTCAGCCAGGGTGCGGTTGAATCTTTCAACGATAGCTTAATCACGGTGAATACCCACACGACCACGTCTAACCTCAACATTATTTTTCGAAAGCAGTTGATTCACAGCACCCATGAACTCACGACCAGGATCGACCTGAAGCAGTTTCGGCCACTTCAAAGGACCACGACTATAAATCCGTTCCAGAGCAGCTGCGACTTCTTTAGCCTCTTTTGTGGTCAACGGTTCGGGTTCTTTGTATCGAGAGGCCACATCTACCACTGTGAGAGCATATTTAAAACTTTTACGGGAGCGTGGTGGGCGATCGTGTGGGAGACACAGAAGATCAGCTTGGTGAACTTTGTTTGGAACAGGAACCTCAAATTTCGGTCTTGGAATATAACGTGGGGCTGGTAAATAAACTTGCCAAAGAGCTTGCTTTATCAACCAGTTTTGAGCCACATCTTCCGAAACTTTCGCTGCCTGGGCTAATTTCTTAATTGCTGAAAACCCTTTCCAATACCCTTGCGGGCTGTAATAAATGTTTGACAACTTATTGGAAATACGCGAGCTCATTGTATATCATACACAATAAAAAATGGACGACCCATTTGGTTGGTTGCAAGGTGAGAAAATTTCGGCGAAAAAAATTCAAGAAACATTGCAAAAAAAATTAAATCCATTCCCATTATCAAAAAAGATTTATCGTTGTCCTTCATGCGAGGAGCAATTAATTTATGTGGTGAATGAGTTCTGTCGTATGTCCAAAATGTGGTAGAGCGTCTGAATTTGATGATGAACAGTTTCAAGAAGAAAATCGGGAAAGAAGTTTCACTGCAACTAATTTTCATTTGAAAAGTGTTTTGCGGAAATGGAACATTTACAAAATGTTTTCTTTCAGCGAGGTAGATTTTCTTGGTAACGTTATTGCACAATTTCAGAAGATGTCCGGCTAGTCAGTGAACTACCCCTGTTTTCTGTACAATTATTTTGAAAAAGTACCTTCTGAATGCTGGCCCAACAAAAAAGAAATTATGGAATCTATTTCTCATCACCTTCCAAAAAGCTTAGTAAGCTGGTGGCTCGCAAAACAGGAGTTTGATAAATGGTGGTTGAAAGTCAATCAAGGTTCTTCATAAACATTTTCATATTTGCCTGTTTTCGGATTTTTCACCAAACGCATAACAGTACCCTTTTTCGGATGAGTCCAAAATTTCTTGCTTGTGACACCAGTTGGACCTGTGAAAGCATTTTTCGCAATATCACCTGACCAATACCGATCGAATACAGGTTTTGTGGAAGGAATCATTTTTTTTGTCAAAGTTTCAGCAAATTTCGCTACTTCCAATGGTTTATCCAAAGCACCAGTTCCTTTTTGTTTTTTCAAACCTAACCCTAACTTTTGTTTAGCATTGATTGCATTTCTTGCAGCCGCATGGCCCCACTGCCTCTGTTTGTAAGGAACTACGTCAAGAGACTTCACCATTTTTTTATCCGCTTTGTGTTTACATTTTTTCAGGTTTTCACCATACTTTTTTTCACGGTTGGAACAAACATCATAATCAACATCATGTTGCATAGCAATCGCATCTGTTGCACCTGTTGGTGGTTGATATATTTCCAGAATTTCACCCGTTTCTGGATCGTATTTCACCTGCTTTTCAAGAGGGTTATATGGCCCTGTGAAATTATGTCCCGGCAATGTCCAACCTTCTTTTGGTTTCGGAAGTTTTCCAATTGCTGCATGTATATCAAACCCAGCTCCATCCAAATCAGGTCTGTCAGTTTTGTAACGTTGGTTTGGTCGAACTTTAGTTGAAAGTTGATCTAACATTTCACTTCCAACTTTTTGAATGACTGGGCGGGCTTTGTCGAGAGTGTAATTTATTGCTTTCTTTTGCAGTTTGGGGTCTCTCATAGCTTCAGAAGCGTAATATCGTCCAGCTTCAACACTTTTTTTCGCAAGATATGGGATTCCTTTTGTAATTGCAAGATCGCCAACTGCCATAGCAACATCGCCAAATGTACCACTGCCCTCCGCGCGGGAGGGCTCACGTAGTTTCCCGGCAAAAACTTTGATTTCATTTTTCCACAACTAGCGCATTTTGCTTTAAAGAGTTTTCGATTGTTCTTTGTGATTACAACTTTTTCGGTCCCCTGTACATTGGGCGTGTGCCGCTTTTCTTTCACACAATATATTTTTGGATACTCTTTTCCGTTCATCTTGTATTTAATAAGAAAAAATTTTTTCAAACACTTCTTTTCCGCGTTTTAGAAAAATTTTTTCAAACACTTCTTTTCCGCGTTTTAGAAAAAGTTTTTCAAATTTTATCCTGTCTTCACACAGCTTAATTGCTTCTCTTTTTGTTTTAATTATTTTTTCTATTTCTTCCATTTTCTTTGTAATAAACTTTATTTTACATTCTTCAAAACTTTCATAATCTTCATCAATTTCTTCATCAATTTCTTGATCAATTTCTTCAATTTTTCCAACCAGCTCTTTTCCACGTTTTAAAAAAGCTTTTTCAAATTCTAACAATTTTTCATTCCATTCTATTTCTTTTTTCAACCTTTCAATTTCTTCTTTATAAAATTTTATTTGTGATATTCTTAGTTCTTCATATTTTTCATATCCAATTTCACCCCTCACTTCTCTATTCGTGAACCACAAATACATTTTGTATATATCAAGAAAAAAATTTTTTTAAAGAAAAATAATTTTTTACAACCTCTTCATTTTTTAGTAAATCATTGGAGAACATTTTCAAAATATCGGCAAAACTTGTTCCTTTATTTCTTTCGTTCAAAAAGAGAAGGCAGTAATAACCACATCTCACACTTTGTTCCCATTGAATTTGGTTATCATTTCTGAAAAAATGTTTCATCCCATGCATTGACATCTCTTGTTCCCATTCCAAAGGTGGTGGAAAGCCAAATGAATCGAAATACTCGTAAAGACCTTTTCCTTTTGGCCAACAACATACCCAGTGAGTTCCCAAACTTCCAAAATCATCCAAGTTTATAATACATGGAGGATGAAACAAAGGTTTTGTTTCATTTCTGCTGAAAATACCTTTTATTGGAATTCGTAAAAAGTTGCACCATTTTTTCAGGTCAATGTTGGAAAGAGGTTTATCTTCAAATTTCAGTTTTTTTTTTAAACGATAATAATCATCCCAAGTTCCGAAAAAAGGTGGAGGTTGAATTTGCATTCCTCTGCCTTTTGGTGAAGGTGGTGATCGTCTTGTTCGTGGTGGTGGTGGTGGTGGTTGCGTTTGCATACCTTTTCCGATTATTTTTCGTACTAAATCAAGGGCTAAAGGCACTCCGATAGACGCTAACATACCAAGGAAACCGCCATATTGTGCTCCGCCTCCTTTTACTAAACCTTGTCCAACAAGATATTGTTCTGCCGCCTTTTTCTGAGTAGGAGTCATTCGCTGGACAAGTTTATAAAGCTCAATTTCCTTCGGCCCAAAACCCTTTCCAAATATCTTTTTCAGCACCTTTTCAGCGCCGAAACTCAAACCTGCACTTGCTAATGCACCAAGGGCTTGCTTTATCAAAGGTCGTGCCAAACCTAACATAGCAGAAAACAAACTTCCACCACGCTGCGCAGTATTTTGAATTTGGGTCTGGCTTAATTATATTACCATTCCTTTCCCTGCCGCTGAGGTTTTTTTCAGTCGCGAGATTTGAGTAGCAGTTAGAAGAAGTTCGTCACCACGCCCAATTTGACCTGGTTTAACTCTCAGATTGACAGCTGTCTTCGAAACATAAGCTTTTTGAAGTTTATTTGTCTGACCATCAGTCAGTGCGATTTTAAATGGATGATAAGTTGTGCTCATTGTTTTGTATATTATATTCAGAATTTTTTTTGAATTTTTCATTTTGTTTAGACGGCGACAAGCTCATTACCAATTTGCTTCAGCACGAATTCCTTTTCATTCAAAACCAACGCGAAGATCGCATAATCTTGAGCGTTGGCGGCTTCATTTAGTCTATAATGTAATTCAAGCTTTTTCGAGTCGCCTGTCACACTTTCTTTGGTGTTTCGTAGGTCAAAGTAGATAATTGGGTAATACTTCTCAAAATTGGCAAGCTTCAACTGAACGCCGGTGTTGTAGTCGTTCTTTCTGTATCGGAAATTAATCAAATCATTCAAAATTCTTATTTTAAAATCATGATCGTAATCAATCTCAGGGTAAAATTTTGTACCGTACTGAAGGCGACAAGTGTCCAATCTTGCTGAGTTATCGCCATCGATATCAAATGTGTCAAATAGGTAACGGTTTTGTGTATAAGAATTTTGTTTCCGAGTTTGTTGAAAGAATACAAAAACATGTTTGGGGTCTTTTACTCCAGGATTAATCAACCACGTACCATTCGCATCCCTTTGGGAGCTGCTGCTATGCAAAGTTTCATTCAGGTATTTCCATTGGGTTGGTTTCAAGAAATTTTCATTGGCCAGGGTCTGCCCTTTACCAGTGAAATGTAATTGTGGGGTCCACAGATCAAATTCACGAACAACAATTCTTCGGAGTGTTTCATCGTTTTGGAAAATCATTTCTTGGTCGTTTTGCAGTTCAATTACAAACTCAAGTTGCATCGGTGGCAGCAATTTATCGGAAAGACTTTCGAAGAAAGAGTATCTGTTCAAAGGAATAATTGTCTGAACTGTCAAACCTCCATGTGAAAGAAGAGCCCTTGCCCGCATCCCAAGGTTAGTTGTTATCAGTCACTGTGGTGGCGTCAGAGTCAAGATACCAAAACTGGTTTTTTGCCACGCTTCTCGAAAAATCGTCTGAAAAATCAAGCAGATTTTTGATGAAAATACCCTTGTGGATATCGTCCGCCTCGTACAGTTTTTTCCCCGCTGAGATTACTTTCAAACTTTTGATCAATGAGAAAGAACCGTTGATCGGAGCTGATTGTGTGTCAGATCAATGTTGGCTCCGTTTGCTTTAGCTTCAAACTTGAAATTAACACGTAAATAAGCGTCGTACCAGTCATAAAAATTGTCCCGGTCTCTTACAGAAAATTTGTAGCCCGTCTTTTTTTGAAATTGGTTGTTCGCAGGGAGTGTGATCGGGGTGTCCAAATTGAATCGGACGTATGAAACATTCTCGAGGTATGGTTGACTTCTGAACATGCCAGTAAGAGCTTATATTAATACAAAAATTTTTTTTTTAATTTCGTTTGCTAAAATTTGATTTAATTTCACAAGGGCGTCTGATTTTTTCTGTGTTTGGTTTTGCAAAATATTTGCAAGTTTCTTTTTTGCATCCTTAGACAACGGTTTTTGTTTTTTTCGCTCTTGCAGTATTTTTCGTATTTGTTTCGAACCTTTTTCAACAGCAAGTTCACCAACTCTCTGACCAACTCTCTGGTTTTTCAGCGATTGTTTTCGAAGCTTTTTCGGCTGTTTTTTTGCCACGTCCTTTATATTTTTTTTGAATATTTTACCGATGGTCATGAAGGTGTCACGGATTACACCCGACCCTTTGTGTTTATATCGATAACGTCCGGTGTTTTCATCATAGTATCTTTCCCACTCACTCGGATGATGCATGATTGTATATTTATAACAACAAAAAACTTTACTCTTTTTCAAACATTAAGCTAATTGCAATGTCTGTACCATTAAGATCCAGGATATTGTTCTTCCGTCTGTCACCCAAACTCTTATTTCATTTATTGAACTTTTATTAACAGGTTGCCTCTCAAGTCGACGCGGCTCTTTTCGAAATGGATAGCTAACCTGAAGATCTGCTGTTGAGAAACTGTATAACACATCGCTTGAAACATTGTTTGTTCGGCGTGAGATAATATCACAGTGCAAATATACCCAATCAACACCTCTTGTGATATTTGGAACTTTTCTTCCGACAGCATCTTCACTCAAGATACTTTTTCCATAACCAAGCAATTCACCAAAATTTCCTTGAGAAAAGTCAAGCTCATAATCTTTATGTATCAAAGCCACAACCCTATAAATTGACATATCGAAATATATAGTGAAAATGTAATCACTGTCTTTGTTTGTCGGGTGTACTTTACCGGTGTGTTGCTGAATGAATGTGTTGATTCTTTTGTAATCATACATACCATTCGGGAAAGTTAAGGTCTTCCACGCTTGTTCTGTTTTTTTCTTCCAGCGAATTTTGTTGTTATCATAACGAGAATCGATATTATTCCATGAGTAACTCATTGTGATAAGTCTGTTCATCGCAGCTTTATAGTTTTTTTCACCCAATTCGATCGGAGGATGAAACTTCACTGTAAAATCGTGTGAAACATTCCGTTCTCCACCTCTTTCTAGTTTTGCAAGGCTCGAGTCAAGCAGTATGTCAAAGCCCATAATTGTTTTATATTAAAGAAATAATTTTTTTCTTTTGCTCTTCATTTATTCTACCGAGTTCAACAAGTGAATCAAGCAGATGAAATACCTGTTTTTTAAGTTTTTTTGAGTTGTTTCCTGCTTTTATTGATCCAAAACTCAAATTAAGCTGGTTGATCAATTTTTCAGCTTCATCATCATAGAAACCACTTCCTTCGGTTTCCCAATCCTGTTTTGAAAAGTCATCTTCATCATCAGAAGTTCAAAAGCAGGTCTTCGGCTCATGACAGCTTTGTCCAAAGGGGTTGGAGTAGTTTCTCTTTTTTTGTGTGGGGAGTGGACTTCAGTCTATACTTCCCCGCCTGTAACTGTTTCTCAAAAACTGTTTTTGGTACCCCTCTTTTCGCAAAAATTCCATCTCTTACTTTTTTGAGGTCCTCTATTGAATAACCATATAATGGAGAATATTTACTTTTTACTTTGTAATTGGGATCATTTCCAAATTTCGTGATCAGTTGATTAACTGTTTGTAATAGGGTTGATTCATGGGAATATTCTTTTTTAACCGGTGGATTTTTCTTCCATCAGCGTTTGGGGTGGTGGTGGTGGAAAATCATCATCATCATCAACAACTTCTTGATATGAGGGTGGTGGTGGTGATGGTGGTGGTGTTGGTGATGGTGCTGGTGTGGGTGCGTCCGGTCTGCATTCATCACCAAAAGGGTAAGTTTCGTCGAATTCATCCATTGTGTAATCAGGAAATTCCTGCTCTTCCTCTTCTTCTTCTTCCGCAGTGGTGCTTCTATTTTCATCAAGCCTTTTTGTAACTGGTCTAAAAAGTTCTTCTCCTGCAAGCTGACCAAACTCTTTGTTTATTTTATCCATTCTAAATTTTTGGTGAATTTCTTCTGTTTGCTGATCGATCGCCGACTTTTCTTCAGCCAACTGACGCCATTTTTTCATTGACATATTTCCAGCGTGAATATATAGAAGCGAAAAAAAAATGAAGATTCCAAATTATGACCCAGGTTCTTCTAAGAGTAACTACAAACAAGGCCACCCTTGCATGCCAGCAGATGTTTTTCGGATGTTAATTTGTGGGCCCAGTAATTCTGGTAAAACAAACACATTACTGCATATGCTTTATGAGTTGTTAGAGCATGATAAAATTTACCTCTTTTCAAAAAACCTGCACCAGAACAAATACCAGGATCTTTTGCAGTACTTCGCTGAAGAAGTCAACCCCCACCCCAAGGTTGGTTATGAGGTTATCGAGGCCTATGGTAATGAAATCATTCCACTCGAAGAGCTTCCGGTGGACACCCAAAAAATAGTTGTTTTTGATGATCTTGTTTGTGAAAAAAACCAAAACAGCATCATTAATTATTTTATCAACGGGCGGCAGAAAAACTGCTGCGTTATTTACCTCTCTCAAACCTTTTACAAGGTGCCAAAAGACATCCGTGTTAACTGCAGCCATCTTTGTATTTTCAGATTAGATCGAAAAGAAAACAAACGAATTGCAAACGAAATAGGTGTGGATCATGAGGTTTTAGATCGCGCCACCGATGAAAAATATTCTTTCTTTTACTATGACAAACCCCAGAAATTAATGAAAAAAATTTTGATGAAGATATATAATGGGGTATATTAACAGTCAAATAGGTGGAACTAGCCAAACTACGATGAGTGAGGGTGGAAAAGTTGGTCCTCCTGGCCCAGGGGGTCCTCCTGGACCGAAGGGTGATAAAGGCCCTGGAGGACCACAAGGTCCTAATGGTCCAAGAGGTGAAAAAGGGCCCGCTGGACCACAAGGTCAGGAGGGGGCACAAGGACCGCGGGGTTTAAAAGGTGATAAGGGCGACAAGGGCGATAAGGGCGATAAAGGTGATCGTGGCCCTCAGGGTAGTGCCAGCGGTTCTGCTAATATTGACATGCAAAATAAGTACGATATTTTGCCAATAAAAAGCAACCCTTATCCTGTCCACGGTGATCTGACAAAGGTAATAAACTATCAGGACACGAGAAATATCTTTCTTTCAAAAAAGGAAGGCGGAAAAATAGAAGCAAGGATTGATATGAACAGTAATACAATCTACAACGTAAAAGCCCAGTACAGGCAGATCAAGCAACAAACAAAAAATATGTCGATAATCAGCTTGCAAAAAAACTGGATAAAGGAGCTGATATTGATATGAAAAATAAATCAATTATGAATCTTGATCTTCCATCAAACAAAAGAGACGCTGCATGTGTCGAGTTTGTTAACTACAGAATTGATGATATGACACAAAAAAAGTTTCTCACACTTGATGGCACTAACAGTATGACTGGAGACTTGAATTTAAATAACAATAAAATTATTAACTTAGAAACCGATTACAAAGATTCGAAATCCGCAGTTAATGTTGATTTCATGGAAAATGAAATAACAACTGTGAGAGATCTTGTCACTCAAAAATTTTATGAATCTCAGATCATTAACTCGGGACAAAAAAGAGACGCCTTCAGATACTTGATGGAAGACACTGATGAATCTTCAAGTGAAAACAATATTGAGGTTTTGGGCATCACAGATTTTTCTGATTCTCCACATCAAATAAATAAAAAAGCTTACTCTCTCAAACTCTTGTTTGAAAAAGGCTCGCCCTACCAGTACAAGTCGCGCCTCGGTTTTAACTTATATAAACTTCCGGTCGGTTATTACACAATGGTCGTTGAATGGTTTCCGCCGGAAATGAATGAGTTGTAACACCCCAAGCTACGACGATTTCAATTTCTAATTATGCAACAAAAACATTCGAGAAGTACACCAAAACAGTTATCAATTTTCACAGATGGGGTAGCTCACCCCCACAACACCTATATCTCGATCTGCACGGTACAGTCAGTAATCCATCATATTTAACAATTGGTCATCTAACTGTTTATGGTGTTAAAGAAACAATTTCAAATGTTGACCCAAGTGTCTATGACACCGCTTTTGTTATTGAAAATGGAAAAATGGTAATGGAAACAGATTTGTCTTTAAACGGACATAATTTGAGTGGTTCCGTTCATCGCATAAATGGTTTTCATGATAAGAGAGATGGTAATGGTGATTTTTCATTAAATGGTTTTAAAAAAATAATAATGAATAAAAGTAATGTGTTATTAAAGGCAAAAATAATATATGAAACAAACCAAAGTAAATATAATTCTATTAGTCTTTTTTTGAAAAAAGAAGATCCTAATGATTCGACAAAATCTTCTGTACATAGGTTCAATTCGACTGATATAAGAAAAAAAGAACAAAACTTCGATATTAATCATGATATAGGAATTTATTATGTAATATCAATGTTTTTTACGGATGAAACACAACTATCACATGTAAACGAAAATTTATTATTATTGGTTGAATATAAATAGAAACCCAAACATTTTTACATTTATTATATAGCACAATGCAGGACATTTTCGAATTCAACCATATCGACCAAACACTTTCTAAAGAGAAAGTTAAATTTCTGAAAGATTTATACGCTTATTACCATAAGAAACATTATGCCTATGAAAAGTTGCATCGCGGTTTTCGAAGAAAAAATTTTGTTTGTAATCTTTCGGCTGGCAAATTAATAATTAGTGCCGCAGTAGCCGGAGGAATTACATTGAACCCTGCTGTCATGGCAACTTTAACTGGTGTTGGTCTTACTTTGTAAGCAGTGGCAAGCCTTAAGAAATACGATAAGAAAACAGAACAAGCAAATTTTGCCCGTATCGAATACCAAAAAATACTTGATGAGATTCGCTTTTACCTCAGAGGTGAAGATTTCGACGAGAAGGTCTTTCTTGATAGATTGAAAATGAAAGATAATTTCGTCACTGATCATTGTATGGAAATTCCTCTATCTATTCAAAGAAAGTATGATAAAAAATTCACTCAATTATAGATTTTCAAAGTAATTATATACGCTAACAAAATGATTGCACTTTTTGCAGCTATTTGTTATTGGTTTTTTGAGCTTCTCACGCCCCCCGAAATTAGGCAAATACGCTTTATCACTCGTGAGTGTGTTTCAAAAATATTGTTACCAACTCGTGATGAAGATGGCTACCCCATTTCAGGCGAAGATGTGGTTCCATAAGACGATTTTCATCTCTAAGTTGACAACTTCACCAACAGAGCCACAATAAAGTTTATTTTTGAAGAATTTGAAAAAAAAAACAAATTAGATAAATAAAAATAATAAATATAAAAATGCAGCAAGCAAAAGAAAGAGCGGAAACGGTAAGGTTCCTTTCCATGCATCTTATTAAATACCTTAAAGAAAAAAATTATCATACTGATTTCATTAAATCTTTTAATAAAATTCTTGAAAAAACAGACGCTTTTTTGGGAGGTGAACAAATGTTTATGGATTTGACAGAAGAGAAGTTGAATAACTTATGTGATCTTTTGGCAAATGATTTGCTTTGTTTTTAACAATAAAGGATTATTAAAAAAAAACGTGAGACAAATCGTGAATGGAAAACATACCGAATTTCCAGCGCCCTTAATTTTTTATTCCTCTTTTTTAAAAAAACACCATATTAAATAAATATATCTTCAAATATATCTTCAATGGATGTCTGTACAGATCAACAAGCGGTCTCACAAGACTACCAAACAGAGGATGTATTAATTGATGAACCAGATTTCTCTGATAAAGAAGAATGGCCAACAGAAGAATGTTTTGAAATTGTTGAAATTTTTAAATGGAGAGATATTCCTGATGAAATATACAGAATAAAAAACGTTACACACCGAAAAGGTAAATTTGGAGATTCAGCTATTTTAACTTTAAAACCAAAAGATAAAGATGATTTTCGTGTATGGGGCCCAAAACGTCTTGTTGAAGATCTTATATATTATCCTTATCAATTTGTTAAAAAAATGGGTGTGGAAATATCTAATGAAGGAAATGAATATTTTGTTTATAGATTAAAAAAATAAATTAATAATTATGATAAACTTCTTCAAACAAATCAGTGCAATATTTGACTAAAGTTATATCAAGTATTGAAACTGGAGTAATTATTTCATGTAAGATTTCTTCTTGTTTATAACAAGGGAAACAACAACCAACACAACAACAATGCATATAAGCAACACACACTATAATTTGTACAAACCGCTCCATTTCAGGACAGAAAGGTTGAATTAAAAGCTCGTTGTGAACAAGGTTCCAACCCAAAACCTCTCGCTCTTTCAGTTTCATGGTGAGGTAATGTTTGTAAATTATCTCACGTAACTCTGGTGGTAAGTTTTGGATTGCTTCCGTAATCTGACATTTGTTGAATGCGGCAGCGATTAAATTTAACTCACAGATATCAATAAGATAAAAAAAAATTTTTTGTGTGTGTTCGGTTATTTAAAAAAAAAAAAACTGGATGGTTGGTACTCTTCACAAAAGCACACCAAAGTCTTTATATGCGCTGTGCCAGTCGAAAGTATCAGAGCAAATCTTTACTAAAGGTATATTCTCAATCGGAGGAGTGTACAACAGTTTGTTTTATTCCTTGCTCAAAACAGGGATAACAAAACCCTTCCCAGCGACAGTCTATATAATCTAAACATGTAATTATACGCACAAGTTGCTGCCTGTTATAACAAAGAGGTTGTTTTAATAACTCATTATGTACCTCTTTCCATTCAGCTGTTTGTTGACTTATGTTCTGAATAGTTTTTCGAACAGCAGGAGCGTCCTCTGCAAGTGATTGCTCTAAAGTTTGTAACGTTGCTGGATCAAGTTCTTTCAAAAGCTCTTCAATGTTTATGTCAAGTACAGACATTGTTGTTTTGATATTATAAGATTTGTATTTCTTTAATTAATTTTTTTTATGCTGGGGTTTTTTCGGTTAAGTAGTAAAACGAGGATTTACCAAATACTTCCTGATTGTCAGAGAGTTATTTCCGAATTTTAAGCTCCCCACTATTATAAAAACAAGCAAGCAAAGTGAGCTTGTTTTTATAATAGTGGGGAGCTTAAAATTCGGAAATAACTCTCTGACAATCAGGTGGTATTTGGTAAATCCTCGTTTTACTACTCGTCTGGTTGTCTTGGGACTCCCCTCCCCCTCCCACAGAGTGTGCGGACGGACGGACGGACGGATGTACGGACGTACGGACGGACGGTCACGTGACTATTACGTCACAACCAAAATTTATCGGATTGATAGGTTGCCATATTTCCTAGGCAATGGAGCTCCGCTGACGGGCTTTGCCCGCAGGCTCCGCTATTAATCTTGTAAAGGACATTTCGTTCTGCCCAATTCTACGTTTTAGAATCCATAAGGTAATGTTTGCTCAGACGTATTGTGATATTACCTAATCGTTTAGTTTGCTATATTTTACTATAAATACAAGCGCTTTGTATAATGTTATTCGGCTGGAAATTGGAATTAAAGTCCACCGTTGGAACCAAGTCCTGTGTGTATCTACGTCTCAGAGATATGTTTGCCGTAACAGATCCCTGTATCCTCCATAGCCAGTGAGTTCCCCAGGTTTTGAGAGTATCCCAAGGTTTTACAAGTGCTTTCACAGGCCAAAACCTATTTCCCCAGTATATGCCAAAAAACCTATTTTCACAAGCTTGTCCTGTTCGAGGTAGTTGATTATGTCAGCCAGAGTTGGATTTTGCTTTTGCAGTTCCCACATCCTCTCGGTTTGCACCCTGGGCTTATCGTAAGCAGCTACAACTGGACTGTAAGGACGGCGGGAGATTGCATCAGCAATGCCATTACTCTTTCTTGCACGGTGCCAGTCTAACACTGAACCACATGGAACAGAATAATAAACAGCAGCACAGTTAAGTACTGCTCAGTAGCTTTCATTTGAATGGTCACACTTAAGGATTCCAAACACTGAACTACATGGAACAGTATAATAAACAGTAGTACAGTTAAGTACTGGTCAGTAGCTGTCATTTGAATGCTCACACTTGAGGATTCCTAACACTGAGCCACATGGGATAGTATAATAACAGTAGCACAGTTAAGTACTGCTCAGTAGCTATCATTTGAATGGTCACACTTAAGGATTCCAAACACTGAACTACATCGAACAGCATAATAAACAGTAGCACAGTTAAGTACTGCTCAGTAGCTTTCATTTGAATGTTCACACTTGAGGATTCCTAACACTGAACTACATGGAACAGTATAATAAACAGTAGCACAGTTAAGTACTGCTCAGTAGCTATCATTTGAATGGTCACACTTAAGGATTCCTAACACTGAACCACATGGAACAGTATAATAAACAGCAGCACAGTTAAGCACTCCTCAGTAGCTATCATTTCAATGGTCACACGTTAGGATTCCTAACACTGAACCACATGGAACAGTATAATAAACAGCAGCACAGTTAACTTCTGCTCAGTAGTTATCATTTGAATGGTCACACTTTAGGATTCCTAACACTGAACCACATGGAACAGTATAATAAACAGTAGCACAGTTAAGTACTGCTCAGTAGCTTTCATTTGAATGGTCACACTTTAGGATTCCTAACACTGAACCACATGGAACAGTATAATAAACAGTAGCACAGTTAAGTACTGCTCAGTAGCTATCATTTGAATGTTCACACTTAAGGATTCCTAACACTGAACCACATGGAGCAGCATAATAAACAGTAGCTCAGTTAAGTACTACTTAGTAGCTATCATTTGAATGGTCACACTTGAGGATTCCCTAACACTGAACCACATGGAACAGTATAATAAACAGTAGCACAGTTAAGTACTGCTCAGTAGCTTTCATTTGAATGGTCGCACTTGAGGATTCCTAACACTGAACCACATGGAACAGTATAATAAACAGCAGCACAGTTAAGTACTGCTCAGTAGCTTTCATTTGAATGGTCACACTTGAGGATTCCTAACACTGAACTACATGGAACAGTATAACAAACAGTAGCACAGTTAAGTACTGCTCAGTAGCTATCATTTGAATGGTCACACTTAAGGATTCCTAACACTGAACCACACGGAACAGAATAATAAACAGCAGCACAGTAAAGTACTGCTCAGTAGCTATCATTTGAATGTTTACACTTAAGGATTCCTAACACTGAACCACATGGAACAGTATAATAAACAGTAGCACAGTAACGTACTCTTCAGTAGCTATCATTTGAATGGTCACACTTGAGAATTGCTAACACTGAACCACATGGAACAGCATAATAAACAGTAGCACAGTTAAGTACTCCTCAGTAGCTATCATTTGACTGGGCACACGTAAGGATTCCTAACACTAAAGCACAGTCAAGTACTGCTCAATAGCTATCATTTGAAGGGTCACACTTAACGATTCCTAACACTGTATCACCTGGAACAGTATAGAGTACCCGCCAACTCACATGCATTATGCGTGAGTCACACGCTTGCAGATGGAAAACATCGATCACATGTATACAGGACAATTTCTCACGCCTGAATTCCGGATTATCAGTGAAGGGAGACTGAGGTCATTTGCCTATTTATTTATGCCCTTTAAGATGAAGTGTTTTAGTACTTTATAATCAATTTCTTAGATTTTTTTATTTCTGTACGACAGATCAAAGGTGATGGCCTATCATTGCTTTCGTCTACTTGCAGGTAGAGTTGGTGGACATCTAGATTTGTGATTTAAATGGCAGCTGTAGCAACATCGCTCCTGGCCAGTTCTGTAGAGAAGACAAATGGAGCCAAGCTGAGCAGGCTTCTCATCGATGGTGGAACAACAGTTCTAAGGAAGGTATTTGATGGTTATCACCCTCCTGCAAGCTTGGCTGCTGACCTCGATGCCTATTATGCCATTCTTAACAATCTCTACCGTCGAAGAATTCTGAATGGCCATCAGTGGGACAAACTGTTTCCACCCAGTGGAGTGGCCCCAGACTCCAACACGTTTGAGATAACTCTTCTATTCCTCCTTCTCACCAACATTTGTGGACTGTTCCCTCCCCCGACAGGTTGGCATTCTAAACCACCCGCAAGTGACACCTCTCTTGAAGCTAACCTTGCTCGCATTAAGTTTTTCTGAAATGTCTTGTATGGTCACGTGACGACCACTGGTGTTGATACACCAACTTTCACTGCTCTGTGGCTGGAGATAAGTGCTGTTCTTGTGGCTCTTGGCTTTGATCAGCAGGCAGAGCGAGGTGGAGAGGAAGATTATCTTGACACGTTACGTGAGTGGGCCGACAGTGAAGAGGATATCAAGTCACAGCTAAAAAACATACATCAAACGCAGACCACAACCCAGCGCACTGTTGAAGAGGTACGTCAGACCCAGATTGAACACCACGAAGCAAATCAGCATAGTAACCTAAAGCTGGAAGAAGTACGTCAGGTCCAGACCACAACCCAGAAGATTGTTAAAGATATTCGTCAGACCCAGATAGAAGAACTAGAAGCCCTTCAGGAAAGTAGTATGAAGCTGGAAGAAGTACGTCAGTCCCAGACCAAAACCCAACAGACTGTTGAAGATGTCCGTCAGACTCAGATCGAACACCACGAAGTGTTTCAGGATAGTTATATGAAGCTGGAAGAAGTACGTCAGACCCAAAACATAACCCGACAGACTGTTGAAGAGGAACGTCAGTCCCAGACTGAAGATCGGAAAACACTTCAGAATAACAAATCAAAGCTGAAAGAAGTACAACAGTCTCAGACGGAAATGCAACACACTGTTGAAGAAGTTGCAGCAGGTCTTCAAGAGGTAAAGGACGCAGTCGATAACTTAAAAGAAGGAAAAGACAAGGACAGGGCAGATGAAGTTCTTCGTAAACTTGCCAAGTCTGAATTTATAAGGGACATTGAGTATTACATTGAACGATTTCAGGGAGGCCCCCGTGAGTGGGTCTTTAACAGAGTTGAGAACTGGCTGGATGACAGAAGCTCCGAAAACCGTGTCATGGTGATCAGTGGAAATGCGGGAATGGGAAAATCAGTCATTGCTGCTGTAATTTGCAAGAGGATGCAAGAGGTTGGCAGATTGTCAGGGAGCCACTTCTGTCAACATAATAATGTACGTTATCGTAATCCTCAGTTGATGCTTCAGTCCTTGGCCTGTCACTTGTCCCATGCCCTGCCAAAATACAAAGAAGCTCTTGTGGAACAGTTGTCAAGAAATCTGGGTAAAGATCTTAACAACATGGGCGTGGAGGAACTGTTTGCTCTGCTTTTCAAGGAACCGCTAGCTGCTGTAAGTGATCCCGGCAGAAGCATGTTGATGGTGATAGATGGCCTTGATTAAAGTGAATACCAAGGGCGCAGTGAGCTTCTTGATGTGATTGCAAGTCAGTTTTGCAAGCTTCCTTCTTGGATTCGTTTTCTCCTCACCACTCGTCCAGCGACAAACATTGAAGAGAAACTAAAAACCATGAAGCCATTTCAATTAGAGTCAAATGATGAAAAGAATTTGGAAGACATCAGAACGTATTTAGAAAACAAACTGCAACTTGTTATCAAACCAGAAGCTGTAAACGCCACTGTGGAAAGGCTACTCGTTAGGACTAAAGGATTAATGCTGTATACTTATTTTCACGTTTCCACCATTGAAGAGAATCCATCTGCTCTTAACCAAGATGTTGATAGCATCTTACCTTCAGGGATTTCTTCGGTCTACCATTCCTACTTCAAACGCCTGGAGAGTGAATTGATTAAGGAGCTGGAGATCAAAGAGGAGCATTTTGTGAATTTGCTTTGTGTCATTACCGCTTCAAGGGAGCCTTTACCAATTGATTTCGTTTCTAATCTATTAGTACCCATCAGGAATTCACCTCTTGCGAAACGCAAAGTACTTAAAGCTATGAGCAGTGTGTCCTCACTTCTTCCCATTCGTGGTGGCTGTCTTCACGTTATTCACAAGTCAGTGAAAGACTGGTTGACAGACATATCTTGTTATGGAGAGCACGAATTTATCGTGGACGAGATAGAAGGTCACCGTATTCTAGCAGACCTGTGTACCAAGGAACTTGATGATCTGAAAAGAAGGGGCGTGGGCGTACATGTCACGCAATTTAGTGCCACGGAGAAGTATTCCCTGCATCATGGTGGGCATCACATGCTTTACTCGGACGAGGCTGAAGAACTTGTATGGCTTCACAAGCAAGAACGTCCTTAGGGACCGTCATTATCTAGCGGAGAGGGAAGACCACTATATTTGGAGGAGGGGTCACTATTTTTTGAGCTCCACCATTATAAAAAAAAGTTATTAAGGGGAGGGCTACTTTTTTTTGGAGATACGTATTTACCACGTGTCTTGAACTCTGATATCTCTTGATTTTGGTCACCTCTACCCCTTGTAGGTTTTCAATTTGTCATTGATTGCAGCATTAAAGTGAAATGCCGGGCCTATGGAATGAAAGTACATATATCGTGAATACACAAGGTCTTAAAGGCATATCTGTTCAATAAACCACAATATTAAATTTATACACCATTCATTTATTGTACAAAGTTCGTACAAATTTAAAAATACAACATGCATGAGAAGATTTCAGAAGAAGCTAAAAACCGGCCCGCAAAAACTTTAATGCTGGACTCGCGCACACGCACCGATTGTATCCATGGAAATTTCAGCATTGCAAGTGTCTCATCCAACGTTGTTTGAACTTGTTCGAACCGTTTCAGCACACATCTGCAACGATTTTGAGCCCAACAAATTTGGCAGTTGCGAGCATTTGCACGGGCCTTTTCAATGATGATGATACCTAATAACATTTAATAACAAGCCTTACTTTTTGAACACAAACAATATTTTCTTCCAGGTTAAAATATGCCATATAAATATACAAAACGTCTGATTTGGCTACGGTAGTTAATCTGATTCATGGTCCAAGTATGGCATGGAAGTTGTGGAATAGTCCCAGTATGGACCGTAATCGTCATCTGACGAATACTCCTGCACTGGCCTTATTCGGACTGCGGCAGCTTCAACAACACTGCAGTCATCTTCTTCATCATATCTCTCATCACCATCATTATAATCCAGATCATCATCATCGTGGTCGTCGTCGTCGTCGTCGCCGTTGAAACTACTAGTTGCAGCGTTCCCTCCATTCTTGCCTAGTATGCCTGAGAGGTAGTTCTTCGCGTCACTGCTTAGCCGAGGTGTATCATATCGGCATAGCAATAATTCCACCCATTTTTCTTTTCTCTTTTGTTCAGTTTTAACACAGGCTCTTTTTCTATGTGACTTTTTTTCACAGAGAGGTTCTTCATCTAAACCAGGGGCGATCTTTTTTCGAACCTCTGACTTCCTCTGAGAGGTACTCATAGCCTTACGTTTTGCCGCACGGTGTTTGCTCTGTTTTGGGTTGGATCGCGATTTTTTCTTGAAGGCTCCAAAATCAACCTGAAAGAGATTCGAGGCTTTCCTTCCAAGCTCAGTTAACTTTGCTCTCGTGGTAGCCAGCTTGGTTTAAACTGAAGCAGCTCAGAGATAACGGACGGTCCTCGTCAAAATTATGTGACGTTTTACGGCCAGCTTTAATTTTTCTGTTTCCAAGAATTGCTGATTGCAGATCACTCTTTACTTTGTCTTCAATTTCCTGCAGAGGTTTTTCCACCTGATCGATTCAATTCAAGTTCATTGTTATAATGCTGGAATCATGGGGCTTTTATGTGTGGTTCTCCCTCAGTAGGTAACCAGCTGTGGAAGGGTTTTTTGTGTTGTCCAGTAGCTGTGTTTTGCTCTTCACCTTCTCGACTTCCTGGCGGACCGTGTAATGGCGCCTTGCCTCCTTGTGGAACTCTTCAGAAAACTTCTGTTTTAAAACAGCCAAGAAGGAAACATTTTCAACAAAAAATGACTCATACACTTGATTGTAGAAGAAGTTCATCGCTGGTCGTGGATTCGGAATCCAACCAAGCGCCTTGTCTCTCCGTATTTGTGGCTCAGATGATCTCATGAGTTCCTTCACTTCCTTGTCTGTATATGACGACAATCATAATGGTGAGAGCGAAGAAGTGTACTACCAATAGCTGGTAGAACATGACGGCCATGGAAAGGACGATATCTGATATATTTATATATATTCCATTTAAGTTTGACCTTTGACTAAAGGAAACGCTGGGCCTTTTTTGCAAACCGCTGTTGTACTTTTTTGCCGTTGGAGAGGGTCACAATTTTTTTTATTCGAATTAGGGGAGGGTCAGATATTTTTAAAACTTTTATGGGGGAGGGCCACAACTTCTTGGCCGAACTTTTTCTCAGTTTAGTGGCCCTCCCCCCCCGCTAAATAATGACTGGTGCCTTAGAGTTTTCCGAAGATGTCCAAATAATCCTCCAAACGCTGTTGTCCCTTTTGAGGAAGTACCATGACAGACTTACTAGTCATCCTCGCGTCTTTTTGCAAACCGTGTTGAATGAAGGGGGACCATTGCTGTCTGCTGAAGCGTCGCACCTTTTGCGGATGAAATACCCGGAAATACCATATGTGGAATGCATAAACGGGGGGAAATGGCATGCAGTTGTTCTTGCCCGATTTAAGTGTTTGTCTAATGTGGCCTGCTGTGATGTATCCCCGATGCAAGATTTCATGGCGTGTGAATGTATGAACGGAATGCTTCAGCTGTGGTCACTCCATACAGGCAGGCTAATCTGAAAACGTCCCATCAAGGTGCCAAAGAATTATTGTGATGGGTACGGGGCATATAGAGAAATGTCCTCCACATCTGCTTTATCATTTTACCGCTCAGTTACTTTTCATCCTGATGAGGACCTTGTGTTACCAGGAATCCTTAGCCATGCCTATACCATCGAAGGAGAATTAAAACCACTTTTTCTCGAAAGTAACTGCATGTTCTCAGTTTGTTCAATTTCTGAAGACAAAACCAAGATACTGACTGATTGCCCAGAAGATGCTAAATGCCTTGTAATGTGGAGTTTAGAAAATGGGTCAGAGATTTCTCGTGTCACCAGCGATGTAGATGTTTTGTCTTTTGCATGGTCTCCAGAGGGAAGATTGATAGCAATTTCCCATGCTACGGGTTTAATCTGTTTGGTTGATGTGATGAATAGTTTTACGACTCTAGCACAAACGACTACCTCAAATGTTTGTGGAATGATAAAATTTTCACCCGATCATCTAGTTCTCTATTGCTTACATATTCCTTGTGCTTCCTCACCTTGCCCAAACCTGTTTCGTTTCAATGTCGTTGAGCACACGTGCTACACCTTTCGTTGGAAGTATGTTCTGATTAAGTTTTTTATGATCCCAGGGAATTTGAATCTATTAGTGACTGTGGTTTTGTACTCGGGGATCCTATTCCCCTTCTCGGTAGTATCGAAGTACTGGTGCCTTTGATGACATTTGATTTTCTACTCACGAAGCAAAACCTATTACGAGTTGATCCTTCGCGAAGTCACATAAAAATGTTGAATACCGATGAAGTTGATGAAGCAACAGGAAACCTTGAAATGGTGAAAGGCGTTGCACTGTCTTTGGATGGCAGGATGGTATACGTTAGCACTTCCAGCGGTGTAGTTATGGTTTGGGACGTGTCAAGTGGGAACCTCATAGCAGAGAAAGAGACGAGGAAACCATGGGACGTGTCAAGTGGGAATCTCATAGCACAGAAAAAGACGAGGAAACCATTGGACACTTGTCTTGTCACTGTGAGAGAGGGTGTTCTGTTGACAAGTGGTAGCGACACTGTTGAACTGTGGTCGTTTGACCTGACCGAGTGCGTCCGAAGTTGGACCAACTTGCCCAGTAACAAAAGCATGATCCCCATTTCAGAAGAACGTGTGGTGTGCATAGATAAAGGTGAAGTGATTGTCCTGGATACAACCAGTGAAACAATCATGTCAAGAATCCGAGTTTTAGATGGACGAGTCGTGGCATGTAACAGCAGATGTCAGATCATGACCACTGATGATTTTGGCTCACTTCAGTTGTCAGATGACATTGGTATTCTCTGGAAAAAAAATTTGCCATGTTTTGGCTCAAAGACCGTGCGTGGGATTTTTTCCCCTGCCGAAAAATTTGTTGTCTTTTGGTCAGAACGTGGTCGTTATCCCGTGTATGTTGTTGATGAAGTTTCAGGAATCACACTAAACACGTTACGGAACGATGATCCTCCGTTCCATCGGATTACCGAATGCAAGTTTTTCAGTGACGAAGGATGTGTTGTTGTTGGTCAGCCTCACTCAGGACATCATCTTCACTTGTTCAATGTGAAGTCTGGTGACTTGCTAAGTGTAGTTGATGTGGGAGGCACATTCGCTTGTTCAGCAGCTTGCTCTTATGAGAATCTCATCGCCATTGGCTATGATCATCGGTTCTGTGGAGAAACCTTCCAAGTCATTCGGGCGTGGTTGCCTCGGGATAAAGACAGCTTAAAGAGCAAAAAGGTCAGTGCGCTGTTGGAGAGCAAAACTATTATTGTGTATTGTATATAAAGGTTTCTGTGGCAGCCATATTGGAGGTACAAAGCAAGAATGAACGAGGGAGGGAAATGGGGGGAGGGAGGGAGGGAGGGAAGGCGGGAGTGAGTGAGTGAGTGAGGTAACAGTAACAATAAATCTTTATTGTGCCTTAATCTCCAAAGGGAGGTATTGGTCTAGTTACAATATAGGATAACATTAACCAATATAATGAAACAATAAATGCTAAATGTCTAAATTATTTGATTACATTCGTATTAATTATTTCTTTTCTTTTCTGAACATTAAATGAATAATTATACTTCCCAACAAGTTTCCAAGTATTGTCATTCCCTAGATTCAGCAAATATATAATTTTATCATAAACTCTTATAGTAACAAAATGAGCATCTGATTTGCTGATAAGAGAATGGAGTTCGCTTTTTAGGTTATTATATCGTTGACAATACATCAAGAAATACTGTTCACCCTCTGTATAATTTTCCTTGCAAATTAGGCATGTTCTTGATTCAACTGGTATTGATGACCCCTTATGTTCGTATTTTCCTGTTTGTATTCGCAATGCGTGAACTCCTAGTCGTAATTTTGTAATACTAATTCTATGTGCTGGATTCCTGATTATCTTAAGGCACTCTTCTAGTTTGTACTCTGCTTTAATAATTTTTGTGAAATTTTCTCTAGCACTCTCTGGTGTGCTACGTCTAGCTTTCAGCCAATTTTCTACCTATTTCTCTCTTAGCTGCTGTTTTATGTTTAAACGAATTTTCTTTAATTGTTGCTGGGCTTCAACTGCCCTTGTGAGAAGCATTCGTAATGTTTCGTCGCCATTTGATATGTTGCGAAATTGACCGTGACTTTTTGCGTTCAGAAGTACTTCGTTTAAGAGTGGAATGATAGGAGTTCAGATCCCAAAATTTCGCAACCATAGAGTAGTACAGGTTTTACAAGGGCATCAAAAAGTTTGTTCTTTATTTCAATATCCGTATTTGCCAACGACCTTTTAATTGTCAATAAAACTTTGCAGGCTTTTTTACTTAGAATGTCTCTTGCGTAGGCATAACGACCGGATGATGTCATTTCCAAACCTAAATACGTTTGTTTGTCAACAGTATTTAAAGTTTCATCTGGTGTTTCAAAGTGCTTTTGTTCTTGTTTTGGCCGTATCCAGTCAAATGATAATTTTGGATTTTTTGGTGCGTTTCCATTCGTTGGCATGCTTCTGAATTACGTTAGTTGATTGCTGTATAATCCTTTTGGAGAGGAACTTACAACTAACAAGTCATCTACATACCTAAGACAAGTCAAGTAACGATTTCCCAGCATCACTCCTGGACAATTATTTTCCCAGAAATATTGCGGTAAATCATTTATAAATCCCAGTAATGAAAATGAAACTGGGCTTACGCCTAGTGAGTGAGTGAAAAAAGTTGGAATGGATGAAATGAAAAAGTTGGAAAATTCATTTAACAGTGATAAGTGTCGGGATTAACCAGTACTTAATTTTCCCCAGTTAGATGTAGTTTTGATGCGGACCAAACAGAAACGGAATACTCTCCAAGAATCCAAATCGCCTTGCTCTCGTTTGTCTTGGTTAGTTGAAACTCACGTGCGCACTAGGGGACTGTCGGGGAGTTTGAAACTGCTTAGATTTTTATTACAGTCGATGATAGTTGAAACTTGCGCTCTTGTTTGGCCTCTAACTCTCGTGAATTTTTACTGACTCTCTTCTGCTCTTGAAGAGTTTGAACTTTTGTCGGCTCTCTTTGAGCCGAGCATTACGCACGACTGCAGTCTGTCTCCAGATAGTAAACAACAGTGTGCTTTGATGTTTGTTGAAAATCAACTTTACAAGCTTGTCTATTCATGTATACATTGCAGCTAGGATAGTTGCCGAAATTATCTTTCGCACCTAACGATGACAAACAAGGCGTTACACCGAGTCAGGCACTACCGGCAGACTTACTTTGTTGAAATATATATTTCATTTTTCTCAGTTGGCCTTATTCTATAACGATAGCATATTGTGCAGGTTTGCTTGTATAAGTTTTAAGAAGAATGTTTTTTTAGTTGGAGATCTTAAATACAAAAACGTCGAGGTCCGTACCTTGCCGGATACGTCTTGAAATGTGTGTAGAAGTAAAAGAACAAGTTAAGGCGCATGTATTTTGGGACTATTGTGGCTATTCCTAATCCGGTTTAGGAATAACAGAATATACAAAACACCAACTCCCTAAAAGAATGCAATTTTGCCTTTTCTCACTGAACAAAAACATTCCGACCACATACCGTTCGTTTTGTTGTCAGGGTACATTACTAAGGGAAGGAAAAACAAGTGTATATTGTAATCTATTCCGGATTAGGCCACCAAAACGTGCCCTAAGTATCGACATTATATATCACTAGTAAGTCGAAGAGTTTCATACCTTCAGTATAGCTTTGATCCTTCACTGATAGGTGAATATGATCGGTATAAACAGACTAACAAAAATTCAAGTTTTCGCGTGAGACTGCCACCCCCTTCCTTCTTACTTGAGCGATCGAGTTAGCCCCCCCTTCCCCCCCCCCCCCCCGTCCGCAGTCCCTGGTAAGTGAATGAGTGCGTGCGTGCACGGGTGCGTGTTTGGGTATGTGCGTGGATGTATGGATGGATGGATTTCCGCGGTCTTTATGTCATTAACATCGCAGGACAAGATAACAGTTGGACTTGTGAACAATACTAAAAACCGAACAAAAACAGTAGAGTGGAACCCTGTTTATAGGACCTCCTTCAGGCCACAAAAATGTGGTCGTATTAGCGTTCTAATTAGATCTTTAGTTGAGAAAATTGACCGCGTAAGCCGTAGTTCAGGCCAAGAAAAAGTGGCCGTAATAACGAGTTGATAGTATGAACGGGCTGCAGTCTCGTACAAAACTGTTGAGACACTTCAGAATCAGTGACAACTTTGACCGTAAAAATCACTTCCAAGAACATTTCTTTCCCCCTTTCTCCCTTATCAAAGTCTTGTTCATGGGAAGGGTTTTCTTACGTTTCCTTTACCTTTTTTTTTTTTCGTTTGTGTTTTTTTCTTTTACTGATATCTGAAATAGGTTTACCCTACAACATGCTGCAAGCAGAGGTTTATTCGTTATCCTATGTTCCAGCAGGCGAATGAGTAACCCGTCGGAACATAGAGCGACCAAGAAACCTCTGACTGCAGGGGAAATAGGTTAGGATTTTCCAGTATATTTAAGCCTCCCTTAGGAATTACTTTGTTTCTTTTTCTTAAACGTCTTTTATTTTTCCTTTTTTTAGCGTGGACAAGAAAGGGTACAACTGCAACGTCTGAGAGCATTAGCAGAAAATAGACAAAGGTTAGACATAGCAAGAGAAAACGCCTTGACGTACTGATTGCTGAACAAACAGAGGCGTCAGTTCCATTTTTCTCCATCTTCTTTCTATTTCGTTTTTTTCAGGGTGTGTCTGTTTTATGGACAACAAAGAGCACAACTACAACATCGAAGAGCATTAGCAGAAAATAGACAAAGGTTAGACATATAGCAAGAGAAAACACTGTCCAATAACGTTTATTGCTGAACAAACACAGGTATCACTTCTATTTATTTTGTCATCTTTTTATCTCGTGGTTGCGACAGCAACCAAAGAGATTATGGGAACACATAGGCATATTCCTGTCGTTATTTCCGTGACTGAGTCATGTGAATTTGGTGTTGTTCGTGTGATGTTCGTTATTCCCAACAGAGTCTCTTTGCTATGTTTTCAGGCCTTGTCAGAGATGCTTTCGTTACTTTAGGCGCTGATGTACCTGATAACTAGGGTAATGGGGTTGCCGCTGATTAGAGTGATAACTTGTGTGGCTCGCCCAGTAGCATTCAATATGTTGCAATAAAATTTAAGAGAAATCTAAGAATATTTTTGACGGGAGCATATCGTGATTATGCTTGTGTTGGTTGTGAAGCATACACAGTCGAAAAGAACAGTTGATTTCCGGTTACGAAAATATGAACAGAGAACTTGTATTGCGCTGCACTGGGATTTGGATGCTGATGCGACTGAAAATTCCGTGTTGGGACATTGAATTCACCTTTGTAGCTTCTGTCCATTGGCGATTGTTATTCAAGAGATACATAAAAAAGGATACAACATTCTAGTATTCTACTTTAAGAGTGGTAATCGAAGATTGGCCACAGAAGAATAACGTTTTTGGAAGATGGAGTGCTAAAGGTAGTGTCCGTGATATCAAACTGCTCTCTATTCTTACTCAAAACTGCAATAATTTGCATTTGATAATGGCGACAGGATGACGCCGAAACGTCACATTCTTGCGTTAATATTTCTTTTAAAACGGTTATTTTTATGTCTGTTTTCCAGGGTGGACAATAAAGCGGACACTGATCATTTGTTTCCGTTGTATGGTCAGACTAAATCACCCCTTTAATACCTTTAATATAGTCACCTCGTTAAGACCACCACTCCGTTAGTAAGATCACGTCTTGCGTCCTGTAATTTTTCGTTCGAAATGCCGCTGGGTAGAGGAGGGAGAGCGACCAACCAAATACGGTTTTTAATTTAGAAAAACAGAATTGTAATAGAAAACAGTCACTGAACTCCGGACAGAGGGCAGTGAAACAGTGCATGGCGAACAGGAAATCTAAAAAATTTATAAGAAACTTCTCTGAAGACCTCTACAGTTCTAAAGAAACCATGTCTCAGGCGGTCTTAGACCAGTTAACTAGTGATCCAGATCTCCCAAAAATTACGGAGATAACCAGGAAATAATGGAGGGGTTTCTTTGTTTTGAAGAATGCAAAAAGGTGTTGAAGAGTTTTAAAGATGATAAGTCACCTGGAGAAGATGGTTTAATAGCCGAGTTTTATTCGTATTGGTGCCGATGTGGTTGAAAGTCTTGATGAAGCGTTTGAACGTGGAAAACTTTCGGACTTGTCGGACCTACAGAACTGGAGACCAATCACATTACTTAACATCGACTTTAAGATCGCAGCGAAAGCTATATAGGTGAGAAGTTAAGGTTGATACGTGATATAATGGACTACACAAAGGCAGACTTCAAAAAAAGCCTTTGATACCCTAGAATGGTAAATATCAGGAAGGTGTTAGGGCTATTGTACTTTGAGGAGTGTGTGAAACGATGGATTAGGATTTTTTACACCAATATTGAAACGACAGTTTTAAGTAACGGCTTCGCAACAAATTGGTGCAAGCCTTTAAGAGGTGTGAGACAAGGATGTCGCCTCTCACGATACCTCTTCACATTAGGAGCTGAAATCTTCGCTAGTAAAATTCGGCAAAATACTCTTGTTAAAGGTATTAATCTATTTGAAAATGAAAGGAAGATGAGCTAATTTGCTCATGATACCATAAATAAATTTGGATGCATCTCAGGCTTAAAGCTAAATGTTAAAAACACAAAGGCATTGTGGTTAGGCAGGTGGGCAACGTCACATTTAACCTGGACCCGAGACCCTGTTAAAATCTTAGAGATATACTTCTCTTACGATGAAAAACAGAGCAACCATTTCACTTTTGAGCCAAAAATCCAAAACCTGCAGTGTAAATTAGATGTATGGAAATCAAGAAACTTTAAGGTTATTTGGAAAAGTTGTCATCATTGAATCACTTGGGCCGGCACAACTTGTACACTCAGCCTCCAATAATATGTAGATTTAGCCAAGCCTAAAAGCGGAGCTCCACATCTCTCTTTCATGCTAATTGGCCCGTAAAATAAAGTAAATTTTAGTTGTGCAGTTATTCCCCAAGAGGTGAAAAACAGCAAGGGAAAACATGCGGACCGCTGAGGAAACTGTGAGTTGGCTTACTTTTCCTCAAAGAGAAGACTTCAGCACGACTTTCACCGACAACTCTTCTTGAAATACACATTTCTCACTGATTCCAATGCATCCCTCTGGCTGTTGAGTTCTTTTAGCCATGAAACATTTCTCGAAATCCATCTTGCTAAAATAAATAATATTTTCCCGGTATCAAACCGTTTACTGACAAAAATTCTCCAAAAAATGTTTTCGGAATGTTTCAAGCACACGTATAATTATCAAGAGAAAATGGCACAAGTTTTTCAACCACGAAGTATTAGTTGGGCGCTTTCAAGAACACACCCTGAACTAGTTTTAGGCAGCTTTTAGAGTCTCATTTCAGACAAAATAGACTTAAACCGAGAAATGCTTTGCTTATAGTTACTTAAATAAAGATTTCATTTCGATCTGTAACTAAAGACACACTGAAATGACTTAGCGGTTTAATAAAAACAAAACGAACATGAAAACATGCCACACTGAACTCACTCACTGAAACGGCGATTCTAAGTTTAGTCGCTAAATTGGGACAGAAATGTCATTCACTTCAAATGGAGAAACCAAAAAATATAACAATATAAGGAAGATAAAATATTCCACAACTGAACAAAAAACATAAGGAACTTTACACTAAGACTATAAACTTAAAAGTGACGACACAGCGACTCTTCAGGTGTTGAATACTAAATTACGAATTAGTCAAAACAACCCAATATGCATCGCCGAAGAAAAACAACCTACATTGAAAAAAACAACACAGACTCAGTCTAGAATAGTCATGATTTCTACTTTTCGAGTAAAATACAGTAGAATTGCTCTAAGAAAAATATTGAAAATTACGCACTAAAGTTCAGAAGCCTAAATATCAGATTGCTCACTAATGAAAATTCCTTTAATGAATAAGCACAGAAAAAAGGTCAAGAAACCTTCAAAAACATGAAATGTCATTCACATACGAAGCACTTGTTTGCCTAGGAAAGCAAACTGCATTCAATTTTCCCCTCGAGTGAAGTTACTCGCAAGCCGGCAAACGGGAATTACGAGCTATTTTAAACAAGTTTTCAAAACATTTCAAGAAAATTACCGTATTTTACTAAACATGTTAAGTCGCTCAATTAAACAGTTTTTACAATGTAAATCCACAATCAAATCTGTAATTTACTTTACCACTGAACTGAAAGAAGGACTTGAAAATCTAAACGAAAGTCGCCGGGTTCTTTCCAGATCTCCTTAGCTTTGAAAAAAACAAGTATGTCCTCGAACAAGGATTTTTTGCCTTCAAGCTCTCCAATACCTTCTATATGCGCCATCGAGATTGAAGCAATCCTTTTCCTTTTCATGATGAACGGCTACAAGTCTTCATTCCAAGAATGCATTACAATTATCGTATTGAAAATCGAGCGTACGAGGAACCAGCCGCCATATTGTTTACTTCAGCTACAAGAAAAGATGGTATTCCACCTCCCCCGGTCAGGCTGTCTTGGGCCTCCCGTCACCCTCCCCCAGGGTCTGTACGGACGGACGGACGGACGGACGGATGGACGTACGCTGACGTCAGAACCAAAATTTTCCGGATCAACGGGTTACCAAATTTGCTTACCCATGGTGCTCCGCGAGCTCCGCTATTAATGTACCAACAGAATATATAACTGCCACTTTTTTTGTGATGGAATAACAAAAGAGGTAAAATCAAGAGAGATTGTTTGTATCAAGATGATAAAATGTGAGGAAGCCGTATGCCTGATGTAGATCTTAAGATAAAAGCTCTTCGTCTAGCGTGGTTACCAAGACTTTTAAATCCCGCAAAACAAAACTGGAAATCAATACCAGATAACATCTTCAGAAAACTTGGAGGTCTTAATTTTCTTTTGAGATGTAACTATGACACAAAGCATTTAGATCCCAAGTTACCCATTTTTTACAAAGATATATTGTCTTTCTTGAAACGTACAGAAGAACAGGAAACAGTTTTACTCAACAATCAAGCAATTCAATAAAGGAGTGGTTTTCGAATGGGATCATTTCAATGAAGGATCTCCTAAAGGACAATGGGCAATTTCTGTCTTTCCAAGAATTCCAAATAAAAATAACTTTTAAACTAACTTCCTGAACTTCTATTGCCTCCTGTCTAATTCCCTCTAATTACCTCTTGTCTAAAGCAAGAAGGATGGATGACCTTCCAAAGGACATTTTTTGTTGAGAAACACCCCATATTTCAACTGGCAAATGATTATGAGTTAAATTTAGGGGAAGCCAAAGCAAAGGAATTTTGTTGGATTCTAAACGAACAAAGCCATCAAACATTGCCAACTGGGCCAAAAAAATGGAACAAGAAATTTGACGTAAAACGAACGAATCGCAAACTATTTGTAATTTAGTTAAAAATATTTGTAGAGAAAATAAGTTGAAAGAACTTCAATTCAAATTTTTAGACAGAATCCTCATTACCGAAAAGGAACTATGTCGCTTTCAAATTTAACAAGACAGTGACTGCTTATACGGTGGAGGAGAGGATTCTATCGATCACATTCATCCAATGCCGTTTTACACAATCTTTCAAGGAAAATATATTCAATTGGTTCAACTCTACGAATGTGTCCAACTTGCTTCCCCCAATGAAAGAATCGTTATTTGGAATATCTTTGCGTTCATCCACCAATAAAGGCCTGATTGAAAAACTGAATTACACTGCTGTTTATGTGATTTTACATTTGTTCATGCAAACTCCACAATAAATCAATTACTCTTTCTGATTTTGTCAACCAAATATCAATGAAATACCATTTAGAGAAAAGGTAAATGCATTCAACAACTTTGCTTCTCTATTGTTGTTTTTGTGCATTCTTTGCTTTTTCCATTCAATTTTAGAATAAGTAATCTCAATGTGCACTTTTTCAGCTGAACTAATAACAGTCCTTCTACGTTGTAATCAATCTAACACTTGTATGTTAATTATAGGTAATACCAATGCATGCATATTTGTATGTGACAATAAAAAAAAGAAAAGAAAACGATCAGCTCATTACTAGTGCAGCTTTTCTTGGCTCAGATGACGGCTTTGCTGTCATTTTTCTCAACTAAAAACCTAGAAAATGGATCGATTTGTACTAGAGACGGATAGCCCGTCCGGACGAAAATGTGCCTGGCAGTTAATGTATCTATTATCAATGCTGGAGACGGGTAATCCTTCTGGACGAACTTGGCAAGCATTTTTAGTTTGTCAGATAATTCACTTGTGCATAAATACATCCAGGTCATCCTTCTAGGCGAATTATCCACTTACGTTCAAGGTAGTTTGTCTGTTTGGCGATCAGACAAATTACATCATACGTGACAGACCATTGTGCAGTGGGTAAGGTTTTCATGTGTTCATCTTTTTTTCAGGTGTGTACTTGGGTAGTGATGACTCAATGATACAGCTGCTCAAACATTACCCACCCTGTGTGAGATAACTGGACGAGCGGTTTGCGGTTTTACAAAGAAAGTGAATCCCCTTGCGTGGTAGCTACCTTACGCTGTTTTTAGCTGTACAGAGTTTACGCAGAATAACACTTGACTTGTGTAGCAAAACGTGTAAATGTTGCTTTGACTACTAAGATAAAAACTTGTACAGTATTGGGTGTAAAAAAAAAACGTCTAGCGGAAATAGATAAATAGCGAATTGATAAACCAACAAATACCGTGAATGCTCGATTTAGCGCCCAGCTTCAAATAAGCGCCCCCCTTGCAATAAGCGCCTCTCCTAAGGTTAGAAATATTAAATAAGCACCCCCCTTCCAATTAGCGCTCCCAACCCTCCCCCAAGAAATACGAATTACGGTACTGAATGTCGTACGATATACGTATACGGTACTTTTAATGAATATGACATAACGGTACAGATATTCTTTAAAGTCCTTAAACGTCACACCGGTTTTCTTCTCATTTCCTCGAGGGAAATATCCATGTGAGTGCATAAGCGCTTCACGTTCGTAAGTTCCTCGTGAAACTTTGCGCCCAATCGCCAGCTTCTTGTTATTGCCTTGAAAGTTCCTGAAATTTCGAGGCCATTTTCAAGCTTGCTGCCTCCAGTGACTTCAACCACCTCCTGATTATCGAGGCCGAAACTTCAAAAACGAAATAAGCGCCCCCCACCTCCCCGGGGAAGCCCTTCTCGCCCCCCCCCCCCCCCCCCCCCCCACCAGCGCCCCCTTCTCGCCTTAGCAAATTAAATAAGCGCCCCCGGCGCTAATTCAAGCATTTCCGGTAATCCCATTTGTATTTGTAGCTGTGTTTTAGAAATAGGAATTTTTGTATTTTACAAAAAATACGTTCATTGTAAAATTAATCTGTTATTGTTAAGTTAGATTTGTATTTGTATTTGTTTCCCTAGAAAGGATCCTTTTTGTATTACTTCTAAGCTATTATCTGCCTTCAATACTTAGAAAGATTTGTATTTGTATTTCTGTAACTTTAAAATACCGGTACGTCATAATGAAGAATTCCACTCTAAGCCAGCTTTGGTGCTAGGGTACTAGATATTTGTAGCTATTTTTTAGAAACGATGGGCTTTCTGGATAATACTTCATACGAAAAGAATTTTGTGCGAGCCCAGCGGGCTTCGTGCTTGAAAGAATCTCCGTGTATAATAATCTGCATGCATTTCGTAGAAACGACTATACAGTCGAAGCTCTCCTTGCGACCACTCTCGTAAGCAACCAGCTCTAGTTAAGACCAGCATTATGAAACCCCGTTTGAATTGTCACTTAAACTCCTAACTCAAAAGCTCTCGCAAGCGACCGCGACCCTCCCACTGGTCTTCTCCTCATAGGACTATCAAGTTCCTGAACGAGCCAAATTCAACGTACCTTATACGCCAAGAGCAGCATTAAACTGATTAAAACCACATTAAGTCGCTTAACAGACGATCAGAGGTCAAATTTAACTGAGAAGAACAAACAGCGTAAGCGACAGGAGTCCATCAAACAGTGATCAGAAAAAGATCGATATGGCCTCGAGATCAAAGTCTAAAAATGCGATGCCTTAGGTGTAACGGCTCAATTCAGTCACCATTTAAAACCCTCCAAACTAAACCTACTAAACAAATACAAGAAGCAAAATTGGTCGAAAAACCGAGATAAGTAAGACAATGTGAACTAAATTTGTTTACATAAAACAATTGTCTTCTTTCATGATCAACATAACGTGTGAACATTCAAATGAAAGCTAATAAGAAGTAAATTGCTGTGGTGCCGAATTTCTTTTCGAACTTGTCAAAGTGGGTATGTTAGAAAATCGAATATATTTTTCTTTGGTATTTTTTCTTTTAGTTTAGTTTTACTTCTTTCCTCTCGATCAAAGGAAGCGTATTTGAACGTCACTCACCCACTCTGCTATGTCACATTTTGTACCAAGGTTGAAAAAATATTTCCCTGCTAGCAGAGGCCTCTTTTCCTTTGTATTCGCTGAGCTGACGGACGGGACGAAAAGGGACCTCTGCCATGGGTCGAACTGAAATGTGTTGAGCATGCGCCATGGTTACTTAGCGACCGAAACGTCACGTGATGCTTTTAGCACGTGATCAGCTGACGACTCCCACCTTTCTCAACTAGCGCGCCAAAAAACACCTGCACGGTTTTGTTGTTATGAATGGCGAGTTCACCAAGAACTCCCCTAAAAAAGTAGACAGTTCGTCTAGAGATAGTTGTTGTCTAATCTACGGTATTAATTTCAAGTTATCTGGACAAGGAAGCTTTTTTAACATGACCACAACTCCAGGAATCACAGAGAATTTAACCCATTGAAGGCTGCGTGTTCTATGATCGCTTCACTAAATTAGCAGTTGGTAATAAACAACCCATGTGCAGTACGAAAGGAGAATTTATAGGTTCGAAAAAACAACACTCACTTGATCTAGAATAGTTAAAATTTCTTACTTTTAAATAAAATACACCAGTTGCCAATTAAGAATTAGCCAAAAATACAATCTCAAAGTCAAAATTTTGAAAATTTCCGCAAGAGATTTCTCATGTTGTCTCGCGCGTGAAATCAAACCACAACAGAGCATTTGTGTCTGTTTAGGTCAGATTACTACTTTTCGAAATTTTATGAATGAAGGTACACAGAAGAAGAGACAGTAAGCTTTTCTAAATAACACATTTATTAAAACACGCCTTTACTTGTTTCTGAAGACCAAACGCGTTCAATTCTTTCTTCGAGGGAAGCTACGCGCAAGCGATTTCGCTCGATGTGCAAGTTATTTTGAAGAACATTTGGTGATGCGAACTGTGCACGTTTTTCAAAACTTTTACGAAAACTGTAAGGAATATGAAGAATCCCTCAATTAAAAAGCGATTTCGATACAAATTTACATTCAAATGTGTAATTTACTTCACCGTAGACTCGTAGAAGTGCTGGAACATTTCACAGAAAGTCCGCAGCTCGAAAAATCTTTGGAGATGGAAGATGTTTTCTTCGCTCGAAATTCCATTCCTTAACTTGTCCAGTGCTTCTTAGAGCTTCTTCTTTCGATTGTTTAGCTTTCCGTCGTCCATGTTAACAAAAACGAGAGAAAGTAAACGTTGTAACTCTTCACGAGTTTAGTTCTCTTTCCAGGACGGCCTGTTACTATGCGGGCTCACTAAATGACAGCGGAATAACTGTAAAGGAATGCGCGAGATACAGTGGGCTCTAGTCACGGTCAGCAAACAATACAGGGAGCATGCGTTTCGGAAACCGCCGTCCACGACCATGGACATTCTCGTTCCCAGAGCCTACGATCTGTTCTGTCAGCGGTGGGATCGTAGGGCTCTGGTATCAGCCATTACCGGATGTCGTGAAATTCACGACATCCGGTAGCGCATGTCTAACTCGTTAAGGTGCTATTGCGCCTGCTCCGTTCTCGTCCGTGGAGCTCTGGGCATGACAATTCTGACAACAACTGAGAAATTTGAATTCCTGTCGATCGAGTCGTGGTGCTTTATGGTTCGACTAAAAGCTGTTCAGGACCCTCTTAATCTCCTGCAATTAGCGGAAATCTGGAGCTTTAAAAGGAACAAACTTAAGAAGCTGCCTCTCGTGCCGTAGTTGTTCAGAAGAACGATTGTCCCTGCATTTTGCTCACGGGTTTTGGATTTGTATTTTGCCTGATTAAAGGTATATATTATAATTGCATTTGCGTTATATTGAATTGTACAGTTATTTTATTACATTCCCCTGGTTTCTGTTGTATGAGAATGTCAACTGTGTACTTATCGTTTCGCCACGCCTAAACGCTATACTGTATTAAGTTTTACCCCATCGAAAATTTCCAGAAGCATTTGGCGCCCAAGTTTTTAAACATCGACATCAAGAGGTCATTATAAAAGTTGATGAGACAGTTGCATGTAAGTTTATTTATGGACAAGCTGTAGTTTTGTAGAAAACGCTGTAGCGAGGAAAGAATCGCTGGCATTTAGTGACAATCTCAACACTTTGAATTCAAAATTTGGTCGCTTAATCTGCCTTGATGAACAAGTCAATATATTAATTAATGCCCTGATTAATTCAATCGGAAATAAAACGCTATGCGTGGAAGTCAAAAAATTTTTACGTTATTGCGCATACAGTTTGAATCGGCCAATCAAAAAAAATAATTTTTTGGCCGTTACCAGAGCTACAAGAGACGTAATTTTAAAAAAGCCGCGTAGCTCTGGGGACGAGAATGGTGCTATTGCGCCTGCGCTATTCTCGTCCGTGGAGCTCTGGGCATGACAATTCTGACAGCCGAGAAATTTGAATTCCTATCGAGTCATGGTGTCCAATCGACTAAAAGCTGTTCGGGACCCTCTAAATCTCCTGCAATAAGCGGAAAACCTGGAGCTTTAAAAGGAACAAACTTAAGAAGCTGCCTTTCGTGCCGTAGTTGTTCAGAAGAACGATTGTCCCTGCATTTCGCTCACGGGTTTTGGATTTGTATCTTGCCTGAATAAAGGTATTGCATTTGCGTTATACCGAATTGTACAGTTATTTTATCACATTCGTCTGGTTTCTGACGTGTGAGAATGTCAACTGTGCACTTATCGTTTCGCCACGTTTCACCCCATCGAAAATTTCCAGAAGCACTTGGCGCCCAAGTTTTTAAACATCGACATCAAGAGGTCATTACAAAAGTTGATGAGACAGTTACATGTAAGTTTATTTATGGACAAGCTGTAGTTTTGTAGAAAATGCTGTAGCGAGAAAAGAATCGCCGGCATTTAGCGACGAACTCTAACACTTTGAATTCTTACGTGCTTAACCAAACAGCAAAATTTTGTCCTCAATCTGCCCTAAGTCACATCCTTTGCGTGGAAATTGATCAAGTCAATATATTTTAAAATTAATGCCCTGATTAATTCAACCGGAAATAAAACGTTATGCGTAGAGGCCGAAACATTTTAACGTTATTACGCATACAGTTTGAATGGGCCAATCAAAAAAATAAATTTTTGGCCGTTACCAGAGCTACAAGAGACGTAATTTTAAAAAGCCGCGTAGCTCTGGGGACGAGAATGGACCATGGACGGCAGAGGTCCCTTTTCGTCAGCCGATAAACTACTGTTCAATAGCCTACATACGTTTCACCTGGTCCGAGATGTTTTCCCGTTAAACGAAATGGAGCCGCGAAGTAGCTCCTCGTCTCCGCTTCCCGGCTCAAGGTCGTTTGAGAAAAAGGAAAAAAAAATGGAGGGTATCACACGTTAGGGTTTGATCCGTAAACTCGTACGTTAGAACCATGCTGTGCAAGTACAGACTTGACTCCTTGAAAGCTTTAAAGGAGCTGCGTCATGTAGTGCTAAGTACTTCACATTGAAAGTTGTATGGAACTAAAGGGAAACCGCTTGTAATCGACAAGCCCTGCAAACAGGAAAGCCTTGTTTACAGAAGACGGTCGCTTATCAGTGAATACAGTAAGTTGTAGATACTGTATCAGCGCTGTAGTGCTGCTGCGCGTTCAAAGGTCTTAAATTAGCACACACGTAGAGATGGCTGCCCTCTCCCGATCAGTATACCGGCTTTAGCTGCTTAAGTGGTTACATCTAAAGGCTGAAGTACACTGATAGAGGGACAGTAGTTCCAAGACTTTTGAGCTCCAAACATAACTCTCCTCGTTTCTAAATACAGTGTTTGTCTAAGAACTGATTTCAACAAATCTTTGGAGGAAATGGTTGTTTAAAGGAGCTGGTAGCTTTGAAGAGTGGTTGGCTTTTTTTTTAGTTTAGTTTAGTTTAGTTTAGTTTAGTTTAGTTTAGTTTAGTTTAGTTTAATACCAAAAAATTACATGACAGCCATATCAGGCTGAATTGCGTAATTAATACAAGGCAAAACAATAAGTAATCCTAGAAATATAAATATACATAGCAAATGTTCACATTTCTGACACATTAAATGTGAGTATTTGCTCCGAGAAGTATATCCCAAACCGTTTGAGGTGACCTCTCATAAGACTTTTTTTACACGCAGTTAGAGTTCATGGTTGCTACAGACACCTTACCGATTTTATTGCTAAATATGTGAAATTCAATTAACTGGTTCCGTCCTTTGCACTATTGATGGAATGAAAAAGGAAACTTGATCCAGCGTTTTTTTTTCTAACTAACCCTCGACTCTCTAACTTTTCTCTCTTCCCGGCCTCCGCGCGTGTCTACCCAGCGCGACTGTAGGAGGCCTTTGCGGAGGAGAGAGCCCTCGACTAGTATAACCGAGGGTATTACCGAGGGTCATATTCCGTCTGCAGCGCAGGCTATGTTCATGTTTGCTCATTTTCTGTCACATGTTAATAAATAAATGAAATAGTTTATTGCCGAAACATGAAAACAAAACAAAAAAAAACAACAACAACAAAAAACCACAATGCACAAAAGACTCTCTGGATATTCGCGTGGATAGCGTTTCAAATATTTCTTAACGTTGTCACGTGACTGTCACATTCGTTTACGTAAGACTTCAAGACATACTTTAATACTGTGAGATCTGACAGCGACTTCCATTGTCTTATTTTTAGAAGGGACAACGCATATCTAAGGGACAGACCATTAAATTGAGAAAAAAAAATTCATACACAGCGAGTAACCCAGAGAAAATGTTCTTGCATACGGAAAAAAAATATTCCTAAGGGAAATGTTAACAGAAACAATTCGTTCAGGTTGAAAATTCCCCAGCCCCCCCCCCCATAACATTTCTAATGGTCCGTCCCTAAGGAGTGCGGGTCCTCATTGAAGACGACAATGCATGACTCAGTCAGGTGGTCCCGAAAAAATTCTCACATACACTTTATTGTCTTTTAAAAAATCTTTATAATACGGACAATGGACACTAAATCTCGGCTCCAGAGAGCAAATTTATATAAACACTTAATAATACAGACACTCCGGTGACCAGGTGATGATAGCTTGTGCCTGTGATACTAAACAACAACGCTTTATTCACTCCACTTCAACTGGGCATACTGTATTGAGAGGACTGGACTGGACTGGACTAGTAAGACGCGGACTGGTAAAACGTGGACTAGTAAGACGCGGACTAGTAAAACGCGGACTGGTAAAACGCGGAGTAGTAAAACGAGGACTGATAAGACGCGGACTAGGAAAACGCGGACTAGTAAAATGCGCACTGGTAAAACGCAAGAAAATATTCCTCGTTATTTAAATGATAATCTCATTTAAAGAACTTCTCAAGTGACCTGATAAACAAGTTATCATGATTTCTAACAGAAACATATACAATAATATTAAGAACCAGACCTGGCATGTCATCTCATTCTATACATCATCTCGTGCTACAAACAATACAATACAATACAATAATATTTATATAGCGCTTATCCGTTTAAGTGCTAAGCGCTTTACAATGCTTAAATAATAATAATAATAATAATAATAATAATAATAAACAAATGTTGCTGCATTTAAAATCAATAAAAATTAATTTTTTGCAGTGCATCTTACCTTGACCCATCTTTTCTGATTTAAAGTGATCTTTCAAGTAACAAAAAAAATGAACTGCACAACGTTAACGATACTTAGAGCCAGTACCATGAAATACATGGTATTTCATCCTATAAATGCAATGCTGTAAAGCAAAATTTGAAAATCGGGGTGTCTGCCATAAACAGCACTTCATCCTTCGAGTATTTCTTGATTAAAATTCTGATTTACAACAACCTGATCTATAACTTGCTAAAAAATGTAATTAGTTGAAGTTTGCGAATTTCACGATCGAGAACAACAACCTCAAAACTACGGTGAAAGACATTACTTTACATTAAGATTTCTAATGCCAGTTGTGGTTCCATAACCTGGAATAATTGGCGGTAATGGCAAGGAGATAAAGTAACAGGGGGGTTGCAATTGTTGCTGGAAAGGAAATTGTTCGTTTATCGGAATATAAAAAGATGTATTTAAAGGTACAAACTGCTCCATGGACATGTTGCGTGACGGAAAGCAAGGATGAAAAACAGAAATATTGTAAGAATTATATGTTTGGCTGGCCACGTGAAAATTCGGAAATTGAAGATTCGATTCAACAAAATTAATTTTTATTGATTTTAAATTCAGCAACATTTGTTTGTAGTGCTTTTAAAGGACGTAATGACATGTCGGATCTTTATTACTGGCTCTTAGTATTATTGTTTTGTTAGGAATTATGATAACTTGATTATCAGGTCACTTGAGAAGTTCTTTAAATGAGAGATTGTCGTAAGCGACCACTCCCGTAAGCGACAGCGACAACTTTTGTGAATTACCGACTGGTCTTTTTCTTTGTTTCTAAGTTCTCGTAAGCGACCGCTCAGTCAACACTTTAAGGTGGTCTTATACTCAAAAAAGGTGATGTTAGGTTGCAAAAGTCACTTTTTTTTAAATGGCAAAATTGTAAACTTTAAACACTTGGGAATGCTGTCTTGAAATAATCTCACTCGATTTCCAGCATTAAAGCAGCGAGATTTAAGAAATCTGATCAACAGTATGCGACTTTTTCCATAGCAACGGCCATAGCAACAATTGTTTACATTTATTAAATGCGCACAAACAAGCCTCAATAAGAACATTACCCCCCCCCCCCCCGCCTCTCTGTAAAATGACATCTGGTAGTGCTGTGGAGAAACACCTGACTGAGGAGAGAGTCCTGAGGTCCGAGTTTTAACCGACAAAACATGACCCAAATCTTACAGAAACGATGGTTTTTGCATCAAATTACCGTTCAGCTTGTATTTTAGCGTGGCAACTTGAATTTGACAATAGTTTTAGGATAATGAGCGACGGATAAGCTGTCTAGACTCCGTTCTCTTATCTTTAAGACTGTTTTTCTCCAATAACAGAATTTCTCGAACTGAATGAACTTTTGAGCACGATATCTCCGGGGCATTGTAACCTAGTGCTCTGATCAAATTAATACATAGTATTAGCGCTGGTGGTTTGTTGACTTGTATATACGCGCTCCTCTTCTGAAATAGGCAATAAAAATTATTTAATATTTTTGCTAAAGTACTATGAGTGATTATAGTAAGCGACCACCCTCTATTGTTTTACCACGTGGTCGCTTACGAGAAGACCAGCTTTAGTTGCGACCTCTCTTCTGAGACTGTATTTTCTTGCGTTTTATTATCCCGCGTTTTACCAGTCCGCGTTTTACTAGTCCGCGTTTTACTAGTCCGCGTTTTACCAGTCCGCGTTTTACTAGTCCGCGTTTTACTACTCCGTGTTTTACTAGTCCAGTCCAGTCCAGTCCAGTCCAGTCCAGCGTGACCATCATGGTGAAGTGGTTTTGCTGCTCAGCATTTTGTAACAACAACTTTCGAACCCGAAACTCAAAGGGGGAACCCACTAAGTTTTATCGTCTGCCCCATGACCCTAAGGTTCAAGTTGCGTACACAAGGATTCTTCAAACGTCGGGTATAAACTGGCATTCTGGTCATATCTGCGCTGAAGATTGGAGCCGTGGATGCAGAGAAAGTGTGAGTTCTGATTTACCTGACATCCCTGTTCCAGCCTCCCAATTAGTGACACTGGAAAAGAAACTTAACAAGGCGAAAGCTCAACTGAAGAAGAAAACAACAAAGGCTGACAAACTAAAAGTGCGTCAGCTCAAAAGGAAATTCTTCCTGGCCAAGGGGATGTCTGGCAATTCTAGAAAACGAAAAGCTCCAGCAGAAAGAGAACATTTTCAACCGGCTGCAGAAAAGCCAACTTATCTATTTAAAACGACAGTCATCTACTTGTTTGCGTGCTTCAGCAGAAAATAAGCAGAAGTTAGCCGAGCAGCTGACCAATGCTCAGGACATGGTTAAAAAACTCAGGACTGAAGAAAATCTTAGTTTAAAAATTAAAATGCGAAACATTGAACAAATCCAGCAAAAGACTACTAAACGGAGAAAAGAACTAAAAATGACTATAAAAAGGCTACAACAAGAGCAATTATTCTACTCCAACCTCATTAAGAAATCAAATACATTTAAGTACTTGTGTGGATTATCTGTTGAACAATTCAATATTCTTTGGAACTGTGTGTGGCCTTATTGTCATGTCATTATCTATCCTGATTGCAAAGGTAATGGGGAAAGAACTCTAGATAAAGCTACAGAACTTTTAGCAGTTCTTACAATCTGTAGACATTCTCTCCATCAGGGTGTGATGGCTTATATGCTCAAGGTAGGAGAGAGCACAGTTCAACGCACATTCGTTACATGGATAGTTTTCCTAGAAACAATCTTCAATTGTATTGACCTTAAGCCCGAAGCAGGTTTTTTGCTAAAGAAAATGCCAGTCATTTTCGTAAAGACTGGCCATGAACTCACAGACATCATTATCGATTGTACTGAATTCATATTTCAGCATGTGTCAAATCTTGATTTGAATTCTCTCATGTTTTCCAATTACAAGAATACCATAACAGGTAAAGCGCTCATAGGAGTTGCACCACATGGGATGTGTCTTCTTTTCAGTGATATCTACCCACGTTCTATATCAGATAACAACATCACTGAAAAGTCAGGGTTTACACAGGCAGAGGTTGCATCCAATGTTGACATCGCATCAACAAGAATTCACGTTGAAAGGTTTATTGGACGAGTTAGAGAATGGTCTATTTTGAACGCTGTTTGGCCTGGTCAACGAATGGACTTATTATCCTCCACCTGGCAGGCATTGTGTCATATTGTCAATCTGACAATGCTTCCTACAATTGGTCCCAGAGAAAACAAATAAAAGTAGATGGTTTGTAAATCCAAGTTGTGACTTTATTAAACATAACTGTTACATAAGTTAAAAATTTGAAAGTCAAAGTGAGTTTTACTTGACTTTACTTTGAGAACTCAACCCTAGGAACTGACTTTACTACTGTATTTTGTAGGACCTTAGGGGTTTGATACTTGCAAAGTCTGGAATACGTCCAGCCACATTTTCTTCTAGGCGTTTGTAGTAGTTATTTTCTGAATGTGACCACTCCAATAAAGGTTTGTCATTTAAAATACTGTTTATGATGTCCTTTACAACTGACATTAAAACATTTTATTTTTTTCTGAAGCATTTTTCCGGTCCGGAATCCGGAATCCTTGAATTTGATTGGCTGTTGACGCGCGTTCCGCCGGTCCAGTTTTTTCCTATCCGGACCGGTTTTGTTATGGTAACCGCGCGAATTAACCGCGCGAAAACTATTGAATGAAAGTTGAAAAACAACATACCTCGGTTGAACTCGAGAATTTTTTTATTTACGGCTCAAAGATGCGACTTTTTTGGCAAGTCACAATTCTTGTGTGTGTTGTAAATGGAAAGTTCAACAAGGAGGGGAATAAAAGACCTTGAAATACCTTCAAAAGGCAAGTACTCGTTTTAATTTTGTGTAGCTTAGCATGGCGGTTGGTGAGTTTGTTGTTGAATTCACTTAACACAGCAGTTTTAGTTTTTAAATTGCGATCGCCACAATGCCTTTTGACTGCGATATTTACTTAAATGACTTCGTTTTTCAGTTTTTTCTCTTAAATTAACGAGGTTCGGTATATTTTCATTCAAGAAATTGTGTAGGCTTAAACTGGAATTTTGCTTTTTCATCTGTCGTAAGCTTAAATGAAGATAAGCTTAAAAGCCAGCGCACCGTTCGCTTTGGTTAAAACTGAGATCAAACCGAACGATTTTGCTAAATAATTAAATTGTTTATATCCAAGGAACCAGCACCTACGTTTACAGGTACGAAGCAAAACATAAAAAGAAAGTAATTAGGCTAAACAGAGATGTTTTTCGAAGTATTATTCTCTTTCATTTTTTACGCAAGGGCAATTAAACCTGTCGTAACGATTGAGTCCTTTGGTTTGGTTTTTAGTAAGCTTAAGCTTAATTATAAGTATTTAATTGGGTTGTTAATCCCTATGCCGGGCAGGATTTTCGATGTGCGTGTCTGTTCTTGAAAAGCAACCTTTTCCGTGTACGTTGATACGGTAGTTTCTAGTCGAAAATATTACACTTAAGTTTTAAAAAAGTTTGAAGTGTTTATGATTACATTCGCTCCACGGTTTCCTGCCATCTGACTCAGTGAAACTTACGCGCGTTCTGACAACCTTTCAAGATTGGTCTGCAAACTCGCAAATGTTGGGAAAAAAATAAAAATGTTATTTACCTGCCTAGGTCGGTCCGTATAGGGAAAAACTGTGCCCTTGGTCTTGGTCTTGAGTACGGCCCGAGTACGGCCCGAGGCGAGATTTACCTCTTGTACTTTATTGAACTCTAGGTAAATCTCGTGACCGACAGGTTGTAACCTGCAACTGAGGCAACAAAAATAGTTATATCATGTAACCATCATATGTTTGCAAAGATTCGGTCAATGGATATATAAAAATTCATCCTTTTCTAAACGTTTTGCAGATCTTTTTGAGACCCATCTGCAGCCAAGATCATCAGGAAATCTACTCCTAAACAAAAAGGTATGTACTGCGCTTTACATGATAATTATTTAGTTATCACGGATTTAGTTGATAAAACTTCTTCAAGTTATTCCCTTTGTTGTCATGAGTCTTTTCAAGGCATTTTTTGATCATTTGCCACAGATTTAAGCAACCTTTATTAAACCCTTTTAAGATCACATTATCTTTGTTCGTCAGCGTCGAGAAAATCAGTTTTAGGCATTTCGCTTAATTCATGCAGAAATTTCTATCGAGCTATCGTCTTTGTTTTTTCTCTTTGGTTAGAAGTTTTTTCTTTAATAAAACTAAACTCGGCCAGCGTGAGTGCTTACGAACACTTTCCCAGGTACCTTGTATGGCTCAGTGTAGCTCTTAAAACAGAGATTCCAATTATATTTGCTGGGCTTAAACATGAAAAATAATAAAAATGTAATTAGACCTACACCGGTTGAACCTTTAAAAGATTTCTTGTGGTGTTAATGACTGAAAAGAAAATTCCTGTCCTGATTACCATAAGTAGTAGCACAGTTCTATTGACTAAAGGCAAATCAAGAAATCCGGAACACGTTAGTATTCTGCGTCAGCAACCGTTGACCCGTTTTGCTTTTTTTATTTATTTATTTTTTGACTTACAGAATGATAAAATTATGTGGGCTTTGTAAATGAAGGTTTCCATGAAGTGATCTTTCTGTTTTGAACAAATTTTTGTACCCGTCGGGGCGCATTAATTCCAACCCTTCTACATGGGCTTCTGAGCTTGTAATTACATCACCAAGTCAAAACACCACGTGTGACGTCATCCGTGTGAGTTCTTCTGGTAGCCACAAGTAAGAACCGATAACCGTGGTATTGTGTGCGACAGAACAACTTAGGGTGCGTTTCTTTGGGAAAATCCAAATGCGGATTCTTGTATCCAAAAACGGATTTTGCGTTTCTTTACCTAAATCCGAAAATGGATTAATCAGGGATTAGTGATCTGAAGAATCCACACTCCGAGTGGATACATCAGATTAAATCTAAATCCGGATTTTTAGGATTCATGATCCGTGCGTTTCTTTGGGGGACGGATCCGACAATAGTACATCTGTCAAGCGGTCTTCCATGCAAATTTACTGGTCTCGCCATATTTTGTCTCGATCTTGCGTGATAAAACATTCGATCGTAAAAAAGAAAAATTCAGGTGATTATTCCGTTCCGTATATTTTTCTCCAAAAGTACAGACAGAAGCACTGACACGTCAGGATAACCTCATTTGTGTACCATTTCTGTAATTCAGGGACCAGATTTTGCTAATTGTGAACGCAAACAGCGAGTTCACTTGAACTACTGCAGATACTGTCCTTGTTTATAAATTATGTGTATTCCATTCTAGTTGAATTCTAGGGCAGTACGAGAGAAATATCGTTCTGATATATATATTGCGTGCCTCCAGCCTGTCTTGTCGTGACAAAATAATCCTTTTTCGGATTTTGCGTTTCTTTGGTGTCGAAGAATCCATATGATCTGGGATCACAAATCCGTTTTCGGATTCTCCCAAAGAAACGCACTCTTAATAGTCAGAGCACCTAGGGATAGTAGAGAGTACTTTAAACATGTGGTGCGTTGTTTAAGTGAATGCGGAGTTTATAAGTAAGCAAATGAGTGCAAATGTCTACATTTAATACTGCTGAACATAAAACGTGAACACTACGTATTGAAACGTGCTTGAAACTCTGTTCCTGTCTAGGTACGACGAAAATTTTATACTAGTGTTTCAGTCACAAGCAACGAAGCATACACACTACTAAATTTCTCAGCGCCACTGGCTACGAATGTAAAAAGAAGGATTGTATTTTTTGAGGAAAACAGTTTGTCACGTGATAAGCGGGGCAAGTATCCGGCAAGTGAGTGTCAAGTAAAGGCAAGGACTGTTATCTGATAGTGAGTTTTTCACGTCGTGGCCGAGCAAATTCTCATCAGGGGATAGCGACAAAACGTGGTGTAGGCCATGGCCTATCCTATGGCCTACCGGTGGTTAATTTTTTGAAAACAGTTCCTAAAAAAATGGCCTAAGCCACACAATAAGCCTACTGGTAGTGAATTTTCCTAAGAATGCCGTGTTCAAATCTTTTATGACGGAAGAAATAATTTTTCATGTAGCTTGTATGTGCATGCCCAACTGCAGTTAATTTAAAACGGTCATAAAAACAGTTTAACCAGTTTGAAAGAAACAACCACTTTTCCGGGGGAGGGATTCTCAACAGATGCTCGGGTAGGGAGGTGGGTCAAACCCTGACCTTGTTTAAGACAGAGCAGATTTTTCAGGGACATTCAACCCAAAATCACACCCTGTCTTGGACTAGAATGGAGTGAGGATAAACTGTTTCTTACATTGATAATTAGTAATCTATTTACAGCTTTATAGAGTGGTTGAGCTGTTTGCAGTAATTAAGTATAACCTTACCTCATTTAAGACAAAACCTTGTGAGAACCATACAACCCTGTTAAGGTCAGATAATGGAGTAACATCCCCACCTCCGGAACGCTTTTACCGCATGTCTATTAGGACGTACGGAACCAGGACATATTCCTATGGAAGTTCATTCAAAATTATTGCATGAAACTGCAAAAATATGTCCCGTTTCAAGTCAGCTGAATTATTTACTTTGCAACTGTACGAGTTTGCCGGCTTTTGAATGCAATGTAACTCAATGTTTGTCATAACTTCCCATTCAAATATTTTTGGGCTTGTCACGCATTCCTCACCAATTAATCGTGTAGGAGACCATGTTTTCCATCGGATGCAAAAACCGTATGTTTTAAAACTACAGCGAGTACATGTATCTGCCGGAAGATGTTCTTCTTTACGGGGATCACGAGGAAGGAACTGATAAGAGTACATTCTTGGAAGCCCGCTTTAGAGACGCCTGCTTTAAGCTATTACAGACAATAATTTTGTCCCGACAGAAGGCTCATATATATTTTTTTCTTCCATTAGCCCGCTTTATATGTTTTTATGTTAGATCCCATAAAAATTCAACTTAACTCAGCTCGCTTTACGGACTATGGTTATCGGTGTACAGTGTATATGTACTGAATATTTTCATTTTAGTCCGTCTGGCGGAGCTGAAACTGAAAATGTTGGTGCAAAGCAAAGTTACATACTATTTAAATAGACTTTGTTGTGCTATAAACCAGCATATTTAAATAATTATTCCAATTGATCAAATTTACTCCATATTTAATAACAAGTAGAAACCAACAACTGACAACAACAATATTCTGCAGTCACGCAAATCATAAGAGGTCACTGTGGGCTTCCTTGATGTTGTTCTTCGTCAAGCAATAGACACGTAAACTAATATAAATTTCACACACACAAAAAATGCTCATATACAAGGTTCACTCTTATGTTTAAGAGCCAAAATATACCTTATTCGTATTTTTGCTGTAATAGGTGCAATTCCCTCACATTTATGCTTGATTATGATGAAGATTGTTTTACGAAATTGACCACGGGTAGGCCATAGGATAGGCCATGGCCTACTCCACGTTTTGTCGCTACCCCCTCATCAGGCATATGTAATTTTTTTTCTTCTTAAACCAGGAAAAACGATTTGGCGATCACGGGAAAGTTTCCAGCTATATCAGTCTTTGACACAGGCTAGTATGCTTCTAAAAATACTGAATTGGTAGACGTTTTGCAAACTTATAGGTTTCTAAGCAGAGGCACATACTGGACATATAAAGCACGTGCAGACCGGAAGTTTAGATATTGAAGTTTACCGGCACATAGTTTACACACTGAAACTTAGTAGAAGAGCGTTCGGTATAATTCCACATCTGTACAAATTAAGTGCACACTCTGCAATAAAAGCCACCTTTTACCGGCTACCAAGGTTGTTGCATTACGATCTAATGCTGTCAAATGTCATTTATCCCCGGCAGAAGCCTACAAACGTGTTTTTCAACGGATTAAATGGTTGACGGTTGAAAATTGTCACTTTTTGGTTTCGAGACATGTGATGGTCCACTACTTTTCAACTACGTAGGCACTTTTTCCGTTTTTTGTTGTTGTTTTTTTTGGTCATAGGACAAGCTTGTACCCCTCGATGTTTTCTGACACGGATAAGTGATAAGTGAAAAACGTTTATGTTTTTAAAGGTAAATACGAAAAATGATATGCTGAATTTTCTTATAGTGCAGACACAGAGGGACACTCGAACCGTAGACTTTTAGGGCTTTCTTAGACATTTTTAATCGTCATTTCACCCCTTTTATTATTAGTTTATTTATTTATTTATTTATTTATTTATTTATTTATTTATTTATTTTGTTCACTAAGTTTTACCTTGAAAGCCGCACTTCTTAATTTCATGTTGTTTGGTTTTAGGTGACCCTACTTCACATCGCTACTTTCAGGGAAAATGTTTTCCAAGATAGTAATTCTTTTTACTTGCCTATCTGCCATTGGAGAAACCGAAGCATCTAAATACGGTAACTGGCTCTGACCACAATCATCATCATCATCATCATCATCATCATCATCATCATCATAATCATCATCATTTTACAATTTAGAATTAGTTTGATTAGATAATCGTCCTTTTATGCTGTTCTGCTCAACTGTTGTCTTTCTTCGTTATTTCCAGATGTTTTGCCCAACGTAAAAGTAGTGCCCTGTGGGGAAGGTCATTTCTGCCGGGATGGAACCGTTTGTTGCTACCAGCATCACGTGGCTCTATCGTGCTGTCCCGTTACCCACAGATGCTGTGGGAGTGGAACACACTGTTGCCCTCTTCCGTTTTCCCAGTTAGTTTTTATAATAGCATTTTTGATCACTGCTTATTAGCGTTTGCGTTCTACACCTCTTCTTGAAAGGACTGACTCACCCGGAGGTTGTCTCTTGCTATGATCGTTTTTGTTAGTGTTAATGTCATTTGTTGATGTTGTTGTTGCTTTTGCTATTGTAATTGTTGTTATTGCTGTTATTAGAGCTCCTGGTTTTGCTATTGTTGCTCCTTTAGTTTTTTTTCTTTTGCTATTGTTACTCGTTAACGCTCTGCTTGTTGTTAGACATCGGTAGATTTAAAATGACAGTTCCAAACAAGGGCGTTGACCGCAGGAGTGCTAGGAGTGCTAAGTACCTGGAGGGCTGATGTCATTGAAAACGAAAACATCGTAATCTAAAATAGAAGGGTGAAGTCATCGGGTACGATGACGCCACAATTCAAAATCAAAATAGTGATGTCATAGAAAGGAATCAGAGGGCGTCAGAGCGTTACAAGAAAATTGTAGGAAGATTTTTTCCGTAAACAGAAAAATTCTAACAGTTTCCTCTACCAAGGACACGTTTTAAAATGTCCAAAAGAAAGAAAAGATATTTTTCTATTGAGGAGTAAAAAACATATAATGTGGAAGGTTTTCACTTGAAATGGAGAAAAATTGTTAACGTATTTTGAGAGTATTTAATTTAAACCATTAACTATTATATGCTATTTTTATAAAATAAACTAAGTACAATACCCTCTCGAGTTAATCATCTTGTCGTGCACGTTTAGTATTTTCTCTTCCCTATTGTTTTAACGTTGTTATTATTGTTGTTGTTTTTACACAGATGCTGTAGCGGGGAACAAACATGCTGTCGTAGGGACGATAAGTAAGATTAGAATCGTAATTCTCTTTAGGCTTCTCTAGCAAAATTGTCAATGTGTAAGCAATGGACGAGTTCTTAATTGCAATTAACTGCACTTGCACGCTCTATCGATCGATTGCTCGTCCATTCCTGTACCCTTTGTATTAATTTACTCAGAATTTAACTGAATTCATTAATACTATAACTGAGAGCTGGTCATTTTTACCAGCTCCTCCCAGTTGCCTTGATAGCTCAGTTGATTAGAGCGCTGCACCGGTATCGCAGAGGACATGGATTCCAATACCGTTCAGGCTTTTTGTAGGCAACTGCTGCAAAAGTTGCATACATAACTGTGATGATCTTTGCTGTTTTGCTGATGTTGTTGTTGTTGTTACACAGATGCTGCGGTCGGGGTAATTCTGCGTTTTGCTGTTCGAGCTCGGAAAAGTAAGATTAAAATCACAATTGTCTTAAACTTGAATTTTCCTAAATAGTTTTCTGTCGTTTTTCAGTTCAAGCAGTGAGACTGACATAAAAACTTGGTAGGGAGAGGACTAAATCGACACTTCTGCAAAGAATGGCCTGTTAGAAAGTGCCTTGATTCGTTAAAAAAATTTAAGCTCATAGGGGTCTTTGCTTGGGTGGACAAAAGGTCGAGCCGTGAATAATTTGCACCATCACAATAGCAAAACTACACTTGTGTCCACCATGGCTTACCTTTGTATTCAGTGGTTTCAAAATCATTCACAATTCCTCAGTTTGAACTACTGGTAAACTTACAGCCGTAATGAATTTTTGTTCGTTTCGGTTTTGATGCTTTGTTCGAAAAACAAAAACACATGAAAGGCATCAACTGCAAATTAAATAGCTGCGTGATTCCGGTCTCTAAGTGTTTTGGAATTGCCGCCACGTACAATTTTCTGTGTTCGATCTGTAAAAATAACAGACCTCTTATCCATCTAGATGATGATTTTGTCGTTGTTGTTGCTTTTGTTTTCGTTACAGTTGTGACGTACCAAACCATAGGTGTGTTCCTCGTGGCCAAGGTAATGCCATTCCATGGCAGTTCCTGCCACGAACTGAGGCGGTGAACGCGGAAGAGCCAGTAATCCTAACTGAAAAAGCTTGGCCAGCTGGTATGAACGTTGACGAATTTTTAACTTTAAACCCTAACAGAGATCAGCATCAATGTATTATAACACTGCTTATATAGGTCACAAGAATATAGGAAATGACCACCACAGATTGATTGTCTGTCTTGATACTTAAACAAGTTGTCCCAACTAGCACTCAACAAAATGTCTAGAAACAAGTAAGAAGAATTTGTATAATGATACCTGAGCTTAAGAATTAATCACCCGCTTAATAAAAAATGTGCAACAAATGTTGCACAAAATCGTAAGGTTTCGCGAGCAATGAAAAATTAACTGATGTTAACAAGAGCCGAAACGCAAACTTTGTTCCGGCCCAAACGGTTTTCTTGACAATGAAGCCTCAAACGGCAAAATATGCAAGTTGGCTGTAATAAAATTAGGACCCCTCATTTCATTTCTTCTTGGGAGACCACAGGCAGCCCAAGTTCACTGTCTCGTAGCACGAACGTTACTCTAATTTGTAGTTCTCGACTTATAGTCTTTACAGTCTCACAGGAAATTTACTTTGGTTCTCAAAATGCTAAAATCGAGTTATCTGACGTAGAAATAAACTCCACGTACCTCAAAATGGGCCTGTCTTTTTGTCGTGTGTGTAAGTTTGGCGCAATTCGTGCTTTTTAAGACGAGTTTTTTTGCTCGTTGTTCGCGGTGCATCGCCAACTACAAGTCAAAAATCACGTTTAGGCTATCAGATAGTAAGCTTATCGAGTTTGGGTCACCTGTGGTGAGACTTTTCGAATGGGACATTTGTTGGGCAAGCTCGTTTGTTACGAGAGTTTGTGGCCTTTTATATTACTTATCTTGATAAAAATTATCGGAAAATGCTGCTAAGAAAGGTTGCTAAAAGGAGTGCGCGTGTACTAAGGCTCGCACGTGTTTGATGGATCGAATTTTAGCGAACTATTCACGGATCGGCAGTTCCGGCTCGAAAATTAGAGACAATCTGCCGATTCGCCTCTGGAGGAGGATTTTTGCCTGGCATATTACGAGCATAATATACGTGCATTCAAGCTTACTTTGGAGCAATAATATTATGTTTTCTCGCGTTTTTGAGGATCCTTGGTGAAAATCTTGGAAGCATCTTTGAAGATCTTCATATAAGGACCCTTGAAGACTTGATGGGGAATCCAAGGAACTTCACCTTTAATCCTCATAGATCTTAACGGATCTTTCATAATCTCGCAAAGATCCTGAAGGTCCTTACGAAGATCATCAAGGATCCTTGTGCAGGATCTTAAAAGATTTGTAAAGATCCTTTTTAGGATCCCATCAAAAGTGATTAAGATTATCGCCATTTAAGATCCTGTAGGTCCTCTTAAAGGATCACAAATAATCCTTGGAATTTCTGTAGGTTCCTTATAAGATTTCTACCAGGGATGACGCCAAGGAATGTAGTGCTCAGTTTTAGAGGCATAATTAATGCATTACCGTGCAACCCCTATTGATTCATTCATTCATTTAATCTATACTTTTTTTTCGTTCACAGGCAACCACTGAGACTGACAAGAAGCATTTTTATGTGCGTTTATATTGAAGAAGCATACTCGAGTGGCATTCTGTCACTGATTAATTTCAAGCAATAATTATTAATTATACTATTAATTATTCAATGGCAATAAATTCATGTTCTTAAGGAACGTAATGTTTTTTTCTCGGTTAAACGCAGGGCCTCGAATAAAAGCAGGGTTTAAATAAACGCCGGGTCCACACAGTCAAATTTTATAAACACCCCGGCATTTATTCGAGGTACCGGCGTTCATTTGAGGTCCGGCGTTTATTGGAAACTAAACCTTCATGCAACTGATTCTCATCAATAACCAATCATGGCAATCTCAAAAACGTTCATGAACCACTACAGTACATCAGCTCATACTAAGCACCTAATTCTCCCACCTTGTTTTGAATTTTATAGACTACAGACAAAATCAGTGACATTTTATTCCTGTTTTACTCATCTTTTTGCTACATACTGCTATACATTTGGAGAACGTTAACTAAAAGGACAAAAAAAAGGCTATCAGAAATGGTAAAAAATTCCCTTGTTTAGTAAACGCCGGCCCCCGAATAACCGCCGGGTCTACGAGGTCTAGTTTGAAATAAATGTCCCCACCGTTTAATCGAGAAAATACGTTAATTTCGTAACCAAAGAATAAAGCCAGACCTAGAATAAAGCGGTGTTTAATTTTTTTTAGTCAATTCGTAATATGTTTACTTTAATTTGACCCAGAACAACTGCCTAAGAAATACGTAGGACATAAAGTAGTCATGGATGAAAAGAAACTGATCGGGAGAAACTGAACTTTCCCGGAAAGAATGATAGTAACAGACGCTGAGACGCATTGAAAACATTGAATAACTCTGTTACGAGGGCGGAATTTTTGCAAAATTTGCGCTAATTTAAATATTGAACCCCCGAGACCGCTATATTTGGTAGCTCGGCTTATGCCGCGGTTCAGGCACAAAAATCAAATACAAAATTAGAAACTATCAAAACTATCCAAACAAAAGTTTTCCAAATTCTACCGCCATGCTTTTCTTGATTAAGTTTCTTTTAATTGCTCGACCCAGGAGGGTTTCGAGCTAAAGCCGTAGGGGTGTGAGGGAAAGAAATTAGAATTAGAAAGTTTTATTTGCTTTGCTGTTCAAAAATATAAAATCCAACGAAAGGCTCTACTCTCTTAGTATTTCCAGATCAGTTGTACCCAGTACCTGTTGTTCCTAACTTTCATTATTAGATCATAACTGTAAGAAGCGTTGAAGTGTAATTCCAGCCTTATTAATCTTGTAAAGGACAAATTCCGTTCTGTACAATCCTACCTTTTAAAATCCATAAGATAATGTTTGCTCAGACTTATTTGTGATATTACCTAATCGTTTAGTTTGCTCTATTTTACTCAGTATAAATACAAGCCCTTTGTATAATATTATTCGGCTAGAAATTGGAATTAAAGTCCACCGTTGGAACCAAGTCCTGTGTGTATCTACGTCTCAGAGATGTCAGTGTTTGCCGTAACAGATCCAGTAGCTTTTATTTGAGTGGTGACACTTGAGGATTTCTAACACTGAACCACCTAGCACAGCACAATACACCTAGCACAGCACAATACACCGCATCACAGGCAAGTTCTGCGCCATTAAGTTTTCATTTGAGTGGTAACACAGGATCAAAAGTTAGAAACACGTACCTTGTACTGAGTAATAAACAGCACCACAGGAACGTACTGCTGCTACCAGATTTGCATGGTTACACTTAAGGGTTTCATCCACAGACTCAAAAATATGAACCACCTTCTACAACATAATAAAGAGTACCACAGGAAAGCATTGCGTGGCAACTTTAATTTGAATGGTTACACTTAAGAGTTTCATCCACAGACTCAAAAGTTTGAACCACCTAGTACAGCATAATAAACAGTACCACAGGAACGTATTGCTCAGTATAGCTTTCATTTGAATGGTCACACTTTAGGATTTCATTCACAAACTCGAAAGATACAACCATCTTGTGAAGCATAATAAAAAGCACCACAAGAAGGAACTGCTCAATGGCTTTTATATGAATGATCAAACACAAGAGTTGGGATGAATTTGTACAGCATAATAAGCATAAAGGGAGGGGACACAGAAAATACAACTTAAAAGCTGCCATTAAAATTGCTGCCCTAGAGGGTTTCATCCACAAACTCTAAATCTTGAACATCTTGCGAAGAATAATCAATTGTTAACAGTGAGACCATCAGTGTAAAAAAAGTGATCAATATCCTAACTCTCTTTAAAATATTAAGAATTCTCAGTGTTCAGACACCTGGAAAAACGTACATGTAACGTGATAAACGTCATTATCAGTTAAGGGAGACCGTGGTCATTTGCTTATTTGATTACGTTCTCACATTTTTATCTTTCCAGCAAAATGTATCCAAAATGTATCCAACCAATAACGAAGTGTTTCAAAATAAAGTATTTTCGTGCTCTACAAAAAGTTTCCTAAATTTCTGTATTTCTGTACAACAGATAAAAAGTGATGGCATGTCATTGTTTTCTTTTACTTGCGGGTAGAGTTGGTGGAACTTTGTGCGTGTGATTTAAATGGCAGCTGCAGCGCCATCACCGCTGCCCAGTTCGGTAGAAAGGACAACTGGAGCCAAGCTGACTAGGCGTCTCATCGATGGTGGAACAACAGTTCTAACGAAAGTTTTTGATGGTTATCACCCTCCTGCAAACTTGGCTGCTGATCTCAATGCCTGTTATTCCATTCTTAACAACCTCTTGCGTTGAAGAATTCTGAATGGTCATCAGTGGAGCAAACTTTACACACCTGGCCCCAGTTGTTCAAAAGTTGGATAGCGCTATCCACCGGATAAATCTCTATCCAGTGGATAACGCAATTGGTTTCCCTAACACTTATCCACTAGATAGTGATTTATCCGTTGGATAGCGCTATCCAACTTTTGAACAACTGGGGCCTGGTGGAGTCGCCCCAGACTCCAACACATTTGACTTCTCTCTTTTATTCCTCCTTCTGACCAACATTTGTGGACTCTCCCCTCCCCCGACAGGGTGGCACACTAAGTCAATCATGGAATTGAGGCTGCGGGAGGCGACTTTCAGAATCCTAACTTTGTCGGTGTAAGCGAAACAGGTAAACATGAATTGTCGCTCCGCGTTGTTTTAAACGCACGCATCACCTCAATATTCTGAATTTCCAGCCTAGTACCCAGGCGTTCTCCTCTCGCTCAAACGACTTGGCGCGAAATTTCGTGACGTCACCAAATCGCACCAAGTCGAGTCGAGTGAGCGGGAGGAGAATGCCTGGGTACTAGGCTGATGAATTTCCATATGATTCTCAAAGAGGCCCACCTTCAGAAAGGTTTCCATAGATCCGTAGTCGTTCTTCACGCCCTCACGTGATCCCATACATCTTCCAAGTCCTCAGTGTTTCTTTCCAAAACGGCTCACCTTCTCATCAACTTTGCTCTCCACTTCGTTAATTTTCCCCTCTAAATGGTTGTAACTTTCTTTTAAGTCGTTTATTTCTTCTGCTGTTTTTTTTTCCAGTGCCTCCAGCCTTAGCAAGATGTTCCTGAGTTGTAGCTCCTTTTGGTCGTTGGCTTTAAGCAGAATTTTCATATTGGCGAGTACACGGTCAAGCTTGTTTGAATTGTCGACGGCTGCCATTTGGCTTGCTGTCTTAGATTTTGACCTTGTACGACTACCCATCCGCTTGTCAGCCATAAATAGTCGATAAAAGTTAAATAATACCGCCTCATCCTAACTCCTTTAGTTCTTTCTCTTCTGTTCGTCTCCATGTGTCAGTGGGTCTCCCTCTCTTTCTCTTGCTTTCGGGTGCCGTAGGTCGTTATTAACTAACGAAATATTCCAGCCTGCTCTTGATTGGGGTGTGAAGAAAAGGTGCTATGAGCTAAGATGTCTCGAATGTTTATAGTATCCCCGCAATGAACACACATGGAGGTGGTCTTCAAATTATCTTAGCTTTGTACGAGGATCGTCAGCCAGGATACTAAGCATTATTTGATTTCAGTTTAAAGCGAAATATTTAACATGTGATCAAGCTATGTTTTCTACCCGCTTCCTGAAACATTCAGGCCGTAGAGGCGAGACAAAAAATCATTTTCCGTCTCGCCTTTACGGCCTTTACAGCCTGATAACGAGCGAGCCACATAAGAGTATATGAGCGCGACCTGGCTGATCACAGGTTACTAAATGTGTTTGATTGCTTTGTTACTGAGTTGTTGGACCAATCCCATCTGTACGGACCCTTTTGACATTTCGAATTGTGTTGAGTAAAAACACCGATTACTTGTATCAAGATATTTTTAAGTAAGACACTTCTGGAACTCTTGCGCATTTCTACTGCGCGCGCCCATTTATGTATTTATGACGTCACAAAAAGCGTTGAAACACAGAAGTCGAGAAAGTTTTGGATGGAAAAGGAAATTAGTATTGTAACATAGTACCAGCAACAACTCAGCAACAGGACTACTGGGTGAACTTTGGAGTTTCGGTAAGAACCATACGAATGTGGTTTACACAAATCACTTTTTGTTTTACGAGTTTATTATATATTTTCTGTTCGTTCTCTAGTCTTTTCTTCCAAGGACTGAAAAAATGGCCAGAAAATCTTGGAATCACGAGAGTTAAAAGGCTTGAACTAACTGAAGAGCGACATGCATGTAGCTACAGACTCTTGTATAAACGGAGCTATCGTAGTGAGGGGATTAGGTCCAGCTACAAAAATCCCTAAAAATAGCCTTGAACTCTCCGGTTTCACCTCTAAAAATTCCATAAAAACTCCTAAAAATCTCTTAAAATCCTATAATATTAAAAAAAAATGGGTGACCTGTGGTGAATATTTTATGGTTTTGGTAGGCTTTTTGCTAGCGCCCTCAGTCTCAGCCAAATCAGCAAGCTCTGCTGAGCCCGTCATTTTGAACTCACTGACAGCAAGGCCTAAGCAATGCTGGATTATGGGTAAAACCACTGATCGATACTGTGAGGGGGCATCAAAACATTGCAAACAAAGACTTCAGGATCGCTTGTGACGAAACTTTTCCAAGTTTTAATTTTTTTTTATAACAAATAAACAATAAACCTTGAAAATATTCACCAAATTCTTTACAAATCTCTCCAAATTCCTATAAATCCTATAGTCTTCTAAAAATGCCGTTAACTCAAAAAATCCCGAGAAAAATCCGGATTTTTGTAGGTAGGCCTAGAGGGAATTTTTTCTAGTTTCCTCTTTTGTAAGTCAAATTACCTTCAATTCTTTTATAGAAGGGATTCAGGTTTAACAAATGAAGCGTGTTATGTCTGCAATTGTTATTAGCATAACCACTTTTTGGTAACATAGGGTTGCGGGAGGTCTTCCCTTGGAAGATGATGTTGCAGGACACAATTTCAGTTTCAGCGATTTCCACAAATATTCCTGAGTTACTTTTCGCAACAGTCATGAACGATTTTACCGAGATATTCTTAAAACTCAAAAAGAAGGAAAGCTATTGCATTTATGGTTTTAGAGAAGTTCGCGCTAATTGTTTGTGCACATTCTTACTACTCACGTAATACATGTGAAGGGTGCTCTTTCCCTTTTCTTGGGGGAATCAGGAGATACTCGCTGTATTTTTTTTTCAACAAGCGTACCGTTTCAAAACTTAATACACAAACTTACTGTTCTTTTCCTTTTAATTTAGTCTTCTTCTTATTAGCTTTCTACAGCTCCTTTTCTTCTTCTTCTTCTTCTTCTTCTTCTTCTTCTTCTTCTTCTTCTTCTTCTTCTTCTTCTTCTTCTTCTTCTTCTCTTCTTCAAAACTTACAATTCTCTCTGTGTTTTACAATTCTCTATTTATAGTTTTTCTAATATTAATTGCGTGTATATGGTTGACAATAATCTTGACAAGATAGAAACTAATTATCACATAATTAAAATGAAAGGCTCAGTTTGCTTGAAAAGATTTTACACAACTAAAGAAGAAACTTACTAACAAATAAATATCTCTAAAGTTATAACTAAACTTTAAACTTAGGCTAACTGCAAAACGAGGACAGCGCCCCCATTCATACCAGTGGGAACTTATCTAAACCTAAAAATCCAAGTTTGTTCTAGCTAATTAATAAGGAATTTTAGAAATACTTTTAGAAAGGAAAATTATCACGATTAAGGACAGACGTGTCAACGTTGCAGCCGGGATGTCCCGGCATCGACGGCAATTCAGAAGTGCTATTTTAGAAATCACGTAAAATAAACTCTTTCGTATTCTTGGTAATCCTCTAAATGAAAAGTTCCACAACTCAAAAACACAACATACAAAATAAGGTGTGTAGAATTCTTTATCTATTATATTTGGGTAGATACATTATAGGTTTATTTGCTTTAAAAGGGGGGTTCACTTAATTCTTATCAATTTTAATTATTTCTAGCATATTTTAGTAAACCATCTTGCGACATACATGTCGCAGTGAATTTCACCATGAAGGGCTGGTAGCCGCTGAGTTAACTTCGCCTGCAGTTTACTGTCTAAAATGGACGGTGACCCACATTTTATTGGATGGATAAGTTTCATTTCCAATTCTCGACATTTGACACCGCCCGCTAGATTCTATACTGTTTTCACACGAGGTCCAGTTTCAGTCAGTAGTTGAACTTCAGAAAAGTCACGTTTTCGCTAACCGGTATCAAGCTGCGACCCGCCACTCAAAAGTAAATCATGTTTGTCAAATTACAGTTTTAAACCGAGTTATTTCTGAGTGAAGTAATCGTATGAGTAGCTATAAGCACGTTGCGTAAAAAAAAAAAATAAATAAATAAATAAATAATAAATCGACTTTAACGAGGGTGACACTAAACAGTTTTTCAACTCACAAACCTGAGGCCCTCGGATTCAAGATCGAATTGGAATTTAAAAATTATGCTTTGTTCTGTACAAACATCAAATGATTACGCGGTTTGTGGTGCCCCCCGGATGATGCAACGCAGATCCACGCAGAGCAGTCGTCAGTTGATTAAATTTGCTCAACAGTCCACTTTACAGTTGTGTTTTTAGTGACCTGGGGCCCGTTTCTCCAAACTCCCGGTAACTTTCCGGGCCCGTTAAGTTTTTTTTCGAACTCATTTATTTATCAGCTAATGGTAATTATTGGCGCAAACTTAGCGATATGCTTCACGAAATTATAAAGATTAATATTTAGCATTCAAAATCAATAAAAATTATATAGCTATTGGAGAATATTGTGTGCCTGAAATAGTTTTCGGGCCGGGAAGGTTATCGGGAGTTTCGAGAAACAGGCTCCTGGCCTTTGAATGGAAGCGAGGCTGGAGTTGACCTTGTTTAATACAAACCCTCCCGCTTTTCATAAATAAACGCAAACTAGTTAGCATGAGAACAACATGATTTACATGTGAAAAGCAGGAGGGTCTTTATCAAAACAAGGTCAACTCCAGCCTCACGTCCACTCAAAGGCCAGGTCACAAAACACACAACTGTAAAATGGACTATAGGCCACTCATACAGAACTGCATTTCAGTACTTTGTGACTAACAGAGATTGGGGCTATCGAGTAAAGAAGACATTTTCCAATACTATTAGAATGGTCTTTTTAGATATATTATCTTGGAAACAAAGTCGGTGACATGCAAATTGCTTTTGCATTTCTGACAATAGCTAACAGTAAGTAGTAAGTCTTACAAAAAAAATCAGAAGTTTGTCCCGTGAACGTCCTTACATGTAAGGGCAGGAAGTGTCTTCGCGAGTTTTGAGAATCACTCAGATTCCGCACATTCAAAGCTGGACTATTGAAACGGACCTTGCATAACTGAAAGTAGCGTTCTATTGCCTATCAAAGCAGGCATGTCATATGGTTGGACGAGGGGGGGGGGGGGGAGGGGGGGGAGGAAAATAAGGAAAGGAAAGGCCACAAACCAATTACTTCAAAGATTTTGTAAGTTGCATTTTTAATAAACAAGTCGATATCTTCAAGGCAAGCGGTTTGCAAGCTGATAAATGACTGATGATGACGCAAGAAACGAATATTACACAAAAAACGGTCATAATGACGATATATACAAAACAACAGCTTCTATAAATTGCTTGGATTGATTTCCTTCCACCTGGGAAGTTTATGTACAAAAAAATACAAAATTAAACTAGTGTTATCTGCGGTGCCTTCCGTGGTCGCGTCCCTTGTCCCTTGACCGGTAGTCCACGCCATTCCTTTCCCGATGTCTATCGTCTCTTTTCTTCGTTTCTCGGCCATGTTCGTATTTTTCACGATGCCGCTTGGTTCTCACCGGACTCCGGCTCCTGCTTCGTGATCTACTTCGGCTCCGTGACAACGGCGACCTACTTCGTTCCCGCGTCTTTTCCCGCTTATAAATATTAACACTACCATCAGTTCTCGACTTCTTCCGAACGTACTCGCCGTCATATTTCCGAGGACGCGTTCGTCTTTCTTCGTCCCTTCCTCGGCTCGGGCTTCGTCGTCGTTTACTCTTGTCAGTCCCCTTCTGTTTCTCTGGGCTTTCATCGCTACTGTCAGACTCGCTTTCGCTGAGATTGTCAGGGCTAATCGATATGCTGTAGCTTCTTGATCGGCTCCTACTTCGGCTGCGTGTTCGGCTTCCCGAACGACTCCGAGAGCGGCGATTGACTGGTGATCTGCTGCGACGGCTTCCTCGGGCGACTGGGCTTAAATGACAAGGCAAACAAAGCTTTTCACTAATAAGCCATAGAAAGTGTTGAGTTCGCGTCTCTAGCATGAAATTCTTATGGCAATTTTTTTCAAACTATCACTTAATTCTCGTGTTGTCGAAACCAAAGTTCTTTTTCTTTCTTCCTTTTTCCCTTTTTCGGTTGGCCTATAAACCTTAAGAGTGACAAGCATCTAATATCTCCTTACAGTGGCACTACTTGATGAAACATACAGGTCATGAGAATAAACGAAATGATGACCACAGATAAAATGTCGAGGTTTAAATTCTCCCAACTAGTAACATAAGAAATATATTGAAAACAACGACGGGAATTCGGATGTTAATGATTTATAGGGTAATTTACTGAGTGCACGGATCTCATTAGGCACAAACTACAGCTACTGACGTGTCCCTGAAGGGAGTGATGAAGAGGCGTCAAAGAGTAAGAAAATTATTTACCGTTCTTTGCGGCTTGTCCTGCTGTCTTCTTCTGTCTTAGAGGAGCTTTTCTTCTTTTTGTCATCTACTTTGTTGGCAGCAGATGATGGAGAAACTTTACTTGGTGAAGAAGGTCTTGACCCTGAATCGAACACAAAATAGCTGTTACTTGTAACAAATTCTTTTTTATTACTGCCAAATCTGTTATCTCTAGAGTTCAGTGCACCTAACATTAAAATCAAAATCGAAAATCTTCAATCCGTTACAATGTAAAACATGAAGCCGTCACTACAGACAAGTGAAAGCTGGCGGTTCAAGTTTTCAAGACCTAAAGATGAAGACCTCAGTCCACATGTAACAAAGGCCTAAACAATAAGTGGTGAGTTTTGTTGTCGTTTGGCCCAAAAATGTCACGTCTTTCAATAACAATGCGAACTGTGAAGCTCAAGGTTCATCGCAGCAAATCTTAAGAGGTTTAGCTCGACAAGTTCGATTTTTGTTTCATGACTTGTTGGTTGTGGACATAATTTTGATGGACAGCAATCGTTGGTTGGGTAAAAGAGTCGATGCAAAAACATTTTTGGAAACATGACCTTACCAACAATTAAAAATCCTTATCAAACTCAGTTTTGAGGTAGAATTAAGAATTTCTCTGACTTGATGCAAAATTCCCTGACTTTTCCCTGAACGTGGCAACCCCGAGAGTTCAAGTGCTATTGAGAGGCATATCAACACTGTTGATTGTACCTGTACCAGGCCTAGAGTCATCCCTAGTCGCTGTAGCCCCCCCTGTAGGAGACAGGTTAGGAGTGGTGTTACCAGCTGCAGCTGCACCATCTGGTTTGCTTTCCTTCTTTTTCTGCTCCAGCTCCTTGCGAATTTCTCCAACAGCCTTTTGAAGGGTATCCAAGTTGGCCTGCAACGAACCAGAACAGAAGGTTTACAAGGTGCCTTCTTGTGCACATAAACCTCACGTTGTCCACATTTCCTTGCCAGAGCAATGCTCATTGGGAAATTAATGGGATCACTTCAGAACACAAACTTACAATTCAGAGTAAATTATTTGATTTCTAATTAAACAATAGAGTTATTCAGTCGAAGGCACTATCGTGTGATAGCTTGCCTGAGGAAATTTGACGTTCACAACAAATATCAGCCCGAGAACGTAGTTCGAGGGCTTATATGAAGTTTGAACATCAAATTTCTGAAACCTATCACACATAGGGCCTGAGACAGAAGGACTCTATTGGTTTAATTGTACAACGCTTGATTTTGAGCGAAAATTGCCAAAAACGGGCATTATGCGCTGATAGGCACCCGCTGAGGATAGACACTATCGCGTTCACGTGATGGATTTCGACCAATGGGAGTACGCCAAAATTTAGCTTTCTACTATGAGGCCCTTTAGTTTCTAGTTTGCCAAGCACATTAAATTGGTCAAATGTCTGTAAATAATGAGATACCAAACCAAACCCCGATGCTAAACGCGAAACCAAAAGGAAAATTTAAGCCGCGTAAGTATGCTCGCGCAGCTTTCACGTGCTTGTTACCGGATGAATATTGAGTTTGATTGGTTCATTCCAATTGCTATGACTCAACTTTCAAAATCAACGCTGGCAAACTCGGCAAGCCAAAACAGAAAAACTCTCGCCAGCAAATATTTACGAGTCAATCTAAACAATCGAGTTTAAGACCTCTGTGAATGGTCAGAGGTAATAACTAAGACTGAACTTTGTTGAAAAAGTACTGTAAGGAAGCATTGTAGCATTCACGATGCCTGGAGGAACACAGTGGGTTAAAACAAACAACTATACACTTCCGTACAATGACGCCCTTAAAAAACCTCTCTTCAAACTCTTTGAAATCAACCATTGAGCAAATCACTTATCACTTATAGTACGCATTAAAATATCATAAAACAATTTATGTGAAACTTGACATTCTAATACTGTGCTGAAACATTACCTTTGGTCTCATATACAAACTCAATAGAGTCACACTGATTTCCTGTAAAAAAAAGAGAGAGAAACACTCACAAAATGGTCAAACCAAGAAAATCATTTTGCATCCTAAAATAAATAATTTACATGTATGCTCAGCATAGAATGACAATCAAACCTCGAGGTCTTCTAACTTAGCACCAAAAAGCTCCCACCACGGCGGTCTGGTTGGCAAACAAATCTACAATAAACAAAGCGAACAAGCGTAAGCATCTACAGCAGAAGACTCGGATTTTAATTTTTTTTCTAGAGTGCAGCATAACCACGATCGAAAATGCATTGGCACACAAGATGTCCACTTGTGCATCAGGGCCCGGTTGGATAAAGGAACTTAAGATTAAGTGGGATTTTTTTGCAAGCGTTCCGTGTGTTCCGAAGTATTTTCTTGTGCTCTCTTTGTGTTTCTGTCATCGGTCGAGTTATCCGTGCTACCGTGCAATAAAATTCTCCAGATCAAAGGGAATGGTTGCAGAATATTTGCACTTAATCTTAAGTTGCTTTATGCAACCGGGCCCAAATGCGGTGCAAAAAAATGTCAGCAAGAAAGCCTACGTTCTTATTACCAATAAACATCTTGAAAACATCAAATGTTACCCAACAAAATGTTGTCAATGATGTTATAAAGAAAAACTAGTGTTATCAAACCGATGTTGTAAACTGAAAGAGACTCGATATTATGTTTTTTGCACACGACCATTTACAGTCATTTTGCATTGCCTAGAGTGCACGTGCATTTTCAACCTTACAAACACCAATTTGCTGTTGAATCTCAAGTAGTATACAAGAAGTTTAAAAATTTTAGGTCTCTTTTCACTAGAAGGGACCTGGCAAAACATCTGTGGACAACTGGGATATCATAAGCAAAATTTCCACAATAAATCCTAATCAGTGGTAATGAACCATAAACCTTGACGATATGCGGGACCAAAGAAATTTTTTCTCTCATTCAAAAGCACCACTAAAGGTCCGGAGGTGGGAAAAAATGGTGCGAAAAACGGATTACTATTGCAAAGCACTCTAGTTACACTGAATTTCATGTCAAATTGATATGCCCAAATAAATAATTTGTCCCACATTAATGAAATTTAATGCAAACATTATTAACGGTACATACCCCAAGTTGTCTTGCAGAGAGGAAAATGCAGGCACAACCTATGGTCTCAGGAGGGTACCTCACAAAAACATTTGTACGAAAACTATCATTCATGAAATTCCTGAGAAAAAGAAACAGCAATAACAAAAGCTGTGAATGAATGTACTCTAGAATCTCACTGGACACACGTTATACACTCATTAACAGAAAGACTTCGAAGATTTAAACAACAGACATTACTAGGCATATGAAGTGAATGTCCCATTTTTAAAGAGAAGGAAGAGCAATGTATAATGTCCAAGAGAAACAAAGAAAGGCAAATGAAGGTTGTGTACTTTGTGAACGGTCAAAACGCCTCACAGGAAAAAAAGCTGTGTGGTGACAATGTAGAATATTACAACACAAAAGTCCTCTGAACCTAAATAAACAGTTTCATTCTAAAAAACATGTCTATTTTAGCAAGTAGAGACTACAGTGTACTGTACTACTAGTGTACACAGGACATCTAACAAATTGAAAACGTTTTGATGAAATTCTTGCACCGTTAACACGACAAATAGTAACAATACTATGAACACTTTAAAGGTGTAAGATGCACTCGTTGGAGCATTTCTGTGATGTCTTTAAAACTGCCGTGTGCTCATACAACAACACTGCATTTGGCACATCTTTATTACTTAATACTGTACATACCAGGCCTGCTGGGCTAACATTGTGTTGGTTTCGCATTCTAGAATTTGAAGGTACATTATAATAATCTGACGACAAAAGGAAGAAAACGCGGGTCAAATCTACAGCAATACATCAAGAATTTTTCTCACTATTCCTTCCAAAAGCAAACACATTAAGACGATTTCCGCTCAACGTTCGAGCAGTAAGTGCAAAAATTAAGTTACCAAAAAAATACTTGCATCACTGTCACATTTTGAGAACAGATAAGAAGAACTTATCGTTACTTTTGCTCCCAAGCTGACCCCACGAGAGAAAATTGGATTTGAAGTTATCCATATTTCAATTAAAAAGACGCTTCATGTCAGTTCAAAACAAAATGGCGCCCGTTTTTAGCATACTTTTACGAGATTTGAAATTAATTTTCTTGAGAATGCTTGAGAATTTCATCGCGGGGTCACTTGGGCAAGTGAACTAGAGTGAGATGTTTCAAATAGCATTTAAAATGCTACCGTGCTATGAGTAGTTTTTTGGTAAATATTTTTTGCACTTATTGCTCGAACGTTGAGCGGAATCCGTCTTAATTAACATCGCTGCAAGGAAGTCTTTAAAAGACAGATTCATGTAATTAAGCACTTTAAAGCACGGTTGAACATCTCTACAAAAAGTCCTTTGGACAGGATTCACGAGTCATTGCATCTAAAGGTTGTTGTTATGAGGAGATTTTAAATATCAGTGTATAAGTCAGTGGACTGGCAGAGCAGAAGACTGTTGCAGTGCAGATGTTCGAGAGTGAATATTTATTTACAGCGAAGAATAAAGAGCATTAAACAAAAATTAAAAGTCACCAAGATTAACAGAAATGGACAGAAACAATGCATGTTTGCTACAGGATAAAACCCCGTTATTTAAATAGAAGCTCCTATTAATAGCTTACCTTGTGGGGGTGCTTAACATGAACACAAAAGCCAAGTTCCTGAAAAAGAGAAACAATCAATAACAAGATCTAAAACTAAGCTGTCACAAAATGTTCTGGACATGAATCTGAAACTGTGGGAAAACAAAAAACTCACCACTGGTGGGAATTGCTTCCGAAAAACCAACAATGTTCTTTTAGGGTCTAGCAGATGTCACCATGAGTGTGCACTGGTTTTGGACAAACAATTCCAGCCTTTTCAAGGATGTTAGTTCATTTAAGGCTTTTAAACCAAAATTGTACTTTAAATACAAGACAGATACACGCTAGATTCAAAAGGACCTCAGGTCCAGTTCAAACGTGGAACTCAAAATGTACCAAATCTAATGCAGTTGAGCAAAAGCTATTGCTTGCTCAACACTGTAGATAAAATTCAACAAGTTGAATGCTTTGGCCACTCTGCAAAATGATGTTGAATAAACAAAGGGGTTTAGTTTCTAAAGAAACTGTGGTACTGCATCGGCAGGGACTTGAAACACAAAATTTTGGATTTATCAACTGAGTTGATAAGGTAAACTGGCCACCATAAAGAGATTGAAAGCTGATGTTTTGAGCGTTTTGAGCCTCTCTGATGAAGGACTAATGCTTAAAATGTCAGCTTCACATAGCTTTACGGTGGCCAATTTACCTTATCAACTCAGTTGATAAATCCAGAATTTTGAGGTTGAATAAAGTCTGATTGCCATCACTGTGAACAGATCAATGTTGAATTTGTTGCCTTTAACAGAACAGTCTAAACAATCAGAGGCAAGCTTACAAAAAAAAGCTTTTTATTTCATACATATTCTGTATTACCTTTAGGAATTGGCTGGAAAATTCTGTCACTAACCTTCAATATCCTTCTTTCAGCTTTGATGACCTGGTTCTTTAGGGCAAAGTAGCTATTACCCATATATTCCATGGGTTGAATGGGCCTGAAACAACATTACTTGGAACATGACATTTCAACCTAAAAAGCTCTAACTAAATACCAACACAATGTACTGCCTTGCCACCTCCAACCGCATAACCTCGCCTCTCTTAGAGATCCAAACGGACAGACACCAAATGTACTGGGTGGTTAGCGAGTAAAATACGAAAGATCGGCAAAAATGCTCCAGTCTATTTACGTGTAACTTAATGTCACTTTAAATTGCACTCACAGCTTTTAACCCTTTTAGCCCCGAGAGTGACGAGAATCTAATTTCTCCTTACAATATCACTAGTTGATCAAACATACAGGTCGTGAGAATAAAGGAAATGATCACCAGACATGAAATGTGTTGAAGTTTAGTTAAATTCTCCCAGCTAGTAACATAAGAAATATATGGAGAACAGTGAGGAGAATCTGCATATGGATATTGGGGCTTAAAGGGTTAACTGTATGGGAGTGAGAAGGCAGTGATAGCTGCTTGACTGGAACAAGTGAAATGGTACATCAGTACAAAAAAATCTTATGGCTAATATTAAAGGAAAAAAAACTACAAAATCTAACAACATTTATAACCAGTGCACCATTCAGTTGTGTTCACATGACCCTTAAAACTTGGATAACCTGTATTCTTATTTCACACAATTCTTGACAACGTAAGCCATGGAAGTCTCACATGACAATAAAAAACATCCACAGTACATAAAACTGGGAAAGCTGGACAGTGTCAAGATATGTCTACTACCCATCTCATCTCATATTCTATCCAGGAAGTTCTTGTCAGTCTCCCTGAAGCAGCAAAACCACGCCACTATTGTTCGATAGAAAAGACAAAAGAAGGAAAATACCTAACACCCAATTCCACAAACCTGATTTGGCAGCCAAAATTTTTGGTCACAAAAACTGACACCCCAAAACACGAAAGTGATTTGTTATCAAATAACTATTTAAGTGGTTGTAGGAAAATACTAATGTCTAACATATGACTGCAGTAAAAGTTAACCTGCACTGTTGCTCCTGGCTGAATAATGGTCACAAATCAAAGCATACATTGAAAACTAAAGTAAAGTCTGCACAGAAGAATAAAACTTGCTGTAAGTGTCAGGACATTATTCATATGTTTTGTTACAAACATCATCTACAACCAAGGTTAAAGTTACCGTCATTTCAGTTTGGGCGGCATTGTGCCATGGCAACGATTAGAGGCATCGACTTGCAAAATGGACATTTCAGACTCATCTCAGTCCACTAGCTGAAACTGAGCCATGGCAGCATGCCCACGCCACGTGGACACCCTCATATGAGTCAGGATTCCCAGCTATGTTTACATTCATTTAAACTTTGTGACAAACTTATCTTCTGCAGTTTACAGGGTCCATAATCAACACTGCAGGATCAAGGTCCACTTAATCTGCTTTGCACTCTAGCCTCCTTTCTAAAATTGTCATGTTTGTTTTGACTTGATCCATACTTTCAACAGCTTGCATGTATGGAAATGCCAATTGGATACACGTCTTGCAGTGGGCAGCCAATGGACTCACAAGTAGAAGCAAGTTGCAATTGTCATTTCAAAGCAGCCACGCACATGTGCCACTAGGAAAGAAAACAATACTGTGAACAACTCATGATAACTTGAACTGAGATGAGAAACCTGTGAAAACTTGCAGGAAGTTGACTCTGATACATATAAACAAAAAACAGAGTTGCAAGTTGACACAAGTTGAGCTTGAATTTTGACTTGTTTGACAAGGGGTTTTATGAAACCATCCAATACAGAGGTCCACTCCATTAGGGCCAGTAAATTAAACAAGCCTGGCATTCAGAAAGAGGTTGGATTATGGCAGCTTTCAGGTTTACACTTAATGCTATGTATTACAGAATGCAACACCAGGCAACATGGATAAGTTACTAATTCCTTTTTTTATTCTTGAAAGTAGCTGACAGAACAATATACAATACTGCATCCTCTAATAAGCTTCCAGGAGGTTAATTTAATTAGATGGAGGCCTTAATCGATAAGGAGCTTAATGGTGGTGGTGGGGGGGGGGGGGCTAATTTGATTTAGCTGAAGAAGTGTAGATGGAACCCCCATATATTGTTTGAACAGTGGTTCAGCATTATGTTTATTATGCCTAACACAATGTAATGCATGCAATTCACTATGATTGCTGGTAATTACAACAAGCACAAACAAAGCTAAGATCCAGGGTTACACAGATTGAGCTGGCAGGGAATTTTACTAATTAATTAAACAAATTATAATTCTTAAATAGACAAGTGGGCACCCTTTAAGGCCCAATAGTGGATTAGCATCAGATTTCTCCTCATCATATCAGTGTACACAGTGTACACATACAGGTCATGAGAATTTAGCAAATGATCACCAAAGATGAATTGTCATAATGTATAAATAGGTTCTCCCAATTAGTAATCAATAAAATCTATGGAGACCACTAAGGAGAATTTGTATAATGATGCTGGGGCTTAACTCATTTTCTGTAGCATGAAGAAACTGGGGGCATTAATGCTCCACTGGATGCAACATTAGTGTATTGCAGGATGACACCCCAGCATTATGTTAGCTTCCCCCATTGGTTCAATAGTACCCATTCATACACCTGAGTGTAGAGAGACAATGTGGAGTGAAGGTGCTGATATACACTCGATTGAAAAAAACGTTGTATCATAAGTATAAACCATACAATGTGAGACCCATATGCTTTCTGGGAAATGTTCATGCAATAACTGCATTTGCATAATCAGCGAGTGATTGCTTTCATACAGTACTAGAACAACACAGTATTTTTTTATTTCTGAATAGTTTTGCAGCAAAAATTGTCTTTGTTCGTGAACGAATGAAGACAAACTTTTGCAAATTTCGCACTGTATGTTTCTTTATAGGGCTTAATTTGGCCCTTATTCAGTCCATTTGGCCACTTTCAGAAAGGCTTGCACCGTTTCCATTACCACCTGCAACTCACTGCAATCAACATCAGTCGCAAGAGAACAGTCTTTAATTTTGAATATGCAAATGTTATAATACGTCTACCCATAAATCCATTGGTTATCATCGTTAAGGGTTTAGAATTTTCACGTTGCAACGTTTTTCAATCGAATGTAAAAGGAAAGAATGTACAAAGAGAATCAACTGCACTTAGTTGCCAACTGTCGAAGTAAAGTTACAAAAACTGATGCATGTCCTACTTATTGATGGCACAACATGACACTTCCAGTACAAACTCAGCAATTAGAAAAGGCAAAGCATTCTTCTCAGATTAAAATGCACTGCACACTGTAATGTGCAGGCTGTCCAACAAAGGATTGCTTCAATTTTACAAGTCAAAAAGCCAGATCTATACTGATGATATTTTAAGAGTACTGTAATTTACCAAATATGGTGCCTTTGCCATGTAAGTAAACCATTTACTATATTACACACACACGAAAAAGAAAAATGACACGACCCTTCAAAATAATTTTCGCTAACATTTACAGCCCATTTCATTGTCTTACACAGACCCACACTTTTCCCACAAATCATCAACTACGATTCTTGGTTACGATTTGATCATAATCAGCCTTGTGAAAATTGGCTTTACGTTTACTACACTGCAGTTGTTGAGTATAAGTGTATTCAAATAAAAGGGGAGCAAATGATAAATTTGAGACTTTGCAAGACAGCGAGACAATCTTTTTCTTGTGCAATTCCAAGACTCTTTCAATGTTAAATTGCGAGATCAAGCTTTTAGAGTTTTCTAAATGCGAGCCCAAAACTTTTTAAGACTTAAAAATTCAAACCCAAAACTTTCAGATCAGTTTCAGGCAACTTAAGATGCTTGGCTTAAGGAGATCAGAACTTCAAGATTCAGCCCTCTAAGAAGTATTCTAAAAGGCTTCACAAAGAGATCGAGATCCTGAGGTGGCTACCTGGTGAAAAAAATAAAGACTCCAAAACTGTTTTTCTGACAGTTCAAGTCTCCAGGACACAAAGAATAGCTTAAAAAATGAGATTGCAAGACGCTTACAATTCAGGAGAAATTTTGCAAGAACCTAATTTTTGGTAAGACCATTTGCCACCTCTAAATAACAAAGCAACTCTGATGTTATCTGATAACAAGGAACTTTTAATAATTTTTGAAAGTTAAATTTAGTGTTTTGGTTATTTCTAGGTGAAATCACAAGGAGCAAATCATGGCTGCTAAGTCATTGTGTCTACGACGAGATGGAGGACGTAGTGAGAAAAAAGGTAAGCGGTAACTACAAAGTCTTGACAAACCGTTGTTTAAAATCAAGATTATGTGAAAGCTTGACTTTTTCAACAGGTAACCCACCAACTGGTAGTGGATAATTTAAACAAGACAAATATAGTGTAGCCTTAATTTATATTTTATGGTGAAAGACCACACAGTGAAGAAATCTTAACCCATCATTTGGTAAGCATTTCTCTAACATTTCTCTAACATATTGAACTCAAAGAGTTCCACTAAATTAGTTATGCAAATACACTTCAATGATAGAAGAGCTCAGTGCTGCAATGTATAACCTTTTGTGGTCAATGGACAACAGAAAGCATTGTCAGCTGTGGATGACTTTAAAAGGTTGCCCTTAAGTAAAAGCATCAGTATGTTATTGACAAGGATCTCATTTACATGACTCAGAAACTAGCAACCATGATCCTTTTATAGTCACCTTTCAGCAAATCCATGTTTGTTAGGAAAGGTTGCTTACAACAGTGATGTAAGTACATACTTCTTTTCCCAGAATTTATCACCTGTTTAGTACGCCATTGCAAAAATAACCACTTTAAAAGTGATTCTCTCACTTTCTGCCCTCCACATTTTCTTTTTCCATAAGTTTATCCTCATACAAGTTTCATAGCAACACCTTACAACTCTTATCTTTTGAAATTAATTTTTGCTGTGAGCCAGGCAAGATAATTAGTTAAAATTAAAGCTAAGAATGCCTCCTGGGAAAATAGCAGGCCTGGGGTAATGCCCAAGCGCTAAATAATTACCTGTCTCATCTGTCCTATAAACCCAAGAATTCTGTATTTAATCATACCAGGTTTTTTTGAGTCATTTGATTGGGAGATTGCACGAAGATACTAGATCAAAAACGTCATTAACCCATTCACTCCCGACCGTTTTTTTTAAAGCCCACCATTTTAAAGCAATGACGCCTTAGTTTGGCTCCTGTCTGCTCAAATCCTGGTGCATATGTCTATACATTCATCTGCAGCATGGAAACTAAACTTATCTTCCATTAACGAGGTTATTTGGCAAATTTGATTTTGGGCATGCACACAATTCATGGTTTTGAACAAGAAAAACACTGTACCCAGTCGTCTTTTTGTGTTTTAGCAATTTAAATTTTTTTTTTTAAGTTTGTAGGCCACTTGATGGTCTTTCTTCAGATTAGAAAAGATTTCAACTAAACTTTCAGGAAAGAGGGATTTGCAACTGGAAGTGTCAACCAGCACCAAGGCCAAGTTTTGCATCAATTTCACAAGGAAACGTTTTTTCCTTTTTCTGTGTAACTCTGGTCTATTTTAAGTGAATGCAACAGTTCAGGCACTTTTTGTTTGAAGTGTGCCAGGTGCATCAACTGGTTATCAAAAAGATCTGCTGTCACTCAAAGTGATGATGTCAGGAACTGAACAAGGAGTATGGTCCTTTACAGGCAGCCTTGGCCGGCACAGGAGTCTGTGGGTTAATGTAGAAATGTGTGCTTATCAAACAGATGACAAATGCAGGGCTGGGTGGCCACATTAGCTTGCAAAATAATTTCTACTACAGAAAGTACACCAGTAGAAATGTTGCTACCAGCTCATCTGGATAATGAAGTAATGGCATATAGCTTTACTATTACTGTAAATGGAGAGAACTAGCTCCTGGAAGGACCCAGTACGGTTAGTTTGTTCCCAAGGACCCATAGATTCACACAAGCAAGGTCAAATATGACCAAGCCTTCCTTCTGGACACAAATACATGGTCACAAAAACTGAAATGACAGTGTAAAAATGCCAAAATGTACTCAGTCCAGAGAGTGTCTAAACTGCCACAATTTATATCCATTTCAAGAAAATTAGAAAATCAAGCATTACCACAGGGCAGTTCTACTGTTTAACTTGTGCACAGAACCCAGCATAATTAAGTGGTAAAAATCAATCATTGGATTGCAAATCGATGAATCAATATTAATCGATGGTTAATCGATAACCATACCAAACTGCTTTCTTAATTAGATCGATTATCATTGATTGCCATCCATTACCAACGATTTCATTGACTCACTGCAAATTTCGTCAACAGAAAGTTTCTTCCCATTAGCCGTAATTGGATTTTGTCCTTGTGTGGGAGTTGTCATCTTAGATTGGAATTTCTATCTGTTTATCAAGAGTTTCAAAGATTGTATTAATCCCAAAATAAGCTTTCTTCCATTTCCTTGCCGTATTAATACAAATAGAAGATCATGTTTACGTTCATTGGACACCGCATCAAGGATCTCACAGATAATATTTGATTGAATTAAGAAGTGACGATAATCGATATTATTGATAATAATTGATATGAATCAATGCCAATTATGATTATTGATTACTGATCGATGAAAAATCACTCAAATCTTGGTAATTGATTAATTAACCCAGGACACCCATAACATAATCTTCCACGGGTATATTACGAGCAGCCTTCAGTTGGCTTTCTGATCTCAACCATGTAAGTTGCATACAAAACTGTGAGTCTTCCATGTATTAAACCTTTTTCATTATATAGACAAGAGTGTTTTAAAGGAGAATAGACAACTTATAAAGTTCATACGTAAACTACACCTGGGACTCGAGTGGCGTATTTTCCATATCCTCACTAGTCAGGGCTCGACACTAACTTTTCAGCTTAGTAGCCTAGTGGCTAGTGAGAGGTTTGATTTCACTAGCCAGATTTTTTTTGCATAATCTCATGCTGTGTGTAATTTTAAGCCAAGTTAAGTACTGTAAAAATGCCTCTCTGTAATCTCAAGAGTGAAGAACTTGAATGTTGACCATTTTTTCCAATGGTTAAAGGGGTTATGTCAAGAGGATTTTGCTATTTTGGGTCAATTCTGTGCTAAAATCATAACCTAGTGCCTTTACTCATACACAAAATGCTCCTGTGAAACTATGAGGAAGATATCAAATGAATTTTATCAGGAAGAGCCAACCATAATAGGTTTTTTGGAGATTTTTGAGAACACAGCATCAAAACTTGAAAAAATTGGCCCAATTTTTTCAAGTTTTAATCCATTTCCATCCGTGCCATCGGTAGCAACAGACGACAAGAAACAGTTTCAGTGATGTCAGATAGGCTTTAATAACAAAACTAGACCATTATTTTTTGAATTCAATTGATGCCAAGACACTTTTTAGCTTTTTAAAAATATACTAGCGACATAAACATTTAAACGCTTACCTTTAACTTCCATACGCAGCAATACTCAAAACAATGGAATTAGACTCCTCTCTAGCATTTTTTTTTCGTAACCACCACTGCTTGAGAAACAGATGAAGTAAAACAGACTTTTAACATTGGCCTTCGGTGACCTGCTTGGCGCAATTAGCCCTTCGTGTACTGTCACGATCTGTCACCTTAGTCCCTTTAAAAACATGATTTAACACGTCTGCAGCAATTGTAATGTAGTTCGTCAATAAATTCCCTTAAATTTTCTGCGATCATAGATGGAAAATTCTCGTTCAGTAAGCCTTGTGCAGTTTGTGCAGTTGTCTCTGTTGGCCGCGCGACACCAAGAGGACTAAGTCCAAGTGACCGACGACGACCACGACGAACGACGAAAGGAATGCAACTTCCAACTTTCATTTTATGAGTCGGCGACGTGCGTTAGCGCACGACGGCCGCCAAAAATCCTGATTCAATATACCCTTCTCGATAAACACCGAGACCTCGAATAAACGCCGGGGGCGTTTATTTTAAACTCAGCCCTGTTGACCCAGCGTTTATTTGAACCTAGGGTTTATTCGGGATCCGGCGTTTAATCGAGGAAGTATAGTATGCTCTTTCCAGTTGTAATCTTTGTTTGTTTATGGGATGAACTTCAATTTTCAAGATGTAAACAATAACGTCAGCAAAGATCCACCTAAAGTTTAATGGCATCGATCAAAAATTGTTCTACACGAAGAAGTAACGCAGGTCAGATAGGAAATCCTCGTTTCGATGTAATCACAACTTCCACCAGTGATTCAGCAATTCAGAAGTCCTGCCATTCTGATTTTATCAATGTAAAGAAGATCCTCGCAGTTATTAACGCAACTTATGCAGTTGCGAAAACTGCATAAAACTGATGAATATATGAATTTCATATATTCATAATTTCATTCTGATTTTGTTTGCAGAGGATTCTGGGTAGTTCCCAGAACTTCATCCTGCTGACATTTGCACATTCCAGGGCTCGATCGAGGTGTGGTGTTTTTCTGTGCATATCTGTTTTCCTGATCAGGGAATTTCGGCCACAAGGTTTGTTCATGATATATATACTAATTTGTATTCTTTCTATCTGTAGGCATAAATTCTTTGTCGTTTGACGGCTTACATGTCTGCTTAACCGCGATAAGTACGTAAGAGATTGTCATGACATGCAGATTTCAACTTCCGCTTTCGATTGATGGAGCAAAGTTTCAGAAACTTTCGTACATAAACAGAACACAAAATCAAAGCATCTTGTGAGCGTTTCTGTCACTCTAACCTATTGAATTGAATACGTCCCCTATACTTCTTCAGAATGTCGATCTATTTATTAATGTTTAGTCCACTTAACACATTAAGCTAAACGACTTATTTGTTTCCCCAACGCCTCCACCGTCCTCCAAACATTTTAATGAGTTCATCGATTGTGTTTCTTCACTGAATGTTCAATCTGTTGATCAGATCATGTGCCTTATAAGCTAGGTGCTTTCCTCCTGTAGTACATGTAATATGTACCCACATCCATCAGACTTCAATAAGACAATCGATCAGTACAAAATACAGACCACAGACTGCAGACTCCAGACTGGGTACAAAATGTAGACTTTTAAGACTAAGAGACCGATTACATGAGCCGGGCTGGCTCGGTAGAAGGGCTGGCTCTGTCTGCTGAGATGACTGCTCAGCCCGGTATTACAGGAGGCGAGCCAGCCCACCTGCGGCTAAATTTAGAAGCTGTCGTGTGAAAAGATGGCTACATCGAAGAGCACGAATCAAGTGTTTTTATTCTCGCTAATCCATTATTTTGGCGTATCATTTTCAGTTTTGTGTAGCTTTATGGTCTGATAAACCTTTGTGTGTTATATAGAAAGAGAAATATCGATCTTCTGGTGAGCCATTTTGCTCTGAAGCGAAATTTAGTGATGAGAAAGTGTTGGCCTGGCAATCGCGATTACATGGTAAATTCTCATCCCGGCATCGCGATGCCGGGATCCCAGCTAGCCGGGCTGAAATTGTTCCATGTAATCACAAAGTTGATTTTTAGTGTGTTTCACAGACGTGCCGAGATCCTGGCAAACTGAGCCAGCCCGGCTAAGCGGGCCAGCCCGCCTCATGTAATCGGCCCCTAAAATGGTTCTTTGGTCTAATGAGAGATATATTGTGTGGCCAATCAGATATGAGATGAAATCATGAAGAAAGCAAACAAATGGTCAGTCACGAAAACATGGTTTGCTTTTCCTCAGAAAAAATTCTTCCATCTTCCCTTGTTTTGTTTTTGCTGCACAAGTTATTTTATTATTTTGATAGTTTTCCTTCATTTTGTTCTTCGAAAATGCAGTGGAAAAGGCTTAAGGGCTTCATACTTTCACTCAACATCATCATGAGACAGTTGTTTCCTAAGACAAATCTCTCATCTGCAACAGAATTTTGAACTTTGTCTGGCTTGTGGAAACATTTTTGGTTTCCAGGGAAACTACCCGTAAGCCTTTTAGTTTGAAAGTTTCTTGTTTGTTTTTATCTCTTCCCTTTACAGCCAACATTAGTCAGTCTAGTTATTATGTATCCCAGTTTGATGGGTAGAAGTAACTCTGGCCACCTGTGCAGTTTTGAACTGCCAGTTGTTTGTAATCATACAGATTTTCACTTTGCTTTCTCAAACTCATTAATAATTCATTTCTTTAAGGGTACGATGTGGGAAAAAATGACGAAAAATTTAAAAAGTTTTCTTCCACCAATTTAAAGTAAAGTATTGAAGTTAACATTAAAACAAAACGTTTCAGACAATTATGGAGGAAAATGTATTTTTTATCAAATGTTAATTAATCAGGAAGGGATTTTTTGCAGCATATGACTCCAGTTACATTAGAGTTCTTCTTGACCCATTTAAAATCCCAAAAAGTGGGAAAAAAGTCCTTGGTTGAAACCCAAATAGGAAACTGGTTCTAAGAAGAAAGGGAAAGAAACTATTCTTTTAGACAGGGCACAAACCCTTGCAAAAACCAGTGCTAAGAAGAGCAAAGAAAACATTTCCTTCAGACAGGGCACACACTCTTGCAAAAACAGTGCTAAGAAGAGCAAAGAAAACATTTCCTTCAGACAGGAAACAAACTCTTGCAGAAAGTGATAAACACGTTGTTGGGTTCAGTAGCCCAGTGACTTCTCATTCTAATGAGGAGCAAGAGTGGCTATCAACTTGGAAAGAGGTCAGAGCAAGCAAACTTAAAGTTGAGAAAATTAATTTCTAATCCCCAACTCATTCCAACACTCAAACAAAATACCCGAGAGTGTGTACTGACTATACTTAACATAGCTTGGTTTCGTCATTGGTTTGTTTTCTTGGTTCTTCCTTCTTGTTAGGCTTTTGAAACCTTCCCCATAGTCTTCTTAGTCTTGCACAATGCAAATAGTAACATAATGCCAAATATAGAAGGTGATTAAAAACTGTAAGGTTTCCTATAAGAAACTTTCATATTGAAGTTGTCATTATGGGTACTCAGTGATGTTTCATAATGGCTTGTGGTTTTTCCAGGTGACATAATCTCCTGTGGAGGCTCAAGGTGTTTGCAAAAAAAAAACTTGAATAATTTTGGTTTTTGGGAGAATGTATCGACTTTGAAAAAATTTATAGGGTATGTAGATTGGACTGATTTTGGTGATATTTGGCACAACATTCCGGCCTGCTGGAGTGGTCATTGTCAGGGAATTAAATTGATATTGAAAACATTGGCAGCCTCTATTGAGACACTCCTCACGACTTTCTGCTGAAACTACTGCGACTTTTCACGTGGATATCTCAATGACCATGCAGTCAGATCCCTGGGGGGGGGGGGGTTCTCCCATATAACTGACATAGGTATGTGCCGCTGTGAAGGGTATGGTTTTCAAGCAGTTTGGTCTGGGATACGGTATAGAAATCAGGGAGTTTTGGTCTAGAGTGGGGTATCAATTACTGGGAAAACTGGAGTGTGGTGTGGCAAATTTAGACCGAACTAGGGTTTGAAGAACTTGGAAATAAATGTAAATTCGATCACGGCAACTTTGTTGATAGACAGATGGTTTTCCATTGAAAACACTATGTGTCTATATTGGACGGAAGATTTTTGGAAGATAACTAGTCTAGGATAGGGTAGGGATTTTTCGGCATCTAGTCTAGAGTATTTGCAAAATGTAGCTGAACATGGTCTGGTATAGGTTAAGTTAGAGTTAAGTTAGACTCCCAGTGGCACACCCCAAACCCCAAAATTACGGTGGTTTTTGCATTTACTTGCTTCTTCTCGTGGTTGCTATGACTACTACAGAATGATAGTTATGTACTGTATTGTACTGACCAATAAGACAGTCCATCAGCTGCAGATTAGTTATTAACTGACTAAGCTTTATTAGATATACCTGCTTGTACACATTATTTTTACACATTTTTTTTGCATATAAAAAATTATGTTATTCATTTGTTTGTTATATTTTTAGGACGACAAAGTTAATGTGCATCTGTTAAAAGCTCAAAAACACAGGTCTTTTATTCATTGAGAAAACAACATTACAGTGACATAATAACTTACTGAAATATTCTGAAGCTTACAATGGATGTATCATCTGTTTATACTTGTTACTTTAGTAGGTCTTGATATAAGCCTTAATCAATGGATGTGTCTTTTTTCATTTTCAAAGCTCCCAGGCAGGCAGTGGTTGAAAAAGTGAGCAGAATCACAGCCAAATCAAACTACTTTTGGTAGACAGCAGGTCAGTTCATAAAAAGGGATAAAAGCCCAATTGTAACATTTGGTGAAAGGTAGTCAGTGGAATGTGTATGATGGTACAAACTTATTGCCAATAAATTGTGAAACCTGAGTGGTTTAACTGCTACTGTAAAATATTTTTAGGAAATAACTTAATGAGGTTCATTTCATTTTGCGGCCTCCATACAAGTGCACATACTGACAGTAGCAATGCCTAATACAGTCCCCGGGGGGGTACTCGGAAAAATTTTGATGGGAGAGTGCCGCTGGGACTCTGAAACCCTTAACCTATACCAGACCACGTTCATGTCATTTTTGCAACCCTATTCTAGACTAGATGCCAAAAATCCCTACCCTATCCCAGACTAGCTATTTTCAAGCTATCCATCAGAAATATAACCACACAGTGCTTTTAATGGAAAACCAACTCTCAATCAACAATATTGTCACGATTTCATTTATATTTTATATTTCCGAGTTTTCCAAACCCCTTAATTAATTGGATTAAATTTTCACACCACCCATTAGTTTCCCGGTAATTGATACCCTATCCTAGACCAAGACTCCCTGATTTCTATACCCTATCCCAGACCAAACTGCTTGAAAACCATACCCTTCACAGCGGCACATACCTATATAGGTTATATATGGGAGTACCCCCCCCCCCCCCGGGAATACAGTGTAGGTGTCAGGTCACTTGTCACTTTAATTTGTAGTGAAAACCTTGTGACTGACTTAAGAGTCAAACCTTTTGATCACCACCCAGTAATCACCCAGTCTTACGCACAAAGTCAGGTGAAAGCCAGGGGGGTCCTGCTAATCCCACCTCCTTCCGTGAGGGGTACGACCAGAGAGACACATTTATTCCCACCCAGAAATTATCCCATGGAGTGAGCCAGATCCCACTAGCTATCTCATCTGGAAAGCAAATTAAATTCCAACCCTAGACCCCACCTGGATTACTACTTTAATAACTTGCACAGCACATACAAGAAAGTGTACACGTGACTGGAATTCCTAACAATTCTCAACAGTTGTTGCCGTAATGTAATGGTTGAAATGTCAGCTTTTGAATCTCTTCGTGCCAGCCAATTTACCTTTGATCAACTCATTTAATAACAAATGGATGAGTTTCTGATTGAGCACCTCAGTTTCCATAGCAACATCTGGGGGTACTCAACAAAGTTTTATACGGGGAGGCTCTGCCCCGAGGACCAACCACTTACCCTTTTATATACCATTTTTGACAAAAAAGGTACCCCTTTTACATACCTTCCATTGAAAAATGGTACCCCTTTCACATACCTACTTAAGAACACTGCGTCCCTTTTCTAACCCTTGGAACACAGTTTATGAATGATATTAGGGGAGAACAGTATTACCAGAAGAGATGTTAACCAAAAACAATGTTATTATCTACTCGAAATGTTTTAATTAAAGGCCCTTTAAAATACCTAAATGACAGATTTCCTACCCTTTCATATACTTCAGCTTGTGAAATCCCTACCCTTTTATATACCAGCTGAAGCCTGAAGAAGGTACCCCTTTCGGGCAGAGCCTCCCCGTATAGGCCATTACACGGAGTATCCCCCGGGAGCAACATATCATTGCATTCTATATTGGATGTACCTGATATTACAAGGACTACAGCAGATGTAAAGAGAACAACCTGGTTGAATGAGAACATGCCTGTACAATTTACATTCAATAGTCATGGTTTAATTCTGCCATGAGTCAACCTGAAGTTTATGACAAATTAAGCTCCAGTGAATCAACATGTCTGCTGGAGTTTTTAGAATCCCAAAACTTACCGCAAGGCACATGTTAACAAAAGTTATAACAAAACCGATAAACCTGTTTTCCGAGTGCAAACGAATTCATGAACCCTGCCCTGGTGCCCTAGATAGAGATTAATTAATGTAATCCTTTGGTTTTATCAGGCACATGTACACTAGTCAGAGAGGATAGTTAGGTGATGTGACCATTGGTTTGTGGGGAAGATCTTTGGTAAGTTGCAAACCTTGCCCTTTTTATGTATTGATTTTAATTAACAGCTACAGTATACTAGGTGTTGTTCTAGTATAAAGCAGGGGTACCATTTCATTAAAAGTTCAATTATCACGCTTGTTTCTTATATCTCCAGGCTCCAGGCTTTTGTTGCTATCCTTTCCACTTTATACGTGTAGTTTAGTGTTTCATCCACCCTTAAAAATATGTGGGCAGGGCTTCACTATATGACCCACTATAGAGAGCGACAACCTCCCCCCAAGTAACAATCATTTCAAGGGTGGTTTAATTGAAATGCAGAGAAATTATTTTCAGGCTTCTTTTTGCACATCTTTATTGCAACACTAACAGCACAACAGGGACATACGCGTCAATAGCTGTCATTTCTTAGGATTCCTAACACTGAACCACATGGAACAGCATAGTAAACAGCAGCACAGTTAAATACTCCTCAGTAGCTTTCATTTGAATGGGCACACTTTAGGATTCCTAACACTGAACCACATGGAACAGAATAATAAACAGCAGCACAGTTAAGTACTGCTCAGTAGCTTTCATTTGAATGGTCACACTTGAGGATTGCTAACACTGAACTACATGGAACAGTATAATAAACAATAGCACAGTTAAGTACTGCTCAGTAGCTATCATTTGAATGGTCACACTTAAGGATTCCTAACACTGAACCACATGGAACAGAATAATAAACAGTAGCACAGTTAAGTACTGCTCAGTAGCTTTCATTTGAATGGTCACACTTAAGGATTCCTAACACTGAACCACATGGAACAGTATAATAAACAGCAGCACAGTTAAGTACTGCTCAGTAGCTATCATTTGAATGGGCACACTTAAGGATTCCTAACACTGAACCACATGGAACAGTATAATAAACAGTAGCACAGTCAAGTACTCCTCAGTAGCTATCATTTGAATGGGCACACTTAAGGATTCCTAACTCTAAAGCACAGTCAAGTACTGCTCATTAGCTATCATTTGAATGGTCACACTTAAGGATTCCTAACACTGAACCACATGGAACAGAATAATAAACAGTAGCACAGTTAAGTACTGCTCAGTAGCTTTCATTTGAATGGTCACACTTAAGGATTCCTAACACTGAACCACATGGAACAGTATAATAAACAGCAGCACAGTTAAGTACTGCTCAGTAGCTATCATTTGAATGGGCACACTTAAGGATTCCTAACACTGAACCACATGGAACAGTATAATAAACAGTAGCACAGTCAAGTACTCCTCAGTAGCTATCATTTGAATGGGCACACTTAAGGATTCCTAACTCTAAAGCACAGTCAAGTACTGCTCATTAGCTATCATTTGAAGGGTCACACTTAACGATTCCTAACACTGTATCACCTGGAACAGTATGCAGTACCTGCCAACTCACACGTATTATGCGTGAGTCACACGCCTGCAGATGGAAAACATCGACCACATGCATACAGGACAATTTCTCACGCCTGAATTCCGGATTATCAGTGAAGGGAGACTGAGGTCATTTGCACATTTATTTATGCCCTTTAAGATGAAGTGTTTTAGTACTCTATAGTCAATTTCTTAGATTTTTTTAATTTCTGTACGACAGATCTAAGGTGATGGCCTATCATTACTTTCGTCTACTTGCAGGTAGAGTTGGTGGACATTTAGGTTTGTGATTTAAATGGCAGCTGCAGCAACATCGCTCCTGGCCAGTTCTGTAGAGAAGACAAATGGAGCCAAGCTGAGCAGGCTTCTCATCGATGGTGGAACAACAGTTCTAAGGAAGGTCTTTGATGGTTATCACCCTCCTGCAAACTTGGCTGCTGACCTCAATGCCTGATATGCCATTCTTAACAATCTCTACCGTCGAAGAATTCTGAATGGCCATCAGTGGGACAAACTGTTCCCACCCAGTGGAGTGGCCCCAGACTCCAACACGTTTGACATAACTCTTCTATTCCTCCTTCTCACCAACATTTGTGGACTGTTCCCTCCCCCGACAGGTTGGCATTCTAAACCACCCGCAAGTGACACCTCTCTTGAGGCCAACCTTGCTCGCATTAAGTTTTTCCGAAATGTCTTGTATGGTCACGTGACGACCACTGGTGTTGCTACACCAACTTTCACTGCTCTGTGGCTGGAGATAAGTGTTGTTCTTGTGGTTCTTGGCTTTGATCAGAGGGAAATTGACAGATTGCAGGCAGAGCGAGGTGGAGAGGAAGATTATCTTGACACGTTACGTGAGTGGGCTGACAGCGAAGAGGATATCAAGTCACAGCTAAAAAACATGCATCAAACGCAGACCACAACCCAGCGCACTGTTGAAGAGGTACGTCAGACCCAAAACATAACCCAGCAGACTGTTGAAAAGGTACGTCAGTCCCAGACTGAAGATCGGAAAACACTTGAGAATAATAAATCAAAGCTGAAAGAAGTACAACAGTCTCAGACGGAAATGCAACACACTGTTGAAGAAGTTGCAGCAAGTCTTCAAGAGGTAAAGGACGCAGTCGAGAACATAAAAGAAGGAAGAGACAAGGACAGGGCAGATGAAGTTCTTCGTAAACTTGCCAAGTCTGAATTTATAAGAGACATTGAGTATTACATTGAACGATTTCAAGATGGCACCCGTGAGTGGGTCTTTAACAGAGTTCAAAACTGGCTGGATGACAGAAGCTGTCAAAACCGTGTCATGGTGATCGGTGGAAATGCGGGAATAGGAAAATCAGTCATTTCTGCTGTAATTTGTAAGAGAATGCAAGAGGTTGGCAGACTGTCAGGGAGCCACTTCTGTCAGCATAATAATGTACGTTATCGTAATCCTCAGTTGATGCTTCAGTCCTTGGCCTGTCACTTGTCCCATGCCCTGCCAGAGTACAAGCAAGCTCTTGTGGAACAGCTGTCAAGAAATCTGGGTAAAGATCTTAACAACATAGGTGTGGAGGAACTGTTTTCTCTGCTTTTCAAGGAGCCGCTAGCTGCTGTAAGTGATCCCGGCAGAAGCATGTTGATGGTGATAGATGGCCTGGATGAAAGTGAATACCAGGGACGCAATGAGCTGCTTGATGTGATTGCAAGTCAATTTTGCAAGCTTCCTTCTTGGATTCGTTTTCTTCTCACCACTCGTCCTGCGACAAACATTGAAGAGAAATTAGCAACCATGAAGCCATTTCAATTAGAATCAAATGATGAAAAGAATTTGGAGGACATCAGAACGTATTTGGAAAACAAACTGCACCTTGTTATCAAACCAGAAACTGTAAACGCCACTGTTGAAAGGCTACTCGTGAGGACTGAAGGATTAATGCTGTATGCTTTCTTTCACGTTTCCTCCATTGAAGAGAATCCGTCCGTTCTAAACCAAGATGTTGATAGCATCTTACCTTCAGGGATTTCTTCAGTCTACCATTCCTACTTCAAACGCCTGGAGAGTGAATTGATTAAGGAGCTGGATATCAAAGAGGAGCATTTTCTGAATTTGCTTTGTGCCATTACCGCTTCAAGGGAGCCTTTGCCGATTGATTTCGTTTCTAATCTATTAGTACCCATCAGGAATTCACCTCTTGCAAAACGCAAAGTACTTAAAGCTATAAGCAGTGTGTCCTCACTTCTTCCCATTCGTGATAGATGTCTTCACGTTATCCACAAGTCAGTTAAAGACTGGTTGACAGACATATCTTGTTATGGAGAGCACGAATTTATCGTAGACGAGATAGAAGGTCACCGTATTCTAGCAGACCTGTGTACCGAGGAACTTGATGATCTGAAAAGAAGGGGTGTGGGTGTACATGACACACAATTTAGTGCCACGGAGAAGTATTCCCTGCATCATGGTGCACATCACATGTTTTACTCGGACGAGGAGAGAAGGCCTCGTAGACTGGAGGAACTGACAAAAGGGTACATCCTTGATTTAGAGCTTATGCCAAGCTCTGTGTGAATAACACAACCGCGGCTGAAGAACTTGTATGGCTTCACAAGCAAGAAACGTCCTTAGAGTTTTCCGAAGGTGTCCAAACAATCCTCAAAACGCTGTTGTCCCTTTTGAGGAAGTACCATGACAGATTTACTAGTCATCCTCGCGTCTTTTTGCAAACCGTGTTGAATGAAGGGGGACCATTGCTTTCTGCTGAAGCGTCGCACTTTTTGCGGGTGAAATATCCGGAAATACCGTATGTGGAATACATAAACGGGGGGACATGGCATAGCGGTGTTCTTGCCCGATTTCACTGTTTGTCTAATGTGGCCTGCTGTGATGTATCCCCGATGCAAGATTACATGGTGTGCGAATGTGTGAACGGAATGCTTCAGCTGTGGTCACTCCATACAGGCAGGCTAATCTGGAAACGTCCCATCAAGGTGCCAAAGAATTACTGTGATGGGTACGGGGCATATAGAAAAATGTCCTCCACATCTGCTTTGTCATTTTACCGCTCAGTTGTTTTTCATCCTGATCAAGACCTTGTGTTACCAGGAATCCTTAGCTGTGCCTATACCATCGAAGGGGAATTAAAACCACTTTTTCTCGAAAGTAACTGCGTTTTCTCAGTTTGTTCAATTTCTGGAGACAAAGCCAGGATGCTAACTGATTGCCCTGGCGATGCTAAATGCCTCGTGATGTGGAGTTTAGAAAATGGGTCAGAGATTGCTCGTGTCACTAGAGATGAAGATGTTTTATCTTTTGCATGGTCTCCAGATGGAAGGTTGTTAGCAATTTCCCATTCTACGGGTTTAATTTGTTTGGTTGATGTGATGAATAGTTTCACGACTCTAGCACAAACGACTACCTCAAATGTTTGTGGAATGATAAAATTTTCACCCGATCATCTAGTTCTCTATTGCTTACCTTTTCCTTGTGCTTCCTCACCTTGCCCAAACCTGTTTCGTTTCGATGTCGTTGAGCACACGTACCACACCTTTTCGTTGGAGGTATGTTCTGATAAAGTTTCTTATGATCCCAGGGAATTTGAATCTATTAGTGACTGTGGTTTTGTACTCGGAGATCCTATTCCCCTTCTCGGTAGTAGACCAAGGCGTATCGAAGTACTGGTGCCTTTGATGACATTGGATTTTCTACTCACGAAGCAAAACCTATTACGAGTTGATCCTTTGCAAAGTCACATAAAAATGTTGAATACTGATGAAGTTGATGGAGCAACAGGAAACCTTGAAAGGGTGAAAGGCGTTGCACTGTCTTTGGATGGCAGGGTGGTATACGTTAGCACTTACAGCGGTGTAGTTATGGTTTGGGACGTGTCAAGTGGGAACCTCATAGCACAGAAAAAGACGAGGAAACCATTGGACACTTGTCTTGTCACTGTGAGAGAGGGCGTTCTGTTGACAAGTGGTAGCGACACTGTTGAACTGTGGTCGTTTGACCTGTCCGAGTGCGTCCGAAGTTGGACCAACTTGCCCAGTAACAAAAGCATGATCCCCATTTCAAAAGAACGTGTGGCGTGCATAGATAAAGGTGAAGTGATTGTCCTGGATACAACTAGTGAAACAATCATGTCAAGAATCCGAGTTTTAGATGGAAGAGTCGTGGCATGTAACAGCAGGTGTCAGATCCTAACCACTAATGATTTTGGCTCACTTCAGTTGTCAGATGACACCGGTGTTCTCTGGAAAAAAGATTTGCCATGTTTTGGCTCAAAGACCATGTGTGGGATTTTTTCCCCTGCCGAAAAATTTGTTGTCTTTTGGTCAGAACGTGGTCGGTATCCCGTGTATGTTGTAGATGAAGTTTCAGGGATCACACTAAACACGTTACGGAACGATCATCCTCCGATCCGTCGGATTACCGAATGCAAGTTTTTCAGTGACGAAGGATGTGTTGTTGTTTGTCAGCCTCACTCAGGACATCATCTTCACTTGTTCAACGTGAAGTCTGGTGACTTGCTAAGTGTAGTTGATGTGGGAGGCATACTCTCGTGTTCAGCAGCTTGTTCTTCTGAGAATCTCATTGCCATTGGCTATGGTCATCGGTTCTTCCAAGTTGAAAAACCTTTCCAAGTTATTCGGGCGTGGTTGCCTCGGGATAAAGACAGCTTAAAGAGCAAAAAGGTCAGTGCGCTGTTGGAGAGCAAAAATATTATTGTGTATACAGAGGGTTTCTGTGGCAGCCATATTGGAGCTACAGAGCAAGAATGAACGAGGGAGGGAAATGGAGGGAGGGAGGGAGGGAAGGCGGGAGTGAGTGAGTGAGGTAACAGTAACAGTAAATCTTTATTGTGCCTTAATCTCCAAAGGGAGGTATTGGTCTAGTTACAATATAGGATAACATTAACCAATATAATGAAACAATAAATGCTAAATGTCTAAATAATTTGATTACATTCGTATTAATTATTTCTTTTCTTTTCTGAACATAAAATGAATAATTAAACTTCCCAACAAGTTTCCAAGTATTGTCATTCCCTAAATTCAGCAAATATATAATTTTATCATAAACTCTTATAGTAGCAAAATGAGCATCTGATTTGCTGATAAGAGAATGGAGTTCGCTTTTTAGGTTATTATATCGTTGACAATACATCAAGAAATACTGTTCACCCTCTGTATAATTTTCCTTGCAAATTAGGCATGTTCTTGATTCAACTGGTATTGATGACCCCTTATTTTCGTATTTTCCTGTTTGTATTCGCGTGAACTCCTAGTCGTAATTTTGTAATACTAATTCTATGTGCTGGATTCCTGATTATCTTAAGGCACTCTTCTAGTTTGTACTCTGCTTTAATAATTTTTGTGAAATTTTCTCTAGCACTCTCTGGTGTGCTACGTCTAGCTTTCAGCCAATTTTCTACCTATTTCTCTCTTAGCTGCTGTTTAATGTTTAAACGAATTTTCTTTAATTGTTACTGGGCTTCAACTGCCCTTGTGAGAAGCATTCGTAATGTTTCGTCGCCATTTGATATGTTGCGAAATTGACCGTGACTTTTTGCGTTCAGAGGTACTTCGTATAAGAGTGGAATGATAGGAGTTCAGATCCCAAAATTTCGCAACCATAGAGTAGTACAGGTTTTACAAGGGCATCAAAAAGTTTGTTCTTTATTTCAATATCCGTATTTGCCAACGACCTTTTAATTGTCAATAAAACTTTGTAGGCTTTTTTACTTAGAATGTGTCTTGCGTAGGCATAACGACCGGATGATGTCATTTTCAAACCTAAATACGTTTGTTTGTCAACAGTATTTAAAGTTTCATCTGGTGTTTCAAAGTGCTTTTTTTCTTGTTTTGGCCGTTTCCAGTAAAATGATAATTTTGCATTTTTGGTGCGTTTCCATTCGTTGGCATGCTTCTGAATTACGTTAGTCGATTGCTGTATAATCCTTTTGGAGAGGAACTTACAACTATCAAGTCATCTACATACCTAAGACAAGTCAAATAACGATTTCCCAGCATTACTCCTGGACAATTATTTTCCCAGAAATATTGCGGTAAATCATTCATAAATCCCAGTAATGAAAATGAAACTGGGCTTACGCCTAGTGAGTGAGTGAAAAACGTTGGAATGGATGAAATGAAAAAGTTGGAAAATTCATTTAACAGTGATAAGTGTCGGGGTTAACCAGTACTTAATTTTCCCCAGTTAGATGTAGTTTTGATACGGACCGAACAGAAACGGAATACTCTCCAAGAATCCAAATCGTCTTGCTCTCGTTTGGCTTGGTTAGTTGAAACTCACGTGCGCTCTAGGGGACTCTCGGGGAGTTTGAAACTGCTTAGATTTTTATTACAGTCGATGATAGTTGAAACTTACGCTCTCGTTTGGCCTCTAACTCTCGTGAATTTTTACTGACTCCCTTCTGCTCTTGAAGAGTTTGAACTTTTGTCGACTCTCTTTGAGCCGAGCATTACAGACGACTGCAGTCTGTCTCCAGATAGTAAACAACAGTGTGCTTTGATGTTTGTTGAAAATCAACTTTACAAGCTTGTCTATGCATGTATACATTGCAGCTAGGATAGTTGCCGAAATTATCTTTCGCACCTAACGATGACAAACAAGGCGTTACACAGTCAGGAACTACCGGCAGACTTACTTTGTTGAAATATATATTTCATTTTTCTCAGTTGGCCTTATTCTATAACGATAGCATATTGTGCAGGTTTGCTTGTATAAGTTTTCAGAAGAATGTTTTTTTAGTTGGAGATCTTAAATACAAAAACATCGAGGTCCGTTCCTTGCCGGATACGTCTTGAAATGTGTGTAGAAGTTAAAGAACAGGTTAAGGCGCATGTATTTTGGGACTATTGTGGCTATTCCTAATCCGGTTTAGGAATAACAGAATATACAAAACACCAACTCCCTAAAAGAATGCAATTTAGCCTTTTCTCAGTGAACCAAAACATTCTGACCACATACCGTTCGTTTTGTTGTCAGGGTACATTACTAAGGGAAGGAAAAAACAAGTGTACATTGTAATCTATTCCGGATTAGGCCACCAAAACGTGCCCTAAGTATCGACATTATATATCGCTAGTAAGTCGAAGAGTTTCATACCTTCAGTATAGCTTTGATCCTTCAGTGATAGGTGAATATGATCGGTATAAACAGACTAACAAAAATTCAAGTTTTCGCGTGAGACTGCCACCCCCTTCCTTCTTACTTGAGCGATCGAGTTAGCCCCCCCCCTCCCCCCCCGTCCGCAGTCCCTGGTAAGTGAATGAGTGCGTGCGTGCGCGGGTGCGTGTTTGGGTATGTGTGTGGATGTATGGATGGATGGATTTCCGCGGTCTTTATGTCACTAACAAGATAACAGTTGGAGTTTTGAACAATACTAAAAACCGAACCAAAACAGTAGAGTGGAACCCTGTTTATAGGACCTCCTTCAGGCCACAAAAATGTGATCGTATTAGCGTTTTAATTAGATCTTTAGTTGAGAAACTTGGCTGCGTTAGCCGTAATTCAGGCCAAGAAAAAGCGGCCGTAATAACGAGTTGATAGTATGAACGGGCTGCAGTCTCGGACAAAAACTGTTGAGACACTTCAGAATCAGTGAGAACTTTGACCGTGAAAATCACTTCCAAGAACATTTCTTTCTCCTTCTCTCCCTTATCAACGGCTTGTTCATGGGAAGGGTTTTCTTAGGTTTCCTTTAACTTTTTATTTTTCGTTTGTGTTTTATTCTTTTACTGATATCTGAAATAGGTTTACCCTGCAACATGCTGCAAGCAGAGGTTTATTCGTTATCCTATTTTCCAGCAGGCGAATGAGTAACCCGTCGGAACATAGAACGACCAAGAAACCTCTGATTGCAGGGGAAATAGGTTAGGATTTTCCAGTATATTTAAGCCTCCCTTAGGAATTACTTTGGTTCTTTTTCTTAAACGTCTTTCATTTTTCCTTTTTTTAGCGTGGACAAGAAAGGGTACAACTGCAACGTCTGAGCGCATTAGCAGAAAATAAACAAAGGTTAGACATAGCAAGAGAAAACGCCTTGACGTACTGATTGCTGAACAAACAGAGGCGTCAGTTCCATTTTTCTCCATCTCCTTTCTATTTCGTTTTTTCAGGGTGTGTCCGTTTTATGGACAATAAAGAGCACAACTACAACATCGAATAGCATTAGCAGAAAATAGACAAAGGTTAGACATATAGCAAGAGAAAACACTGTACAATAACGTTTATTGCTGAACAAACACAGGTATCACTTCCATTTATTTTGTCATCTTTTTATCTCGTGGTTGCGATAGCAACCAAAGATTGTGGGAACACATAGGCATATTCCTGTCGTTATTTCCGTGACTGAGTCGTGTGAATTCGGTGTTGTTCGTGTGATGTTCGTTATTCCCAAGAGAGTCTCTTCGCTGTGTTTTCAGGCCTTGTCAGAGATGCTTTCGTTACTTTAGGCGCTGATGTACCTGATAACTAGGCTAATGGGGTTGCCGCTGATTAGAGTGATAACTTGTGTCGTTCGCCCAGTAGCATTCAATATGTTGCAATAAAATTTAAGAGAAATATTAGAATATTTTTGACAGGAGCATATCGTGATTATGCTTGTGTTGGTTGTGAAGCATACACAGTCGATAAGAACAGTTGATTTCCGGTTACGAAAACATGAACAGAGAACTTGTTTTGCGCTGCGCTGGGATTTGGGTGCTGATGCGACTGAAAATTCTGTGTTGGGACATTGAATTCACCTTTGTAGCTTCTGTCCATTGGCGATTGTTATTCAAGAGATACATAAAAAAGGATACAACATTCTAGTATTCTAATTTAAGAGTGGTAATCGAAGATTGGCCACAGAAGAATAACGTTTTTGGAAGTTGGAGTGCTAAAGGTAGTGTCCGCGATATCAAACTGCTATCTATTCTAACTCAAAACTACAATAATTTGCATTTGATAATGGCGACAGGATGACGCCGAAACGTCACGTTCTTGCGTTAATATTTCTTTTAAAACGGTTATTTTTATGTCTGTTTTCCAGGGTGGACAATAAAGCGGACACTGATCATTTGTTTCCATTTTATAGTCAGACTTAATCACCCCTTTAATACCTTTAATATAGTCACCTCGTTAAGACCACCACTCCGTTAGTAAGATCACGTCTTGCGTCCTGTAATTTTTCGTTCAAAATGCCGCTGGGTAGAGGAGGGAGAGTGACCAACCAAATACGTTTTTTAATTTAGAAAAACAGAATTGTAATAGAAAACAATCACTGAACTCCGGACAGAGGGCAGTGAAACAGTGCATGGCGAACAGGAAATCTAAAAAATTTATACCAAACTTCTCTGAAGACCTCTACAGTTCTAAAGAAACCATGTCTCAGGCGGTCTTAGACCAGTTAACTAGTGATCCAGATCTCCCAAAAATTACGGAGATAACCAGGAAATAATGGAGGGGCTCCCTTGTTTTGAAGAATGCAAAAAGGTGTTGGAGAGTTTTAAAGATGATAAGTCAGCTGGAGAAGATGGTTTAACAGCCGAGTTTTATTCGTGTTGGTGCCGATGTGGTTGAAAGTCTTGATGAAGCGTTTGAACGTGGAAAACTTTTGGACTTGTCGGACCTACAGAACTGGAGACCAATCACATTACGTAACATCGACTTTAAGATCGCAGCGAAAGCTTTATAGGTGAGAAGTTAAGGTTGATACGTGATATAATGGACTACACAAAGGCAGACTTCAAAAAAAGCCTTTGATACCCTAGAATGGTAAATATCAGGAAGGTGTTAGGGCTATTGTACTTTGAGGAGTGTGTGAAACGATGGATTAGGATTATTTACACCAATATTGAAACGACAGTTTTAAATAACGGCTTCGCAACAAATTGGTACAAGCCTTTAAGAGGTGTGAGACAAGGATGTCGCCTCTCACGATACCTCTTCACATTAGGAGCTGAAATCTTCGCTAGTAAAATCCGGCAAAACACTCTTGTTAAAGGTATTAATCTATTTGAAAATGAAAGGAAGATGAGCTAATTTGCTGATGATACCAACATGTCCTGTGCTGATATTACCTCCGTGGAGAACGCCCTTAATACCATAAATAAATTTGGATGCATCTCAGGCTTAAAGCTAAATGTTAAAAAGACAAAGGCATTGTGGTTAGGCAGGTGGGCAACGTCACATTTAACCTGGACCCGAGACCCTGTTAAAATCTTAGAGATATACTTCTCTTACGATGAAAAACAGAGCAACCATTTCACTTTTGAGCCAAAAATCCAAAACCTGCAGTGTAAATTAGATGTATGGAAATCAAGAAACTTTAAGGTTATTTGGAAAAGTTGTCATCATTGAATCACTTGGGCCGGCACAACTTGTACACTCAGCCTCCAATAATATGTAGATTTAGCCAAGCCTAAAAGCGGAGCTCCACATCTCTCTTTCATGCTAATTGGCCCGTAAAATAAAGTAAATTTTAGTTGTGCAGTTATTCCCCAAGAGGTGAAAAACAGCAAGGGAAAACATGCGGACCGCTGAGGAAACTGTGAGTTGGCTTACTTTTCCTCAAAGAGAAGACTTCAGCACGACTTTCACCGACAACTCTTCTTGAAATACACATTTCTCACTGATTCCAATGCATCCCTCTGGCTGTTGAGTTCTTTTAGCCATGAAACATTTCTCGAAATCCATCTTGCTAAAATAAATAATATTTTCCCGGTATCAAACCGTTTACTGACAAAAATTCTCCAAAAAATGTTTTCGGAATGTTTCAAGCACACGTATAATTATCAAGAGAAAATGGCACAAGTTTTTCAACCACGAAGTATTAGTTGGGCGCTTTCAAGAACACACCCTGAACTAGTTTTAGGCAGCTTTTAGAGTCTCATTTCAGACAAAATAGACTTAAACCGAGAAATGCTTTGCTTATAGTTACTTAAATAAAGATTTCATTTCGATCTGTAACTAAAGACACACTGAAATGACTTAGCGGTTTAATAAAAACAAAACGAACATGAAAACATGCCACACTGAACTCACTCACTGAAACGGCGATTCTAAGTTTAGTCGCTAAATTGGGACAGAAATGTCATTCACTTCAAATGGAGAAACCAAAAAATATAACAATATAAGGAAGATAAAATATTCCACAACTGAACAAAAAACATAAGGAACTTTACACTAAGACTATAAACTTAAAAGTGACGACACAGCGACTCTTCAGGTGTTGAATACTAAATTACGAATTAGTCAAAACAACCCAATATGCATCGCCGAAGAAAAACAACCTACATTGAAAAAAACAACACAGACTCAGTCTAGAATAGTCATGATTTCTACTTTTCGAGTAAAATACAGTAGAATTGCTCTAAGAAAAATATTGAAAATTACGCACTAAAGTTCAGAAGCCTAAATATCAGATTGCTCACTAATGAAAATTCCTTTAATGAATAAGCACAGAAAAAAGGTCAAGAAACCTTCAAAAACATGAAATGTCATTCACATACGAAGCACTTGTTTGCCTAGGAAAGCAAACTGCATTCAATTTTCCCCTCGAGTGAAGTTACTCGCAAGCCGGCAAACGGGAATTACGAGCTATTTTAAACAAGTTTTCAAAACATTTCAAGAAAATTACCGTATTTTACTAAACATGTTAAGTCGCTCAATTAAACAGTTTTTACAATGTAAATCCACAATCAAATCTGTAATTTACTTTACCACTGAACTGAAAGAAGGACTTGAAAATCTAAACGAAAGTCGCCGGGTTCTTTCCAGATCTCCTTAGCTTTGAAAAAAACAAGTATGTCCTCGAACAAGGATTTTTTGCCTTCAAGCTCTCCAATACCTTCTATATGCGCCATCGAGATTGAAGCAATCCTTTTCCTTTTCATGATGAACGGCTACAAGTCTTCATTCCAAGAATGCATTACAATTATCGTATTGAAAATCGAGCGTACGAGGAACCAGCCGCCATATTGTTTACTTCAGCTACAAGAAAAGATGGTATTCCACCTCCCCCGGTCAGGCTGTCTTGGGCCTCCCGTCACCCTCCCCCAGGGTCTGTACGGACGGACGGACGGACGGACGGATGGACGTACGCTGACGTCAGAACCAAAATTTTCCGGATCAACGGGTTACCAAATTTGCTTACCCATGGTGCTCCGCGAGCTCCGCTATTAATGTACCAACAGAATATATAACTGCCACTTTTTTTGTGATGGAATAACAAAAGAGGTAAAATCAAGAGAGATTGTTTGTATCAAGATGATAAAATGTGAGGAAGCCGTATGCCTGATGTAGATCTTAAGATAAAAGCTCTTCGTCTAGCGTGGTTACCAAGACTTTTAAATCCCGCAAAACAAAACTGGAAATCAATACCAGATAACATCTTCAGAAAACTTGGAGGTCTTAATTTTCTTTTGAGATGTAACTATGACACAAAGCATTTAGATCCCAAGTTACCCATTTTTTACAAAGATATATTGTCTTTCTTGAAACGTACAGAAGAACAGGAAACAGTTTTACTCAACAATCAAGCAATTCAATAAAGGAGTGGTTTTCGAATGGGATCATTTCAATGAAGGATCTCCTAAAGGACAATGGGCAATTTCTGTCTTTCCAAGAATTCCAAATAAAAATAACTTTTAAACTAACTTCCTGAACTTCTATTGCCTCCTGTCTAATTCCCTCTAATTACCTCTTGTCTAAAGCAAGAAGGATGGATGACCTTCCAAAGGACATTTTTTGTTGAGAAACACCCCATATTTCAACTGGCAAATGATTATGAGTTAAATTTAGGGGAAGCCAAAGCAAAGGAATTTTGTTGGATTCTAAACGAACAAAGCCATCAAACATTGCCAACTGGGCCAAAAAAATGGAACAAGAAATTTGACGTAAAACGAACGAATCGCAAACTATTTGTAATTTAGTTAAAAATATTTGTAGAGAAAATAAGTTGAAAGAACTTCAATTCAAATTTTTAGACAGAATCCTCATTACCGAAAAGGAACTATGTCGCTTTCAAATTTAACAAGACAGTGACTGCTTATACGGTGGAGGAGAGGATTCTATCGATCACATTCATCCAATGCCGTTTTACACAATCTTTCAAGGAAAATATATTCAATTGGTTCAACTCTACGAATGTGTCCAACTTGCTTCCCCCAATGAAAGAATCGTTATTTGGAATATCTTTGCGTTCATCCACCAATAAAGGCCTGATTGAAAAACTGAATTACACTGCTGTTTATGTGATTTTACATTTGTTCATGCAAACTCCACAATAAATCAATTACTCTTTCTGATTTTGTCAACCAAATATCAATGAAATACCATTTAGAGAAAAGGTAAATGCATTCAACAACTTTGCTTCTCTATTGTTGTTTTTGTGCATTCTTTGCTTTTTCCATTCAATTTTAGAATAAGTAATCTCAATGTGCACTTTTTCAGCTGAACTAATAACAGTCCTTCTACGTTGTAATCAATCTAACACTTGTATGTTAATTATAGGTAATACCAATGCATGCATATTTGTATGTGACAATAAAAAAAAGAAAAGAAAACGATCAGCTCATTACTAGTGCAGCTTTTCTTGGCTCAGATGACGGCTTTGCTGTCATTTTTCTCAACTAAAAACCTAGAAAATGGATCGATTTGTACTAGAGACGGATAGCCCGTCCGGACGAAAATGTGCCTGGCAGTTAATGTATCTATTATCAATGCTGGAGACGGGTAATCCTTCTGGACGAACTTGGCAAGCATTTTTAGTTTGTCAGATAATTCACTTGTGCATAAATACATCCAGGTCATCCTTCTAGGCGAATTATCCACTTACGTTCAAGGTAGTTTGTCTGTTTGGCGATCAGACAAATTACATCATACGTGACAGACCATTGTGCAGTGGGTAAGGTTTTCATGTGTTCATCTTTTTTTCAGGTGTGTACTTGTGTAGTGATGACTCAATGATACAGCTGCTCAAACATTACCCACCCTGTGTGAGATAACTGGACGAGCGGTTTGCGGTTTTACAAAGAAAGTGAATCCCCTTGCGTGGTAGCTACCTTACGCTGTTTTTAGCTGTACAGAGTTTACGCAGAATAACACTTGACTTGTGTAGCAAAACGTGTAAATGTTGCTTTGACTACTAAGATAAAAACTTGTACAGTATTGGGTGTAAAAAAAAAACGTCTAGCGGAAATAGATAAATAGCGAATTGATAAACCAACAAATACCGTGAATGCTCGATTTAGCGCCCAGCTTCAAATAAGCGCCCCCCTTGCAATAAGCGCCTCTCCTAAGGTTAGAAATATTAAATAAGCACCCCCCTTCCAATTAGCGCTCCCAACCCTCCCCCAAGAAATACGAATTACGGTACTGAATGTCGTACGATATACGTATACGGTACTTTTAATGAATATGACATAACGGTACAGATATTCTTTAAAGTCCTTAAACGTCACACCGGTTTTCTTCTCATTTCCTCGAGGGAAATATCCATGTGAGTGCATAAGCGCTTCACGTTCGTAAGTTCCTCGTGAAACTTTGCGCCCAATCGCCAGCTTCTTGTTATTGCCTTGAAAGTTCCTGAAATTTCGAGGCCATTTTCAAGCTTGCTGCCTCCAGTGACTTCAACCACCTCCTGATTATCGATGCCGAAACTTAAAAAACGAAATAAGCGCCCCCCACCTCCCCGGGGAAGCCCTTCTCGCCCCCCCCCCCCCCCCCACCAGCGCCCCCTTCTCGCCTTAGCAAATTAAATAAGCGCCCCCGGCGCTAATTCAAGCATTTCCAGTAATCCCATTTGTATTTGTAGCTGTGTTTTAGAAATAGGAATTTTTGTATTTTACAAAAAATACGTTCATTGTAAAATTAATCTGTTATTGTTAAGTTAGATTTGTATTTGTATTTGTTTCCCTAGAAAGGATCCTTTTTGTATTACTTCTAAGCTATTATCTGCCTTCAATACTTAGAAAGACTTGTATTTGTATTTCTGTAACTTTAAAATACCGGTACGTCATAATGAAGAATTCCACTCTAAGCCAGCTTTGGTGCTAGGGTACTAGATATTTGTAGCTATTTTTTAGAAACGATGGGCTTTCTGGATAATACTTCATACGAAAAGAATTTTGTGCGAGCCCAGCGGGCTTCGTGCTTGAAAGAATCTCCGTGTATAATAATCTACATGCATTTCGTAGAAACGACTATACAGTCGAAGCTCTCCTTGCGACCACTCTCGTAAGCAACCAGCTCTAGTTAAGACCAGCATTATGAAACCCCGTTTGAATTGTCACTTAAACTCCTTACTCAAAAGCTCTCGCAAGCGACCGCGACCCTCCCACTGGTCTTCTCCTCATAGGACTATCAAGTTCCTGAACGAGCCAAATTCAACGTACCTTATACGCCAAGAGCAGCATTAAACTGATTAAAACCACATTAAGTCGCTTAACAGACGATCAGAGGTCAAATTTAACTGAGAAGAACAAACAGCGTAAGCGACAGGAGTCCATCAAACAGTGATCAGAAAAAGATCGATATGGCCTCGAGATCAAAGTCTAAAAATGCGATGCCTTAGGTGTAACGGCTCAATTCAGTCACCATTTAAAACCCTCCAAACTAAACCTACTAAACAAATACAAGAAGCAAAATTGGTCGAAAAACCGAGATAAGTAAGACAATGTGAACTAAATTTGTTTACATAAAACAATTGTCTTCTTTCATGATCAACATAATGTGTGAACATTCAAATGAAAGCTAATAAGAAGTAAATTGCTGTGGTGCCGAATTTCTTTTCGAACTTGTCAAAGTGGGTATGTTAGAAAATCGAATATATTTTTCTTTGGTATTTTTTCTTTTAGTTTAGTTTTACTTCTTTCCTCTCGATCAAAGGAAGCGTATTTGAACGTCACTCACCCACTCTGCTATGTCACATTTTGTACCAAGGTTGAAAAAATATTTCCCTGCTAGCAGAGGCCTCTTTTCCTTTGTATTCGCTGAGCTGACGGACGGGACGAAAAGGGACCTCTGCCATGGGTCGAACTGAAATGTGTTGAGCATGCGCCATGGTTACTTAGCGACCGAAACGTCACGTGATGCTTTTAGCACGTGATCAGCTGACGACTCCCACCTTTCTCAACTAGCGCGCCAAAAAACACCTGCACGGTTTTGTTGTTATGAATGGCGAGTTCACCAAGAACTCCCCTAAAAAAGTAGACAGTTCGTCTAGAGATAGTTGTTGTCTAATCTACGGTATTAATTTCAAGTTATCTGGACAAGGAAGCTTTTTTAACATGACCACAACTCCAGGAATCACAGAGAATTTAACCCATTGAAGGCTGCGTGTTCTATGATCGCTTCACTAAATTAGCAGTTGGTAATAAACAACCCATGTGCAGTACGAAAGGAGAATTTATAGGTTCGAAAAAACAACACTCACTTGATCTAGAATAGTTAAAATTTCTTACTTTTAAATAAAATACACCAGTTGCCAATTAAGAATTAGCCAAAAATACAATCTCAAAGTCAAAATTTTGAAAATTTCCGCAAGAGATTTCTCATGTTGTCTCGCGCGTGAAATCAAACCACAACAGAGCATTTGTGTCTGTTTAGGTCAGATTACTACTTTTCGAAATTTTATGAATGAAGGTACACAGAAGAAGAGACAGTAAGCTTTTCTAAATAACACATTTATTAAAACACGCCTTTACTTGTTTCTGAAGACCAAACGCGTTCAATTCTTTCTTCGAGGGAAGCTACGCGCAAGCGATTTCGCTCGATGTGCAAGTTATTTTGAAGAACATTTGGTGATGCGAACTGTGCACGTTTTTCAAAACTTTTACGAAAACTGTAAGGAATATGAAGAATCCCTCAATTAAAAAGCGATTTCGATACAAATTTACATTCAAATGTGTAATTTACTTCACCGTAGACTCGTAGAAGTGCTGGAACATTTCACAGAAAGTCCGCAGCTCGAAAAATCTTTGGAGATGGAAGATGTTTTCTTCGCTCGAAATTCCATTCCTTAACTTGTCCAGTGCTTCTTAGAGCTTCTTCTTTCGATTGTTTAGCTTTCCGTCGTCCATGTTAACAAAAACGAGAGAAAGTAAACGTTGTAACTCTTCACGAGTTTAGTTCTCTTTCCAGGACGGCCTGTTACTATGCGGGCTCACTAAATGACAGCGGAATAACTGTAAAGGAATGCGCGAGATACAGTGGGCTCTAGTCACGGTCAGCAAACAATACAGGGAGCATGCGTTTCGGAAACCGCCGTCCACGACCATGGACATTCTCGTTCCCAGAGCCTACGATCTGTTCTGTCAGCGGTGGGATCGTAGGGCTCTGGTATCAGCCATTACCGGATGTCGTGAAATTCACGACATCCGGTAGCGCATGTCTAACTCGTTAAGGTGCTATTGCGCCTGCTCCGTTCTCGTCCGTGGAGCTCTGGGCATGACAATTCTGACAACAACTGAGAAATTTGAATTCCTGTCGATCGAGTCGTGGTGCTTTATGGTTCGACTAAAAGCTGTTCAGGACCCTCTTAATCTCCTGCAATTAGCGGAAAATCTGGAGCTTTAAAAGGAACAAACTTAAGAAGCTGCCTTTCGTGCCGTAGTTGTTCAGAAGAACGATTGTCCCTGCATTTTGCTCACGGGTTTTGGATTTGTATTTTGCCTGATTAAAGGTATATATTATAATTGCATTTGCGTTATATTGAATTGTACAGTTATTTTATTACATTCCCCTGGTTTCTGTTGTATGAGAATGTCAACTGTGTACTTATCGTTTCGCCACGCCTAAACGCTATACTGTATTAAGTTTTACCCCATCGAAAATTTCCAGAAGCATTTGGCGCCCAAGTTTTTAAACATCGACATCAAGAGGTCATTATAAAAGTTGATGAGACAGTTGCATGTAAGTTTATTTATGGACAAGCTGTAGTTTTGTAGAAAACGCTGTAGCGAGGAAAGAATCGCTGGCATTTAGTGACAATCTCAACACTTTGAATTCAAAATTTGGTCGCTTAATCTGCCTTGATGATCAAGTCAATATATTAATTAATGCCCTGATTAATTCAATCGGAAATAAAACGTTATGCGTGGAAGTCAAAAAATTTTTACGTTATTGCGCATACAGTTTGAATCGGCCAATCAAAAAAAAATAATTTTTTGGCCGTTACCAGAGCTACAAGAGACGTAATTTTAAAAAAGCCGCGTAGCTCTGGGGACGAGAATGGTGCTATTGCGCCTGCGCTATTCTCGTCCGTGGAGCTCTGGGCATGACAATTCTGACAGCCGAGAAATTTGAATTCCTATCGAGTCATGGTGTCCAATCGACTAAAAGCTGTTCGGGACCCTCTAAATCTCCTGCAATAAGCGGAAAACCTGGAGCTTTAAAAGGAACAGACTTAAGAAGCTGCCTTTCGTGCCGTAGTTGTTCAGAAGAACGATTGTCCCTGCATTTCGCTCACGGGTTTTGGATTTGTATCTTGCCTGAATAAAGGTATTGCATTTGCGTTATACCGAATTGTACAGTTATTTTATCACATTCGTCTGGTTTCTGACGTGTGAGAATGTCAACTGTGCACTTATCGTTTCGCCACGTTTCACCCCATCGAAAATTTCCAGAAGCACTTGGCGCCCAAGTTTTTAAACATCGACATCAAGAGGTCATTACAAAAGTTGATGAGACAGTTACATGTAAGTTTATTTATGGACAAGCTGTAGTTTTGTAGAAAATGCTGTAGCGAGAAAAGAATCGCCGGCATTTAGCGACGAACTCTAACACTTTGAATTCTTACGTGCTTAACCAAACAGCAAAATTTTGTCCTCAATCTGCCCTAAGTCACATCCTTTGCGTGGAAATTGATCAAGTCAATATATTTTAAAATTAATGCCCTGATTAATTCAACCGGAAATAAAACGTTATGCGTAGAAGCCGAAACATTTTAACGTTATTACGCATACAGTTTGAATGGGCCAATCAAAAAAATAAATTTTTGGCCGTTACCAGAGCTACAAGAGACGTAATTTTAAAAAGCCGCGTAGCTCTGGGGACGAGAATGGACCATGGACGGCAGAGGTCCCTTTTCGTCAGCCGATAAACTACTGTTCAATAGCCTACATACGTTTCACCTGGTCCGAGAGGTTTTCCCGTTAAACGAAATGGAGCCGCGAAGTAGCTCCTCGTCTCCGCTTCCCGGCTCAAGGTCGTTTGAGAAAAAGAAAAAAAAATGGAGGGTATCACACGTTAGGGTTTGATCCGTAAACTCGTACGTTAGAACCATGCTGTGCAAGTACAGACTTGACTCCTTGAAAGCTTTAAAGGAGCTGCGTCCTGTAGTGCTAAGTACTTCACATTGAAAGTTGTATGGAACTAAAGGGAAACCGCTTGTAATCGACAAGCCCTGCAAACAGGAAAGCCTTGTTTACAGAAGACGGTCGCTTATCAGTGAATACAGTAAGTTGTAGATACTGTATCAGCGCTATAGTGCTGCTGCGCGTTCAAAGGTCTTAAATTAGCACACACGTAGAGATGGCTGCCCTCTCCCGATCAGTATACCGGCTTTAGCTGCTTAAGTGGTTACATCTAAAGGCTGAAGTACACTGATAGAGGGACAGTAGTTCCAAGACTTTTGAGCTCCAAACATAACTCTCCTCGTTTCTAAATACAGTGTTTGTCTAAGAACTGATTTCAACAAATCTTTGGAGGAAATGGTTGTTTAAAGGAGCTGGTAGCTTTGAAGAGTGGTTGGCTTTTTTTTTAGTTTAGTTTAGTTTAGTTTAGTTTAGTTTAGTTTAGTTTAGTTTAATACCAAAAAATTACATGACAGCCATATCAGGCTGAATTGCGTAATTAATACAAGGCAAAACAATAAGTAATCCTAGAAATATAAATATACATAGCAAATGTTCACATTTCTGACACATTAAATGTGAGTATTTGCTCCGAGAAGTACATCCCAAACCGTTTGAGGTGACCTCTCATAAGACTTTTTTTACACGCAGTTAGAGTTCATGGTTGCTACAGACACCTTACCGATTTTATTGCTAAATACGTGAAATTCAATTAACTGGTTCCGTCCTTTGCACTATTGATGGAATGAAAAAGGAAACTTGATCCAGCGTTTTTTTTCTAACTAACCCTCGACTCTCTAACTTTTCTCTCTTCCCGGCCTCCGCGCGTGTCTACCCAGCGCGACTGTAGGAGGCCTTTGCGGAGGAGAGAGCCCTCGACTAGTATAACCGAGGGTATTACCGAAGGTCATATTCCGTCTGCAGCGCAGGCTATGTTCATGTTTGCTCATTTTCTGTCACATGTTAATAAATAAATGAAATAGTTTATTGCCGAAACATGAAAACAAAACAAAAAAAAAACAACAACAACAAAAAACCACAATGCACAAAAGACTCTCTGGATATTCGCGTGGATAGCGTTTCAAATATTTCTTAACGTTGTCACGTGACTGTCACATTCGTTTACGTAAGACTTCAAGACATACTTTAATACTGTGAGATCTGACAGCGACTTCCATTGTCTTATTTTTAGAAGGGACAACGCATATCTAAGGGACAGACCATTAAATTGAGAAAAAAAAATTCATACACAGCGAGTAACCCAGAGAAAATGTTCTTGCATACGGAAAAAAAATATTCCTAAGGGAAATGTTAACAGAAACAATTTGTTCAGGTTGAAAACTCCCCAGCCCCCCCCCCCCATAACATTTCTAATGGTCCGTCCCTAAGGCGTGCGGGTCCTCGACTCAGTCAGGCGGTCCCGAAAAAATTCTCACATACACTGTATTTTCTTTTAAAAAATCTCTATAATACGGGACAACGGACACTAAATCTCGGCTCCACAGAGCACATTTATATAAACACTTAATAATACAGACACTCCGGTGATTAGGTGATGATAGTTTGTGCCTGTGATACTATTTCCTGTTTGTGGTCACAAAAACAACAACTCCACTTCACTGGCCATACTGTATTGAGAGGACTGTATTGAGGGACTGGACTGGACTGGACTAGTAAGACGCGGACTGGTAAAACGTGGACTAGTAAGACGTGGACTAGTAAAACGCCGACTGGTAAAACGCGGACTAGTAAAACGGGGACTGGTAAAACGCGGACTAGTAAAATGAGGACTGGTAAAACGCAAGAAAACATTCCTCTTTATTTAAATGATAATCTCTCATTGAAAGAACTTCTCAAGTGACCTGATAATCAAGTTATCATGATTTCTAACAGAAACATATACAACAGTATTAAGAGCCAGACCTGGCATGTCATCTCATTCTATACATCATCTCGTGCTACAAACAATACAATACAATACAATAATATTCATATAGCGCTTATCCGTTTAAGTGCTAAGCGCCTTACAATGCTTAAATAATAATAATAATAATAATAATAATAATGTTGCTGCATTTTAAATCAATAAAAATTAATTTTTTGCAGTGCATCTTACCTTGACCCATCTTTTCTGATTTAAAGTGATCTTTCAAGTAACAAAAAAAATGAACTACACAACGTTAACGATACTTAGAGCCAGTACCATTAAATACCACATGGTATTTCATCCTATAAATGCAATGCTGTAAAGCAAAATTTGAAAATCGGGGTGTCCGCTATAAACAGCACTTCATCCTTCGAGCACTTCTTGATTAAAATTCTGATTTACAACAACCTGATCTATAACTTGCTAAAAAGTGTAATTAGTTGAAGTTTGCGAATTTCACGATCGAGAACAACAACCCCCAAACTACGGTGAAAGAATATACCTAAGACATTACTTTACACTAAGATTTCTAATGCCAGTTGTGGTTCCATAACCTGGAATAATTGGCGGTAATGGCAAGGCGATAAAGTAACAGGGGGGTTGAAATTGTTGCTGGAAAGGAAATTGTTCGTTTATCGGAATGTGAAAAGAGTATTTAAATAGAGGAAAAGACTACTAAACGGAGTAAAGAACTAAAAATGACTATAAAAATGCTACAACAAGAGCAATTAATCTACTCCAACCTCATTAAGAAACCAAATACATTTAAGTACTTGTGTGGATTATCTGTTGAACAATTCAATATTCTTTGGAACTGTGTGCGGCCTTATTGTCATGTCATTATCTATCCTGATTGCAAAGGTAATGGGGAAAGAACTCTAGATAAAGCTATAGAGCTTTTAGCAGTTCTTACAATCTGTAGACATTCTCTCCATCAGGGTGTGATGGCTTATATGCTCAAGGTAGGAGAGAGCACAGTTCAACGCACATTCGTTACATGGATAGTTTTTCTAGAAACAATCTTCAATTGTATTGACCTTAAGTCTTAAGTTTGCAGGTTACAACCTGTCGGTCACGAGATTTACCTCTTGTACTTTATTGAGCTCTAGGTAAATCTCGTGACCGACAGGTTGTAACCTGCAACTGAGGCAACAAAAATAGTTATATCATGTAACCATCATGTGTTCGCAAAGATTCGGTCAATGGATATATAAAAATTCATCCTTTTCTAAACCTTTTGCAGATCTTTTTGAGACCCATCTGCAGCCAAGATCATCAGGAAATCTACTCCTAGACAAAAAGGTATGTACTGCGCTTTACATGATAATTATTTAGTTATCACGGATTTAGTTGATAAAACTTCTTCAAGTTATTCCTTTTGTTGTCATGAGTCTTTTCAAGGCATTTTTTGATCATTTGCCACAGATTTAAGCAACCTTTATTAAACCCCTTTAAGATCACATTATCTTTGTTCGTCAGCGTCGAGAAAATCAGTTTTAGGCATTTCGCTTAATTCATGCAGAAATTTCTATCGAGCTATCGTCTTTGTTTTTTCTCTTTGGTTAGAAGTTTTTTCTTTAATAAAACTAAACTCGGCCAGCGTGAGTGCTTACGAACACTTTCCCATGTAGCTTGTATGGCTCAGTGTAGCTCTTAAAACAGAGATTCCAATTATATTTGCTGGGCTTAAACATGAAAAATAATAAAAATGTAATTAGACCTACACCGGTTGAACCTTTAAAACATTTCTTGTGGTGTTAATGACTGAAAAGAAAATTCCTGTCCTGGTTACCATAAGTAGTAGCACAGTTCTATTGACTAAAGGCAAATCAAGAAATCCGGAACACGTTAGTATTCTGCGTCAGCAACCGTTGACCCGTTTTGGTTTTTTTATTTATTTATTTTTTGACTTACAGAATGATAAAATTATGTGGGCTTTGTAAATGAAGGTTTCCATGAAGTGATCTTTCTGTTTTGAACAAATTTTTGTACCCGTCGGGGCGCATTAATTCCAACCCTTCTACATGGGCTTTTGAGCTTGTAATTACATCACTAAGTCAAAACACCACGTGTGACGTCATCCGTGTGACTTCTTCTGTTAGCCACAAGTAAGAACCGATAACTGTGGTATTGTGTGCGACAGAACAACTTAGGGTGCGTTTCTTTGGGAAAATCCAAATCCGGATTCTTGTATCCAAAAACGGATTTTGCGTTTCTTTACCTAAATCCGAAAATGGATTAATCAGGGATTAGTGATCTGAAGAATCCACACTCCGAGTGGATACATCAGATTAAATCTAAATCCGGATTTTTAGGATTCATGATCCGTGCGTTTCTTTGGGGGACGGATCCGACAATAGTACATCTGTCAAGCGGTCTTCCATGCAAATTTACTGGTCTCGCCATATTTTGTCTCGATCTTGCGTGATAAAACATTCGATCGTAAAAAAGAAAATTCAGGTGATTATTCCGTTCCGTATATTTTTCTCCAAAAGTACAGACAGAAGCATTGACACGTCAGGATAACCTCATTTGTGTACCATTTCTGTAATTCAGGGACCAGATTTTGCTAATTGTGAACGCAAATAGCGAGTTCACTTGAACTACTGCAGATACTGTCCTTGTTTATAAATTATGTGTTTTCCATTCTAGTTGAATTCTAGGGCAGTACGAGAGAAATATCGTTCTGATATATATATTGCGTGCCTCCAGCCTGTCTTGTCGTGACAAAATAATCCTTTTTCGGATTTTGCGTTTCTTTGGTGTCGAAGAATCCATATGATCTGGGATCACAAATCCGTTTTCGGATTCTCCCAAAGAAACGCACTCTTAATAGGCAGAGCACCTAGGGATACTAGAGAGTACTTTAAACATGTGGTGCGTTGTTTAAGTGAATGCGGAGTTTATAAGTAAGCAAATGAGTGCAAATGTCTACATTTAATACTGCTCAACATAAAACGTGAACACTACGTATTGAAACGTGCTTGAAACTCTGTTCCTGTCTAGGTACGACGAAAATTTTATACTAGTGTTTCAGTCACAAGCAACGAAGCATACACACTACTAAATTTCTCAGCGCCACCGGCTACGAATGTAAAAAGAAGGATTGTATTTTTTGAGGAAAACAGTTTGTCACGTGATAAGCGGGGCAAGTATCCGGCAAGTGAGTGTCAAGTAAAGGCAAGGACTGTTATCTGATAGTGAGTTTTTCACGTCGTGGCCGAGCAAATTCTCATCAGGGGATAGCGACAAAACGTGGGGTAGGCCATGGCCTAGACCATGGTGTAGGCCATGGTGTAGGCCATGGCCTATCCTATGGCCTACCGGTGGTTAATTTTTTGAAAACGGTTCCTAAAAAAACGCCCCAAGCCACACAATAAGCCTACTGGTAGTGAATTTTCCTAAGAATGCCGTGTTCAAATCTTTTATGACGGAAGAAAGAATTTTTCATGTAGCTTGTATGTGCATGCCCAACTGCAGTTAATTTAAAACGGTCATAAAAAAGTTTAACCAGTTTGAAAGAAACAACTACTTTTCCGGGGGAGGGATTCTCAACAGATGCTCGGGTTGGGAGGTGGGTCAAACCCTGACCTTGTTTAAGACAGAGCAGATTTTTCAGGGACATTCAACCCAAAATCACACCCTGTCTTGGACTAGAATGGGGTAAGGATAAACTGTTTCTTACATTGATAATTAGTAATCTATTTACAGCTTTATAGAGTGGTTGAGCTGTTTGCAGTAATTAAGTATAACCTTACCTCATTTAAGACAAAACCTTGTGAGAACCATACAACCCTGTTAAGGTCAGATAATGGAGTAACATCCCCACCCCCCGGAACGCTTTTACCGCATGTCTATTAGGACGTACGGAACCAGGACATATTCCTATGGAAGTTCATTCAAAATTATTGCATGAAATTGCAAAAATATGTCCCGTTTCAAGTCAGCTGAATTATTCACTTTGCAACTGTACGAGTTTGCCGGCTTTTGAATGCAATGTAACTCAATGTTTGTCATAACTTCCCATTCAAATATTTTTGGGCTTGTCACGCATTCCTCACCAACTAATCGTGTAGGAGACCATGTTTTTCATCGGATGCAAAAACCGTATGTTTTAAAACTACAGCGAGTACATGTATCTGCCGGAAGATGTTCTTCTTTACGGGGATCATGAGGAAGGAACTGATAAGAGTACATTCTTGGAAGCCCGCTTTAGAGACGTCCGCTTTAGAGACGCCCGCTTAAAGCTATTACAGACAATAATTTTGTCCCGACAGAAGGCTCATATATATTTTTTTCTTCCATTAGCCCGCTTTATATGTTTTTATGGAGTGACATTAGATCCCATAAAAATTTAACTTAACTCAGATCGCTTTACGGGCTGTGGTTATCGGTGTACAGTGTATATGTACTGAATATTTTCATTTTAGTCCGTCTGGCTGAGCTAAAACTGAAAACGTTGGTGCAAAGCAAAGTTACAGACTATTTTTAAATAGACTTTGTTGTGCTATAAACCAGCATATTTAAATAATTATTCCAATTGATCAAATTTACTCCATATTTAATAACAAGTAGAAACCAACAACTGACAACAACAATATTCTGCAGTCACGCAATTTGTACCATCACAATCATAAGAGGTCACTGTGGGCTTCCTTGATGTTGTTCTTCGTCAAGCAATAGACACGTAAACTAATATAATTTTCACACACACAAAAAATGCTCATATACAAGGTTCACTCTTATGTTTAAGAGCCAAAATATACCTTATTCGTATTTTTGCTGTAATAGGTGCAATTCCCTCACATTTATGCTTGATTATGATGAAGATTGTTTTACGAAATTGACCACGGGTAGGCCATAGGATAGGCCATGGCCTACCCCACGTTTTGTCGCTACCCCCTCATCAGGCATATGTAATTTTTTTTCTTCTTAAACCAGGAAAAACGATTTGGCGATCACGGGAAAGTTTCCAGCTATATCAGTCTTTGACACAGGCTAGTATGCTTCTAAAAATACTGAATTGGTAGACGTTTTGCAAACTTATAGGTTTCTAAGCAGAGGCACATACTGGACATATAAAGCACGTGCAGACCGGAAGTTTAGATATTGAAGTTTACCGGCACATAGTTTACACACTGAAGCTTAGTAGAAGAGCGTTCGGTATAATTCCACATCTGTACAAATTAAGTGCACACTCTGCAATAAAAGCCACCTTTTACCGGCTACCAAGGTTGTTGCATTACGATCTAATGCTGTCAAATGTCATTTATCCCCGGCAGAAGCCTACAAACGTGTTTTTCAACGGATTAAATGGTTGACGGTTGAAAATTGTCACTTTTTGGTTTCGAGACATGTGATGGTCCACTACTTTTCAACTACGTAGGCACTTTTTCCGTTTTTTGTTGTTGTTTTTTTTGGTCATAGGACAAGCTTGTACCCCTCGATGTTTTCTGACACGGATAAGTGATAAGTGAAAAACGTTTATGTTTTTAAAGGTAAATACGAAAAATGATATGCTGAATTTTCTTATAGTGCAGACACAGAGGGACACTCGAACCGTAGACTTTTAGGGCTTTCTTAGACATTTTTAATCGTCATTTCACCTCTTTTATTATTAGTTTATTTATTTATTTATTTATTTATTTATTTTGTTCACTAACTTTTACCTTGAAAGCCGCACTTCTTAATTTCATGTTGTTTGGTTTTAGGTGACCCTACTTCACATCGCTACTTTCAGGGAAAATGTTTTCCAAGATAGTAATTCTTTTTACTTGCCTATCTGCCATTGGAGAAACCGAAGCATCTAAATACGGTAACTGGCTCTGACCACAATCATCATCATCATCATCATCATCATCATCATCATCATCATCATCATCATCATCATCATAATCATCATCATTTTACAATTTAGAATTAGTTTGATTAGATAATCGTCCTTTTATGCTGTTCTGCTCAACTGTTGTCTTTCTTCGTTATTTCCAGATGTTTTGCCCAACGTAAAAGTAGTGCCCTGTGGGGAAGGTCATTTCTGCCGGGATGGAACCGTTTGTTGCTACCGGCATCACGTGGCTGTATCGTGCTGTCCCGTTACCCACAGATGCTGTGGGAGTGGAACACACTGTTGCCCTCTTCCGTTTTCCCAGTTAGTTTTTATAATAGCATTTTTGATCACTGCTTATTAGCGTTTGCGTTCTACACCTCTTCTTGAAAGGACTGACTCACTCGGAGGTTGTCTCTTGCTATGATCGTTTTTGTTAGTGTTAATGTCATTTGTTGATGTTGTTGTTGCTTTTGCTATTGTAATTGTTGTTATTGCTGTTATTAGAGCTCCTGGTTTTGCTATTGTTGCTCCTTTAGTTTTTTTTCTTTTGCTATTGTTACTCGTTAACGCTCTGCTTGTTGTTAGACATCGGTAGATTTAAAATGACAGTTCCAAACAAGGGCGTTGACCGTAGGAGTGCTAGGAGTGCTAAGTACCTGGAGGGCTGATGTCATTGAAAACGAAAACATCGTAATCTAAAATAGAAGGGTGAAGTCATCGGGTACGATGACGCCACAATTCAAAATCAAAATAGTGATGTCATAGAAAGGAATCAGTAGGGCGTCAGAGCGTTACAAGAAAATTGTAGGAAGATTTTTTCCGTAAACAGAAAAATTCTAACAGTTTCCTCTACCAAGGACACGTTTTAAAATGTCCAAAAGAAAGAAAAGATATTTTTCTATTGAGGAGTAAAAAACATATAATGTGGAAGGTTTTCACTTGAAATGGAGAAAAATTGTTAACGTATTTTGAGAGTATTTAATTTAAACCATTAACTATTATATGCTATTTTTATAAAATAAACTAAGTACAATACCCTCTCGAGTTAATCATCTTGTCGTGCACGTTTAGTATTTTCTCTTCCCTATTGTTTTAACGTTGTTATTATTGTTGTTGTTTTTACACAGATGCTGTAGCGGGGAACAAACATGCTGTCGTAGGGACGATAAGTAAGATTAGAATCGTAATTCTCTTTAGGCTTCTCTAGCAAAATTGTCAATGTGTAAGCAATGGACGAGTTCTTAATTGCAATTAACTGCACTTGCACGCTCTATCGATCGATTGCTCGTCCATTCCTGTACCCTTTGTATTAATTTACTCAGAATTTAACTGAATTCATTAATACTATAACTGAGAGCTGGTCATTTTTACCAGCTCCTCCCAGTTGCCTTGATAGCTCAGTTGATTAGAGCGCTGCACCGGTATCGCAGAGGACATGGATTCCAATACCGTTCAGGCTTTTTGTAGGCAACTGCTGCAAAAGTTGCATACATAACTGTGATGATCTTTGCTGTTTTGCTGATGTTGTTGTTGTTGTTACACAGATGCTGCGGTCGGGGTAATTCTGCGTTTTGCTGTTCGAGCTCGGAAAAGTAAGATTAAAATCACAATTGTCTTAAACTTGAATTTTCCTAAATAGTTTTCTGTCGTTTTTCAGTTCAAGCAGAGGGACTGACATAAAAACTTGGTAGGGAGAGGACTAAATCGGCACTTCTGCAAAGAATGGCCTGTTAGAAAGTGCCTTGATTCGTTAAAAAAATTTAAGCTCATAGGGGTCTTTGCTTGGGTGGACAAAAGGTCGAGCCGTGAATAATTTGCACCATCACAATAGCAAAACTACACTTGTGTCCACCATGGCTTACCTTTGTATTCAGTGGTTTCAAAATCATTCACAATTCCTCAGTTTGAACTACTGGTAAACTTACAGCCGTAATGAATTTTTGTTCGTTTCGGTTTTGATGCTTTGTTCGAAAAACAAAAACACATGAAAGGCATCAACTGCAAATTAAATAGCTGCGTGATTCCGGTCTCTAAGTGTTTTGGAATTGCCGCCACGTACAATTTTCTGTGTTCGATCTGTAAAAATAACAGACCTCTTATCCATCTAGATGATGATTTTGTCGTTGTTGTTGCTTTTGTTTTCGTTACAGTTGTGACGTACCAAACCATAGGTGTGTTCCTCGTGGCCAAGGTAATGCCATTCCATGGCAGTTCCTGCCACGAACTGAGAAGGTGAACGCGGAAGAGCCAGTAATCCTAACTGAAAAAGCTTGGCCAGCTGGTATGAACGTTCGACGAATTTTTAACTTTAAACCCTAATAGAGATCAGCATCAATGTATTATAACACCGCATATATAGGTCTCAAGAATATAGGAAATGACCACCACAGATGGATTGTCTGTCTTGATACTTAAACAAGTTGTCCCAACTAGCACTCAACAAAATGTCTAGAAACAAGTAAGAAGAATTTGTATAATGATACCTGACCTTAAGAATTAATCACCCGCTTAATAAAAAATGTGCAACAAATGTTGCACAAAATCGTAAGGTTTTGCGAGCAATGAAAAATTAACTGATGTTAACAAGAGCCGAAACGCAAACTTTGTTCCAGCCAAAACGGTTTTCTTGACAATGAAGCCTCAAACGGCAAAATATGCAAGTTGGCTGTAATAAAATTTAGACCCCTCATTTCATTTCTTCTTGGGAGACCACAGGCAGCCCAAGTTCACTGTCTCGTAGCACGAACGTTACTCTAATTTGTAGTTCTCGACTTATAGTCTTTACAGTCTCACAGGAAATTTACTTTGGTTCTCAAAATGCTAAAATCGAGTTATCTGACGTAGAAATAAACTCCACGTACCTCAAAATGGGCCTGTCTTTTTGTCGTGTGTGTAAGTTTGGCGCAATTCGTGCTTTTTAAGGCGAGTTTTTTTGCTCGCTGTTCGCAGTGCATCGCCAACTACAAGTCAAAAATCACGTTTAGGCTATCAGATAGTAAGCTTATCGAGCTTGGGTCGCCTGTGGTGAGACTTTTTTAATGGGACATTTGTTGGGCAAGCTCGTTTGTTACGAGAGTTTGTGGCCTTTTATATTACTTATCTTGATACAAATTATCGGAAAATGCTGCTAAGAAAGGTTGCTAAAAGGAGTGCGCGTGTACTAAGGCTCGCACGTGTTTGATGGATCGAATTTTAGCGAACTATTCACGGATCGGCAGTTCCGGCTAGAAAATTAGAGACAATCTGCCGATTCACCTCTGGAGGAGGATTTTTGCCCGGCATATTACGAGCATAACATACGTACATTCAAGCTTACTTTGGAGCAATAATATTATGTTTTCTCGCGTTTTTGAGGATCCCTGGTGAAAATCTTGGAAGCATCTTTGAAGATCTTCATATAAGGACCCTTGAAGACTTGATGGGGAATCCAAGGAACTTCATCTTTAATCCTCATAGATCTTAACGGATCTTTCATAATCTCGCAAAGATCCTGAAGGTCCTTACAAAGATCATCAAGGATCCTTGTGCAGGATCTTAAAAGATTTGCAAAGATCCTTTTTAGGATCCCATCAAAAGTGATTAAGATTATCGCCATTTAAGATCCTGTAGGTCCTCTTACAGGATCACAAAGAATCCTTGGAATTTCTGTAGGTTCCTTATAAGATTTCTACCAGGGATGACGCCAAGGAATATAGTGCTCAGTTTTAGAGGCATAATTAATGCATTACCGTGCAACCCCTATTGATTCATTCATTCATTTAATCTATACTTTTTATTCGTTCACAGGCAACCACTGAGACTGACAAGAAGCATTTTTATGTGCGTTTATATTGAAGAAGCATACTCGAGTGGCATTCTGTCACTGATTAATTTCAAGCAATAATTATTAATTATACTATTAATCATTCAATGGCAATGAATTCATGTTCTTAAGGAACGTAATGTTTTTTTCTCGGTTAAACGCAGGGCCTCGAATAAAAGCAGGGTTTATATAAACGTCGGGTCCACACAGTCAAATTTTATAAACACCCCGGCATTTATACGAGGTACTGGCGTTCATTTGAGGTCCGGCGTTTATTGGAAACTAAATCTTCATGCAACTGATTCTCATCAATAATCAATCATGGCAATCTCAAAAACGTTCATGAACCACTACAGTACATCAGCTCATACTAAACACCTAATTCTCTCACCTTGTTTTGAATTTTATAGACTACAGACAAAATCAGTGACATTTTATTCCTGTTTTACTCATCTTTTTGCTACATACTGCTATACATTTGGAGAACGTTAACTAAAAGGACAAAAAAAAGGCTATCACAAATGGTAAAAAATTCCCTTGTTTAAAAAACGCCGGCCCTCGAATAAACGCCGGGTCTACGAGGTCTAGTTTGAAATAAATGTCCCCACCGTTTAATCGAGAAAATACGTTAATTTCGTAACCAAAGAATAAAGCCAGACCTAGAATAAAGCGGTGTTTAATTTTTTTTAGTCAATTCGTAATATGTTTACTTTAATTTGACCCAGAACAACTGCCTAAGAAATACGTAGGACATAAAGTAGTCATGGATGAAAAGAAACTGATCGGGAGAAACTGAACTTTCCCGGAAAGAATGATAGTAACAGACGCTGAGACGCATTGAAAACATTGAATAACTCTGTTACGAGGGCGGAATTTTTGCAAAATTTGCGCTAATTTAAATATTGAACCCCCGAGACCGCTATATTTGGTAGCTCGGTTTATGCCGCGGTTCAGGCACAAAAATCAAATACAAAATTAGAAAATATCAAACTATCCAAACCAAAGTTTTCCAAATTCTACCGCCATGCTTTTATTGATTAAGTTTCTTTTAATTGCTCGACCCAGGAGGGTTTCGAGCTAAGGCCGTAGGAGTGTGAGGGAAAGAAATTAGAATTAGTAAGTTTTATTTGCTTTGCTGTTCAAAAATATAAAATCCAACGGAAGGCTCTATTCTCTTAGTATTTCCAGATCAGTTGTACCCAGTACCTGTTGTTCCTAACTTTCATTATTAGATCATAACTGTAAGAAGCGTTGAAGTGTAATTCCAGCCTTATTAATCTTGTAAAGGACAAATTCCGTGCTGTACAACCCTACCTTTTAAAATCCATAAGATAATGTTTGCTCAGACTTATTTGTGATATTACCTAATCGTTTAGTTTGTTCTATTTTACTTAGTATAAATACAAGCCCTTTGTATAATATTATTCGGCTAGAAATTGGAATTAAAGTCCACCGTTGGAACCAAGTCCTGTGTGTATCTACGTCTCAGAGATGTGTTTGCCGTAACAGATCCAGTAGCTTTTATTTGAGTGGTGACACTTGAGGATTTCTAACACTGAACCACCTAGCACAGCACAATACACCGCATCACAGGCAAGTTCTGCGCCATTAAGTCTTCATTTGAGTGGTAACACAGGATTAAAAGTTAGAAACACGTACCTTGTACTGAGTAATAAACAGCACCACAGGAACGTACTGCTGCTACCAGATTTGCATGGTTACACTTAAGGGTTTCATCCACAGACTCAAAAATATGAACCACCTTCTACAACATAATAAAGAGTACCACAGGAAAGCATTGCGTGGCAACTTTAATTTGAATGGTTACACTTGAGGGTTTCATCCACAGACTCAAAAATATGAACCACCTTCTACAACATAATAAAGAGTACCACAGGAAAGCATTGCGTGGCAACTTTAATTTGAATGGTTACACTTGAGGGTTTCATCCACAGACTCCAAAGTTTGAACCACCTAGTACAGCATAATAAACTACCACAGGGACGTACTGCTCAGTGTAGCTTTCATCTGAATGGTCACACTTAAGGATTTCATTCACAAACTCAAAAGTTAGAACAACCTTGTACAGCATAATAAACAGTACCACAGGAACGTATTGCTCAGTATAGCTTTCATTTGAATGGTCACACTTTAGGATTTCATTCACAAACTCGAATGATATAACCATCTTGTACAGCATAATAAACAGCACCACAAGAAAGAACTGTTCAATGGCTTTTATTTGAATGATCAAACACAAGAGTTGGGATGAATTTGTACAGCACAATAAGCATAAAGGGAGGGGACACAGAAAATACAACTTAAAAGCTGCCATTAAAATTGCTGCACTACAGGGTTTCATCCACAAACTCTAAATCTTGAACATCTTGCGAAGAATAATCAATTGTTAACAGTGAGACCATCAGTGTTAAAAAGTGATCAATATCCTAACTCTCTTTAAAATATTAAGAAATCTCAGTGTTCAGACACATGGAAAAACGTACATGTAACGTGATAAACTTCATTATCAGTTAAGGGAGACTGTGGTCATTTGCTTATTTGATTACGTCGCACATTTTTATCTTTCCAGCAAAAATGTACCGTATTTACCCGTGTATAGGCCGCACTTTTTTCAAGGAAAAAAACGTTCAAAATTTGGGGTGCGGCTTATACGCGGGTACAAGAGTTTTGAGCTTGTTAATATGCAAAATTTCCCGACACACACAGAGTCAACAAAGTTACTGAAGGCTTGACAGTTTGATTGAATGTATCGTATGAGGTCAAGTTAATCCATGTCTTCCAAGAATTTTGCTTCTCTCCGCTGCAATGAGTGTATCTGGTTTCCGAATATGTTTGTTATTGGATGAAGTCCAACGAAGTTTGCATGACAAGCCGCGAAGCCCTTTCGATGCCGTTCACGTGAAACCGCGTTTGTTTATTTGCCGAAGTACACGAAAAATACACTGAACCCGGCATAAAAAGAAAAAGTCATAAATGAAACTGATATAAAATATCACAGTTTCGAAGTTTAATACACATTGTCATGTCTTCAGCGATAAATAAGAGGTGATTTATTTTTACCTCTACACACGTTAATTTGCATACGTCAAAAGCGAAATTTGAAACCTTGTTAAAAATACACAATGCGTAATGCAACGATGCTTTTGATACAACTCTCACTCTCGGCAGACGTTTTGCCTTCCTGTTTCACCTGTAAATGTGTACATTCTTAAACAATCGGAAATTTAGCATCGCTGATACAAAGCTTGTCACTACGCTGAGCCCATGAAATGCCTGTTTTACGCAACAACAGGGAAAAGCTTGAGTTTTTTTTCGAGCGACTTTACGTTAGAGCGTTTTGTCAAATAGCCCTTTTGAGAATTATCGCAACAATTTCCGTAACATTAAAAACTCAAAGTGGTTAATTTACCCTATGAGGAAAGGAGCAGCGAATTCTAAACGCATGTGTATCATTTGTCATTATTTGATCGCACAAAACGGTGACGCTTGCACCTCATTTTTCGACACACTTGTTGGATCTGTAAACAATAACGCTCGCGATCAAGTTCGGTCCGTTTGTCCGATTCATTTCTCGTTAGATCACTCAAGCGACAAGCTCATTAGTTTCTCGACTCAAAACTCGATTCTTCTTCTTGTATAGTTAAGAAATTATTTTTTTTCCCCAAGATTAGGTCACAAGTTTGGGGTGCGGCCTATACGCGGGTAAATACGGTATTCCAACCAATAACAGAATTTTAAATAAGGCTTTCAAAAGGAAGTGTTTTAAAATAAAGTATTTTCGTTCTCTACAAACAGTTTGCTAAATTTCTGTATTTCTGTACAACAGATAAAAAGTGATGGAATGTCATTATTGTTTTCTTTTACTTCCGGGTAGAGTTGGTGGAACTTTGGGTTTGTGATTTAAATGGCTGCTGCAGCACCATCACCGCTGGCCAGTTCGGTAGAGAAGACAAATGGAGCCAAGCTGAGCAGGCTTCTCATCGATGGTGGAACAACAGTTCTAACGAAGGTTTTTTGATGGTTATCACGCTCCTGCAAACTTGGCTGCTGATCTCAATGCCTGTTATTCCATTCTTAACAACCTCCTGCGTCGAAGAATTCTGAATGGTCATCAGTGGAGCAAACTTTACACACCTGGCCCCAGTTGTTCAAAAGTTGGATAGCGCTATCCACCGGATAAATCTCTATCCAGTGGATAATGCAATTGGTTTCCCTAACACTTATCCACTGGAAAGTGATTTATCCGTTGGATAGCGCTATCCAACTTTTGAACAACTGGGGAATGGTGGAGTCGCCCCAGACTCCAACACATTTGACATCACTCTTCCATTCCTCCTTCTGACCAACATTTGTGGACTGTCCCCTCCCCCGACAGGGTGGCACACTAAGCCAATCATGGAATTGAGGCTGCAGGCGGCGACTTTCAGAATCCTAACTTTGTCGGTGTAAGCGAAACAGGTAAACATGAATTGTCGCTCTACGTTGTTTTTAAACAACGCGGAGCACGCATCACCTCAATATTAAAATTTTCATATGATTCTCAAAGAGGCCAACCTTCAGAAAGGTTTCCATAGATCCGTAGTCGTTCTTCACGCCCTCACGTGATCCCGTACATCTTCCAAGTTCTCAGTGTTTCTTTCCAAAGCGGCTACGTCTGCGCGGCTTACCTTCTCATCAACTTTGCTCTCCACTTCGTTAATTTTCCCCTCTAAATGGTTGTAACTTTCTTTTAAGTCGTTTATTTCTTCTGCTGTTTTTTCCAATGCCTCCAGCTTTAGCAGGATGTTCCTGAGTTGTAGCTCCTTTTGGTCGTTGGCTTTAAGCAGAATTTCCACATTGGCGAGTACACGGTCAAGCATGTTTGAATTGTCGACGGCTGCCATTTCGCTTGTTGTCTTAGATTTTGACCTTGTACGACTATCCATCCGCATCTGTCAGCCATAAATAGTCGATAAAAGTTAAATAATATCGCATTTTAAAAGCCATAAATGATAGTTTATTTTGGAGAGAGCTCGGTGGCAACGACCATTCACCTTGGCGTCATCACGTGACTCCCTGGGAACGAGGTTAGTTTCCCCAATGCGTGCTGTACAGCGGTTTCGACAACGAGTGATCGCGTACTTACATTGATCGTAATACAATTATGGCGTCCGTTGAGGCGCACATCACCGTTCGCGTGGTTGCATGGTGTTGGCCGTCCTTCCGGTGAACACACATGTTTGGCATCTAGGTCGTTCATCATCATCAGTTCCTTTCCATCAAGCGGGGAACAGGGAAGGAAATCATCCTTCTCCTAGACTGCGAGTAGTCTCTAATTTTGGCGATAGCGATTGTGGGGCGGGCGAAAATACACACGCGCGCTCGAAATTCCGGTGAGACGCGACGCAACGCCAAGGGAGCGCCAAAAATTCTCACCGGAATTTCGCGCGCGCGTGTGTGTATTTTTGCCCACCCCACGATCGCTATCGCCAAAATTAGAGACTACTCGCAGTCTATCCTTCTCCAACGGTCTCTGTCTCGGGCAACGATCGAGGCCTCATCCTAACTCCTTTAGTTCTTTCTCTTCTGTTCGTCTCCATGTGTCAGTGGGTCCCCCTCTCTTTCTCTTGCTTTCGGGTGCCGTAGGTCGTTATTAACTAAGGAAATATTCTAGCCTGCTCTTGATTGGGGTGTGAAGAAAAGGTCCTATGAGCTAAGATGTCTCGAACGTTTATAGTATCCCCGCAATGGAGGTGGTCTTCAAATTATCTTAGCTTTGTACGAGGATCGTCAGCCAGGATACTAAGCATTACTTGATTTCAGTTTAAAGCGAAATATTTAACATGTGATCAAGCTGTTTTCTACCCGCTTCCTGAAACATTCAGGCCGTAGAGGCGAGGAGAAAAATCATTTTCCGTCTCGCCTTTACGGCCTTTACAGCCTGATAACGAGCGAGCCACGTAAGAGTGTATGAGCGCGACATGGCTGATCACAGGTTACGAAATGTGTTTGATTGCTTTGTTACTGAGTTGTTGGACCAATCCCATTGTACGGACCCTTTTGACATTTCGAATTGTGTTGAGTAAAAACACCGATTACTTGTATCAAGATATTTTTAAGTAAGACACTTCTGGAACTCTTGCGCATTTCTACTGCGCGCGCCCATTTATGTATTTATGACGTCACAAAAAGCGTTGCAACACAGAAGTCGAGAAAGTTTTGGATGGAAAAGGAAATTAGTATTGTAAATCATAGTACCAGCAACAACTCAGCAACAGGACTACTGGGTGAACTTTGGAGTTTCGGTAAGAACCATATGAATGTGGTTTACACAAATCACTTTTTGTTTTACGAGTTTGTTATATATTTTCTGTTCGTTCTCTAGTCTTTTCTTCCAAGGACTGAAAAAATGGCCAGAAAATCTTGGAATCACGAGAGTTAAAAGGCTTGAACTTACTGAAGAGCAACATGCATGTAGCTACAGACTCTTGTATAAACGGAGCTATCGTAGTGAGGGGATTAGGTCCAGCTACAAAAATCCCTAAAAATAGCCTTGAACTCTCCTGTTTCACCTCTAAAAATTCCATAAAAACTCCTAAAAATCTCTTAAAATCCTATAATATTAAAAAAAATGGGTGACCTGTGGTGAATATTTTATGGCTTTGGTAGGCTTTTTGCTAGCGCCCTCAGTCTCAGCCAAATCAACAAGCTCTGCTGAGCCCGTCATTTTGAACTCACTGACAGCAAGGCCTAAGGAATGCTGGATTATGGGTAAAACCACTGATCGATACTGTGAGGGGGCATCAAAACATTGCAAACAAAGACTTCAGGATCGCTTGTGACGAAACTTTTCCAAGTTTTAATTTTTTTTATAACAAATAAACAATAAACCTTGAAAATATTCACCAAATTCTCTACAAATCTCTCCAAATTCCTATAAATCCTATAGTCTTCTAAAAATGCCGTTAACTCAAAAAATCCCGAGAAAAATCCGGATTTTTGTAGGTAGGCCTAGAGGGAATTTTCTAGTTTCCTCTTTTGTAAGTTAAATTACCTTCAATTCTTTTATAGAAGGGATTCAGGTTTAACAAATGAAGCGTGTTATGTCTGCAATTGTTATTAGCATAACCACTTTTTGGCAACATAGGGTTGCGGGAGGTCTTCCCTTGGAAGGTGATGTTGCAGGACACAATTTCAGTTTCAGCGATTTCCACAAATATTCCTGCGTTACTTTTCGCAACAGTCATGAACGATTTTACCGAGATATTCTTAAAACTCAAAAAGAAGGAAAGCTATTGCATTTATGGTTTTAGAGAAGTTCGCGCTAATTGTTTGTGCACATTCTTACTACTCACGTAATACATGTGAAGGGTGCTCTTTCCCTTTTCTTGGGGGAATCAGGAGATACTCGCTGTATTTTTTTTTTCAACAAGCGTACCGTTTCAAAACTTAATACACAAACTAACTGTTCTTTTCCTTTTAATTTAGTCTTCTTCTTATTAGCTTTCTACAGCTCCTTTTCTTCTTCTTCTTCTTCTTCTTCTTCTTCTTCTTCTTCTTCTTCTTCTTCTTCTTCTTCTTCTTCTTCGTCTTCTTCTTCTTCTTCCTCTTCTTCAAAACTTACAATTCTCTGTGTGTTTTACAATTCTCTATTTATAGTTTTTCTAATATTAATTGCGTGTATATGGTTGACAATAATCTTGACAAGATAGAAACTAATTATCACATAATTAAAATGAAAGGCTCAGTTTGCTTGAAAAGATTTTACACAACTAAAGAAGAAACTTACTAACAAATAAATATCTCTAAAGTTATAACTAAACTTCAAACTTAGGCTAACTGCAAAACGAGGACAGCGCCCCTATTCATACCAGTGGGAACTTATCTAAACCTAAAAATCCAAGTTTGTTCTAGCTAATTAATAAGAAATTTTAGAAATACTTTTAGAAAGGAAAATTATCACGATTAAGGACAAACGTGTCAACGTTGCAGCCGGGATGTCCCGGCATCGACGGCAATTCAGAAGTGCTATTTTAGAAATCACGTAAAATAAACTCTTTCTTTTTCTTGGTAATCCTCTATATGAAAAGTTCCACAACTCCAAAACACAAGATACAAAATAAGGTGTGTAGAATTCTTTATCTATTATATTTGGGTAGATACATTATAGGTTTATTTGCTTTAAAAGGGGGGTTCACTTAATTCTTATCAATTTTAATTATTTCTAGCATATTTTAGTAAACCATCTTGCGACATACATGTCGCAGTGAATTTCACCATGAAGGGCTGGTAGCCGCTGAGTTAACTTCGCCTGCAGTTTACTGTCTAAAATGGACGGTGACCCACATTTTATTGGATGGATAAGTTTCGTTTCCAATTCTCGACATTTGACACCGCCCGCTAGATTCTATGCTGTTTTCACACGAGGTCCAGTTTCAGTCAGTAGTTGAACTTCAGAAAAGTCACGTTTTCGCTAACCGGTATCAAGCTGCGACCCGCCACTCAAAAGTAAATCATGTTGGTCAAATTACAGTTTTAAACCGAGCTATTTTTGAGTGAAGTAATCGTATGAGAAGCTATAAGCAAGTTGCGTAAAACGAATAAATAAATAAATAAATAAATAAATAAATAAATAATAAATCGACTTTAACGACACTAAACAGTTTTTCAACTCACAAACCTGAGGCCCTTGGATTCAAGATCGAATTGGAATTTAAAAATTATGCTTTGTTCTGTACAAACATCAAATCATTACGCGGTTTGTAGTGCCCCCTGGATGATGCAACACAGATCTACGCAGAGCACTCGCCAGTTGAATAAATTTGCTCAACAGTCCACTTTACAGTAGTGACCTGGGGCCCGTTTCTCCAAACTCCCTGTAACTTTCCGGGCCCGGCAAGTTTTTTTCGAACTCATTTTTTTTATCAGCTAATGGTAATTATTGGCGCAAACTTAGCGATATGCTTCACGAAATTATAAAGATTAATATTTAGCATTCAAAATCAATAAAAATTATATAGCTATTGGAGAATATTGTGTGCCTAAAATAGTTTCGGGCCAGGGAGGTTATCGGGAGTTTCGAGAAACAGGCCCCTGGCCTTTGAATGGAAGCGAGGCTGGAGTTGACCTTGTTTAATACAAACCCGCTTTTCATAAATAAACGCAAACTAGTTAGCATGAGAACAACATGATTTACATGTGAAAAGCAGGAGGGTCTTTATCAAAACAAGGTCAACTCCAGCCTCACGTCCACTCAAAGGCCAGGTCACTAAACACACAACTGTAAAATGGACTATAGGCCACTCATACAAAACTGCATTTCAGTACTTTGTGACTAACAGAGATTGGGGCCATCGAGTAAAGAAGATATTTTCCAATACTATAAGGGTGTTTTTTTCAGATATATTAATTTTGGAAACAAAGTCGGTGTCATGCAAATTGCTTTTGCATTGCTGACAATAGCTAACAGTAGTAGTAAGTCTTACAAAAAAAAAAAAAAATCAGTTAGAAGTTTGTCCCGTGATCGTCCTTACATGTAAGGGCAGGAAGTGTCTTCGCGAGTTTTGAGAATCATTCAATTATTGGTAAACCAAAACACCGACTAATCGAGGGGATGGTTTTTCGGTCGTGCGTTCTTTTTTCTTTCTTTCCTTCCTTTTCTTTTCTTTACGTCGAGCTTCTCATGTGCGAATATAGTGCAAATGAGCAACAGCTCTTTTTTTGGCTCATTTGCATTAGATTCCTCACATTCAAAGCTGGACTATTGAAACGGATGTTGCGTAGCTGAAAGTAGCGTTCTTATGCCTATCAAAACAGGCATGTCATATGGTTGGACGAGGGGGGATAAGGAAAGGAAAGGCCACAAAACAATTGCTTCAAAGTTTTTGTAAGTAGCGTTTTTAATAAACAAGTCGATATCTTCAAGGCAAGCGGTTTGCAAGCTGATAAATGACTGATGATAACGCAAGAAACGAATATTACACAAAAAACGGTCATAATGACGATATATACAAAACAACAGCTTCTATAAATTGCTTGGATTGATTTCCTTCCACCTGGGAAGTTTCTGTACAAACAAAAAATACAAAACAAAGAAAAAAAAGAAAAAAATTAAACTAGTGTTATCTGCGGTGCCTTCCGTGGTCGCGTCCCTTGTCCCTTGACCGGTAGTCCACGCCATTCCTTTCCCGATGTCTATCGTCTCTTTTCTTCGTTTCTCGGCCATGTTCGTATTTTTCACGATGCCGCTTGGTTCTCACCGGACTTCGGCTCCTGCTTCGTGATCTACTTCGGCTCCGTGACAACGGCGACCTACTTCGTTCCCGCGTCTTTTCCCGCTTATAACTATTAACACTAGCATCAGTTCTCGACTTCTTCCGAACGTACTCGCCGTCATATTGCCGAGGACGCGTTCGTCTTTCTTCGTCCCTTCCTCGGCTCGGGCTTCGTCGTCGTTTACTCTTGTCAGTCCCCTTCTGTTTCTCCGGGCTTTCATCGCTACTGTCAGACTCGCTTCCGCTGAGATTGTCAGGGCTAATCGATATGCTGTAGCTTCTTGATCGGCTCCTACTTCGGCTGCGTGTTCGGCTTCCCGAACGACTCCGAGAACGGCGATTGACTGGCGATCTGCTGCGACGGCTTCCTCGGGCGCCTGGGCTAAAATGTCAAGGCAAACAAAGCTTTTCACTAATACGCCATAGGAAGTGTTGAGTTTGCGTCTCTAGCATGAAATTCTTATGGCAATTTTTTTTTTAACTATCACTTAATTCTCGTGTTGTCGAAACCAAAGTTCTTTTTCTTTCTTCCTTTTTACCTTCTTCGGTTGGCCTTTAAACCTTAAGAGTGACAAGCATCTAATATCTCCTTAAAGTGGCACTACTTGACGAAACATACAGGTCATGAGAATAAACGAAATGATGACCACAGATAAAATGTCGAGGTTTATAGTCAAAATACTCAGCGCGTTCCGCTTATTATTTGGGAATGACTTTCATTAATCGGGAACGGATTGCGTTATTGGAATCAAAATTCCACTTTCAAATTGAATATTGTAATGTTACAACGGTAGCCTTGTTCCAAATAAGGGGTGCCGATTGATCGTGTCTAAAAGTACACACGAGTGACCATGAGTGACCACGAATGACCACAAGTGACCACGAGTAGACCACGAGTGACCACGAGTGAGATTGCATCAAAATATTTTGCTGATGTCATGATGACGTCATCATTACATCATTTTATCAAATAATCACTATTTCACGGCAAACTGACCATTTCTTGAGACCTTAATACCTGGATTCGACATTTCTGCCTGAAATTTTATTTATTTATTTATTTATTTATTTATTTATGTTTCAGTCATGTGAACCTGTGTAAATGTGAACTGTTACAATAAAGTGTTAACTGAAAAAAAAATGCCTGAATGGGGGAGGGGCTAGGGGACGGACAGGGAGGGGGGATGGGGGGTACAAACTACCTGCCACCCAAACCCTTAAATCTCGGTTCCCGCCACTTTTCTTAACTTCAGGCAGAAATGGCAGAAATGTCGAATCCAGGTATTAAAGTCTCAAGAAACGGTCAGTTTGCGACGAAATAGTGATTATTTGATAAAATGATGTAATGATGACGTCATCAAGACATCAGCAAAATATTTTGATGCAATCTCACTCGTGGTCACTCGTAGTCACTCGTGGTCATTCGTGGACACTCGTGTGTACTTTTAGACACGATCGTGCCGATTGGTTTATTATTGACATGAGGCGAATGTTCACGTGCAAGTAGCAGACTGTTGGCGGCTTGACCTATCTGACTTGATTTGTGTTCGCTCAACAAAATATTAATCGCAAATACTTTTAAAAGTGAAGAAGCAGTCTGTTGCTATAAAACCGTGAAGAATAATTTCTTAAAAACAAGTCTGCTGTAAATGCACAAGAAATGTTCCTGAAAATTGAGAAATGTTCCTGAAAATTGAGAAAAATTCCCTGTAATGTCAAACCGATTGAAACCAACAGCCGCCAACGTTTTCGTATTTCGCGTGTGAACTTTTGGTTTATGTAAGTAACAACCCAATCAACATTCATTATTTCGAATGAGTCTACCGTTGACAGAATTCAATCTTCAATTTGAAAATGGAATTTTGATTCCACTAATGCAATCCGTTCCCGAGTAATGACAATCATTCCTAAAAAATGAGTGGAACGCGCTGAGTATTTTGACTATAAATTCTCCCAACTAATAACAAAAGAAATATACGGAAAACAACGACGAGAATACGGATGTTAATGGTTTATATATCGGGTAACTTATTGAGTGCTCGGATCTCAAACTTCAACAACTGACGTGTCTCTAAAGGGAGCGATGAAGAGGCGTCAAAGAGTAAGAAAATTATTTACCGTTCTTTGCGGCTCGTCCTGCTGTCTTCTTCAGTCCTAGAAGAGCTTTTCTTCTTTTTGTCATCTACTTTGTTGGCAGCAGATGATGGAGAAACTTTACTTGGTGAAGAAGGTCTTGACCCTGAATAGAACACAAAATAACTGTTACTGGTAACAATAAATTATTTTTATTACTGCCAAATCTGTTATCTCTAGAGTTCAGTGCACCTAACATTAAAATCAAAATCGGAAATCTTCAATCCGTTACAATGTAAAACATGAAGCCGTCACTACAGACAAGTGAAAGCTGGCGGTTCAAGTTTTCGAGACCTAAGATGAACACCTCAGTCCACATGCAGCAAAGGCCTAAACAACGAGTGGTGAGTTTCGTTGTCGTTTGGCCTCAAAAGATTACGTCTTTCAATAACAATGCGAACTGTGAAGCTCAAGGTTCACTGCAACAAGTCATAAGAGGTTTAGCTCGACAGGTTCGATTGGTGGATTTTTTTCATGACTTGTTGGTTGTGGACATCGTTGATTGGGTAAAAGAGTCGATGCAAAAACATTTTTGGAAACATGACCTTACCAACAATAAAAAAAATCCGTATCAAACTCAGTTTTGAGGTAGAATTCTTAATTTCTCTGACTTGATGCAAAATTCCCTGACTTTTCCCTGAACGTGGCAACCCTGAGAGTTCAAGTGCTATTGGGAGGCATATCAACGCTGTTGATTGTACCTGTACCAGGCCTAGAGTCATCCCTAGTCACTGTAGCCTCCCCTGTAGGAGACAGGTTAGGAGTGGTGTTACCAGCTGTAGCTGCACCATCTGGTTTGCTTTCCTTCTTTTTCTGCTCCAGCTCCTTGCGAATTTCTCCAACAGCCTTTTGAAGGGTATCCAAGTTGGCCTGCAACGAACCAGAACAGAAGGTTTACATGGTGCCTTCTTGTGTACATAAACCTCTCATTGTCCACATTTCCTTGCTAGAACAATGCTCAGTGAGAAATTAATGGGATCACTTCAGAACACAAACTTACAATTCAGAGTAAATTCTTTGATTTCTAATTAAACAATAGAGTTATCCAGTCGAAGGCACTATCGTGTGATAGGTTGCCCAAGGAAATTTGATGTTCACAACAAATATTAGCCCGAGGACGTAGTTCGAGGGCTTATATGAAGTTTGAACATCAAATTTCTGAGGAAACCTATCACACATAGGGCCTGAGACAGAAGGACTCTATTAGTTTAATTGTACAACGCTCGATTTTAAGCCAAAATTGCCAAAAACGGGCACTATGCGCTGATAGGCGCCCGCTGAGGATAGACACTATCGCGTTCACGTGATGGATTTCGACCAATGGGAGTACGCCAAAATTTAGCTTTCTACTATGAGGCCCTTTAGTTTCTAGTTTGCCAAGCACATTAAATTGGTCAAATGTCTGTAAGTATTCAGATACCAAACCAAACCCCGATGGTAAACGCGAAACCAAAAGGAAAATTTAAGCCGCGTAAGTATGCTCGCGCAGCTTTCACGTGCTTGTTACCGGTTGAATATTGAGTCCTGATTGGTTCATTCCAATTGCTATGACTCAACTTTCAAAATCAACGCTGGCAAACTCGGCAAGCCAAAACAGAAAAACTCTCGCCAGCAAATATTTGCGAGTCAATCTAAACAATCAAGTTTAAGACCTCTGTGACTGGTCAGAGGTAATAACTAAGACTATGAACTTTGTTGGAAAAGTGCTGTAATGAAGCCACAGGGTCCAGAGGAGCGAAGTTCGAGCAGAACGTTTAGTTTTCCTTGCGAAAGACAACCGACATGATTTGCTGCGAACTTGCGTTACTCGCGTTACCTATATTGTTACCGCAGGTCCAATTACTGTGGGCTCTTAGGATCACTGAGATCGACTTACTGTACTTACTTAGTGTAAGTAAGCTTCACTTTTCGAAGAAAAGCCGTTGCCCTTCGGGCAACGTGTTAGGCGACCGCGGAAGAATGGTCTGCGGTTAATAGCAATTTTCAATATGGAAGACGATATGGCGTACTAAGCGAGATCGAGATCGAGAAATACAGCGTATGGAAAGAGAAGAAAGCCGTTCAAATTGGATTCACAAAGGTTGCATTGGGCAAATTTATTGATCAAATGACGGTTATTATTTTATATGGTAAGATGTATGAAGGATAATTCTTGCGAACAATTTAACTCCTCTGGACCCTGTGATGAAGCATTGTAGCATTCACGATGCCTGGAGCACTGGAGGAACATAATGGGCTAAAACAAACAACTATACACTTCCGTACAATGACGCCCTCAAAAAACTTCTCTTCAAACTCTTTGAAATCAACCATTCAGCAAATCACTTATCACTTATAGTACGCATTAAAATATCATAAAACAATTTATGTGAAATTTGACATTCTAATACTATGCTGAAACATTACCTTTGGTCTCATATACAAACTCAATAGAGTCACACTGATTTCCTGTAAAAAAAAAAAGAGAGAGAAACACTGTCACAAAATGGTCAAACCAAGAAAATCATTTTGCATCCTAAAATAAATAATTTACATGTATGCTCAGAACAGAATGACAATCAAACCTCGAGATCTTCTAACTTAGCACCAAAAAGCTCCCACCACGGTGGTCTCGTTGGCAAACAAATCTACAATAAACAAAATGAACAAGCGTAAGCATCCTACAGCGGAAGACTCGGATTTTAATTTTTGTCTAGAGTGCAGCATAACCACGATCGAAAATGCATTGGCACACAAGATGTCCACTTGTGCATCAGATGCGGTGCAACAAAATTTCAGCAAGAAAACCTACGTTCTTATTACCAATAAAGGTCTTGAAAACATCAAATGTTACCCGACAACATGTTGTTTATGATGTTATAAAGAATAGCTAGTGTTATCAAACTGATGTTGTAAACTGAAAGAGACTTGATATTATGTTTTTCGCACACGATCATTTACAGTCATTTTGCATTGCCTAGAGTGCACGTGCATTTCCAACCTTACAAACACCAATTTGCTGTTGAATCTCAAGTAGTCTCTTTTCAATAATTTAAGGGGCCTGGCAAAATATCTGTGGACAACTGGGATATCATAAGCAAAATTTCTACAATAAACCCTAATCAGTGGTAACGAACCATAAACCTTGACGATATGCGGGACCAAAGAAATTTTTTCTCTCATTCAAAAGCACCATCAGAGGTCCAGAGGGGGGGAAAAATGGTGCGAAAAACGGATAACTATTGCAAACCACTCTAGTTACACTGAATTTCATGTCAAATTGATATGCCCAAATAAATAATTTGTCCCACGTTAATGAAATTTAATGCAAATATCATTAACGGTACATACCCCAAGTTGTCTTGCAGAGAGGAAAATGCAGGCACAACCTATGGTCTCAGGAGGGTACCTCACAAAAACATTTGTACGAAAACTATCATTCATGAAATTCCTGAGAAAAAGAAACAGCAATAACAAAAGTTGTGAATGAATATACTCTAGAATTTCAATGGACACACTTTATACACTCATTAATAGAAAGACTTTAACAACAGACATTACTAAGCATATGAAGTGAATGTTCCATTTATAAAGAGGAGGAAGAGCGATGTATAATGTCCAAGAGAAACAAAGAAAGGCAAATGAAGGTTGTGTACTCTGTGAATGGTCAAAACGCTCCTGTGTGGTGACAATGTAGAATATTACAACACAAAAGTTCCCTGAACCTAAATAGACAGTTTCATTCTAAAAAATAGGTTTATTTTAGAGCATTTCTAGGATGTCTTTAAAAACTGTCATGTGCTCATATAACAACACTGCATTTGGCACATCTTTATTACTTTTTAAAGATATACTGTACATACCAGGCCTGCTGGGCTAACATTGTTTTGGTTTCGCATTCTAGAATTTGGAGGTACATTATAATAATCTGAGGACAAAAGGAAGAAAATGCGGATCAAATCTACAGCAATACATCAAGAATTTTTCTCACTATTCCTTCCATAAGCAAACACATTAATTAACATCGCTGCAAGGAAGTCTTTAAAAGACAGATTCATGTTACTAAGCACTTAAAAGCACGGTTGAACATCTCTACAAAGAGTCCTTTGGACAGGATTCACCAGTCAATGCATCTAAAGGTTCTTGTTACAAGGAGATTTTAAATATCAGTGTTTAAGTGAATGGACTGGCAGAGCAGAAGACTGTTGCAGAGCAGATGTTCGAGAGTGAATATTTATTTTCAGCGAAGAAGAAGGAGCATCAAACAAAAACTAAAAGTCACCAAAATTAACAGAAATGGACATAAATAATGCATGTTTACTGCAGGATAAAATCTGGTTGATTTAAATAGAAGCTCCTATTCATAGCGTACCTTGTGGGGGTGCTTAACATGGACACAGAAGCCAAGTTCCTGAAAAAGAGAAACAATCAATAACGAGATCTAAAACTAAGTTGTCACACAATGTTCTGGGCATGAATTTGAAACTGTGGGAAAACAAAACAAAAACTCAGCATTGGTGGAAATTGCTTCTGAAAAACCAACAATGTTCTTTCATGCTCTAGCAGACGTCACAGTGAGTGGACACTGGTTTTGGACAAACAATTCCTGACAGCCTTTTCAAGGACGTTAATTCATTTAAGGCTATTAAAACACAAGAAAGCCCATTGGGCATTTTAACCGGCCATTCTGACCCTCCCCACCCCTAGGTTTCACAAATGTTAGCGCGATATATCCTCTATTTATACGAACCGGCGTGACGAAAAGTGTGATTGTGTGACACAATATTTTGACTTTTACGTTACTGGATGACGTAATGTTTAAACTCTGATGACTCAGCTTATCTTTCTTACCGCTGTTATTTGTGGTGAAAAACGCAAATTCACTCAAACGTTGAAAGTCGATATAAATTCGACCACAACTGACGAAGTATTTACTGTTGTGCCTAGACCTTAAATACAAACAGTGAACATAGCAGTAGAATCAAAATATAACGTTTGATAAACACGAGCTCGAGCAGATCGTCAGAGTATGGGGCACGTCAAGGCATATCTCATGACGTGATGTTTAAATCCGGTTTGCTAACCCGGGAATCCCCTTGCAAAAGTAAACAAGCGAGCGGGGACGAAAGTCGCCCATGCCTTTGAAAGCTAAAGCGCCCGTCGAGCCGCAATCAATTTTGTGCTCATTAGCTTGTTTTTCTTTTCCTTCACTATCTCTGAACGGAAAGAGAGACTGCTCGTAGCCTTTAGCGAACACCACACGCAAACTACACAAATCCGTCGATAATATTCAGATATTTTCGTTCTTTCAATGCAAAAAGACTCGTAACACCTGCCTTATTAATTGATCTCCTTATTAATGACGATTCCTTCGTATCAACTTCTCGCCTCAAATTAACACTCATCTCTCTCCGTTCACAAGAACTATCATGTACTGATGGTGCAATCAACTAATATTGCATCATCATACTAGTACCAATTCCTTCTCTTCCTAGCCCACGCCGGCAAAACGCAACTGTCCTTTTTGTACGCTGCGAAATACAAGTTAGCCAATCAGAAACCTTACAATCCACTTCACAAACCACCCCCCCCCCATAAAACGCCAAGGGAAACCGCCTCTCATGCAGCACAATATTACACCGCTCCTATACAAAACGCAACTTTCAAAGCAAATCACATTCACAGAAGCGTGATATGCTCCCAACATTCACAAATCCTTCTGACTCCCACATTTTTACACCCCTCAAAATGTCAATCACAATAAAAAAACTCCTGTGCTAAAAAAATTTTCACCATAACCACTAACTAGATCAGACAACACAGCCAATTTCGCATTCAATCCTATTAGCTCCTTTACTCAATTGCCCATGTGTTATACAAGACAAATACAAAAAACCCCAAACTTAACAACCCTTCGCCGTTCATATCTTAAATACTGTAAATTAAAAGACAAAAACATAGGAAGGTAACATTCAGAAGACTTATATGCGCATGCGTCTTATATAAGACAGTACCGCTCTTGAGTACCCGTACCACAAGCTTTACAGCACTTTCTTCGTATGTTAAGCCAACTTGCTTTCAGGAAAAACCGTGTCCATTTTATAAACCGGCGGTCGCCATCATGGCGACGGCCGGTTAAAAATTGTATTTTAAATACATGACAGGTACATGCTAGATTCAAAAGGACCCCTTAGGACTATTTCAAACATGGAACTCATAATGTGCCAAATCTAATGCAGTTGAGCAAAAGCTATTGCTTGTTCATCACTGTAGATAGAATTCAACATGTTGAATGTTTTGGACACTCTGCTAAATGACGTTGCATAAACAAAGGGGTTTAGTTTCCAAAGAAACTGTGGTACTGCATCGGTGGGGACGTGAAACAAAATTATGGATTGATCAACTGAGTTGATGAGGTAAATCAGCCACCGTAAAGAGATTGAAATTCAAGCTGACGTTTCGAGCGTTTCTCTGACGAAGGGCTAATGCTTGAAATGTCAGCTTTCAATCTCTTTACAGTGGCCAATTTACCTTATCAACTCAGTTGATAAATCCAAAATTTTGATGTTGAATAAAGCCTGATTGCCATCACTGTGAACAGATCAATGTTGAATTTGTTGCCTTTAACAGAGCAGACTAACCAATCAGAGGAGAGCTTACAAAAAACAAAAGCTTTTTATTTCATATATACTCTGTATTACCTTTAGGAATTGGCTGGAAAATTCTCTCACTAACCTTCAATATCCTTCTTTCAGCTTTGATGACCTGGTTCTTTAGGGCAAAGTAGCTATTACCCATATATTCCATGGGTTGAATGGGCCTGAAACAACATTACTTGGAACATGACATTTCAACCTAAAAAGCGCAAACTAAATACCAACACAATGTACTGCCTTGCTACCTCCAACCGCATAACCTCGCCTCTCTTACAGATCCAAATGGACAGACACCAAATGTACTGGGTGGTTAGCAAGTAATACAAGAAAGATCAGCAAAAATGCTCCAGTCTATTTACGTGTAACTTATTGTCACTTTAAAATGCACTCACAGCATTTAACCCTTCAAGCCCCAAGAGTGACGAGAATCTAATTTCTCCTTACAATATAACTAGTTGATCAAACATACAGGTCGTGAGAATAAAGGAAATGATCACCAGATATGAAATGTGTTGATGTTTAGTTAAATTCTCCCAGCTAGTAACATAAGAAATATATGGAGAATGGTGAGGAGAATCTGCATATGGATATTGGGGCTTAAAGGGTTAACTGTATGGGAGTGAGAAGGCAGTGAAAGCTGCTTGACTGGAACAAGTGAAATGGTACATCAGTACAAAAAAATCTTATGGCTAATATTAAAGGAAAAAAAACTACAAAATCTAACAACATTTATAACCAGTGCACCATTCAGTTGTGTTCACATGACCCTTAAAACTTGGATAACCTGTATTCTTATTTCACACAATTCTTGACAACGTAAGCCATGGAAGTCTCACATGACAATAAAAAACATCCACAGTACATAAAACTGGGAAAGCTGGACAGTGTCAAGATATGTCTACTACCCATCTCATCTCATATTCTATCCAGGAAGTTCTTGTCAGTCTCCCTGAAGCAGCAAAACCACGCCACTATTGTTCGATAGAAAAGACAAAAGAAGGAAAATACCTAACACCCAATTCCACAAACCTGATTTGGCAGCCAAAATTTTTGGTCACAAAAACTGACACCCCAAAACACGAAAGTGATTTGTTATCAAATAACTATTTAAGTGGTTGTAGGAAAATACTAATGTCTAACATATGACTGCAGTAAAAGTTAACCTGCACTGTTGCTCCTGGCTGAATAATGGTCACAAATCAAAGCATACATTGAAAACTAAAGTAAAGTCTGCACAGAAGAATAAAACTTGCTGTAAGTGTCAGGACATTATTCATATGTTTTGTTACAAACATCATCTACAACCAAGGTTAAAGTTACCGTCATTTCAGTTTGGGCGGCATTGTGCCATGGCAACGATTAGAGGCATCGACTTGCAAAATGGACATTTCAGACTCATCTCAGTCCACTAGCTGAAACTGAGCCATGGCAGCATGCCCACGCCACGTGGACACCCTCATATGAGTCAGGATTCCCAGCTATGTTTACATTCATTTAAACTTTGTGACAAACTTATCTTCTGCAGTTTACAGGGTCCATAATCAACACTGCAGGATCAAGGTCCACTTAATCTGCTTTGCACTCTAGCCTCCTTTCTAAAATTGTCATGTTTGTTTTGACTTGATCCATACTTTCAACAGCTTGCATGTATGGAAATGCCAATTGGATACACGTCTTGCAGTGGGCAGCCAATGGACTCACAAGTAGAAGCAAGTTGCAATTGTCATTTCAAAGCAGCCACGCACATGTGCCACTAGGAAAGAAAACAATACTGTGAACAACTCATGATAACTTGAACTGAGATGAGAAACCTGTGAAAACTTGCAGGAAGTTGACTCTGGTACATATAAACAAAAAACAGAGTTGCAAGTTGACACAAGTTGAGCTTGAATTTTGACTTGTTTGACAAGGGGTTTTATGAAACCATCCAATACAGAGGTCCACTCCATTAGGGCCAGTAAATTAAACAAGCCTGGCATTCAGAAAGAGGTTGGATTATGGCAGCTTTCAGGTTTACACTTGATGTTATGTATTACAGAATGCAACACCAGGCAACATGGATAAGTTACTAATTCCTTTTTTTATTCTTGAAAGTAGCTGACAGAACAATATACAATACTGCATCCTCTAATAAGCTTCCAGGAGGTTAATTTAATTAGATGGAGGCCTTAATCGATAAGGAGCTTAATGGTGGTGGTGGGGGGGGGGGGGGGGGGGGCTAATTTGATTTAGCTGAAGAAGTGTAGATGGAACCCCCATTCATTGTTTGAACAGTGGTTCAGCATTATGTTTATTATGTCCAACACAATGTTATGCATGCAATTCACTATGATTGCTGGTAATTACAACAAGCACAAACAAAACTAAGATCCAGGGTTACACAGATTGAGCTGGCAGGGAATTTTACTAATTAATTAAACAAATTATAATTCTTAAATCGACAAGTGGGCACCCTTTAAGGCCCAATAGTGGATTAGCATCAGATTTCTCCTCATCATATCAGTGTACACAGTGTACACATACAGGTCATGAGAATTTAGCAAATGATCACCAAAGATGAATTGTCATAATGTATAAATAGGTTCTCCCAATTAGTAATCAATAAAATCTATGGAGACCACTAAGGAGAATTTGTATAATGATGCTGGGGCTTAAAGGGTTAACTCATTTTCTGTAGCATGAAGAAACTGGGGGCATTAATGCTCCACTGGATGCAACGTTAGTGTATTGCAGGATGACACCCCAGCATTATGTTAGCTTCTCCCATTGGTTCAATAGTACCCATTCATACACCTGAGTGTAGAGAGACAATGTGGAGTGAAGGTGCTGATATACACTCGATTGAAAAAAACGTCGTATCATAAGTAGAAACCATACAATGTGAGACCCATATGCTTTCTGGGAAATGTTCATGCAATAACTGCATTTGCATAATCAGCGAGTGATTGCTTTCATACAGTACTAGAACAACACAGTATTTTTTTTATTTCTGAATAGTCTTGCAGCAAAAATTGTCTTTGTTCGTGAACGAACAAAGACAAACTTTTGCAAATTTCGCACTGTATGTTTCTTTATAGGGCTTAATTTGGCCCTTATTCAGTCCATTTGGCCACTTTCAGAAAGGCTTGCACCGTTTCCATTACCACCTGCAACTCACTGCAATCAACATCAGTCGCAAGAGAACAGTCTTTAATTTTGAATATGCAAATGTTATAATACGTCTACCCATAAATCCATTGGGTATCATCGTTAAGGGTTTAGACTTTTCACGTTACAACGTTTTTCAATCGAGTGTAAAAGGAAAGAATGTACAAAGAGAATCAACTGCACTTAGTTGCCAACTGTCGAAGAAAAGCTACAAAAACTGATGCATGTCCTACTCATTGATGGCACAACATGACACTTCCAGTACAAACTCAGCAATTAGAAAAGGCAAAGCATTCTTCTCAGATTAAAATGCACTGCACACTGTAATGTGCAGGCTGTCCAACAAAGGATTGCTTCAATTTTACAAGTCAAAAAGCCAGATCTATACTGATGATGTTTTAAGAGTACTGTAATTTACCAAATATGGTGCCTTTGCCATGTAAGTAAACCATTTATTATTACACACACACGAAAAAAAAAAAAAAAAAAAAAGACACGACCCTTCAAAATAATTTTCGCTAACATTTACAGCCCATTTCATTGTCTTACACAGACCCACACTTTTCACACAAATCATCAACTACGATTCTTGGTTACGATTTGATCATAATCAGCCTTGTGAAAATTGGCTTTAAGTTTACTGCACTGCAGTTGTTGAGTATAAGTGTATTCAAATAAAAGGGGAGCAAATGATAAATTTGAGACTTTGCAAGACAGCGAGACAATCTTTTTCTTGTGCAATTCCAAGACTCTTTCAATGTTAAATTGCGAGATCAAGCTTTTAGAGTTTTCTAAATGCGAGCCCAAAACTTTTTAAGACTTAAAAATTCAAACCCAAAACTTTCAGATCAGTTTCAGGCAACTTAAGATGCTTGGCTTAAGGAGATCAGAACTTCAAGATTCAGCCCTCTAAGAAGTATTCTAAAAGGCTTCACAAAGAGATCGAGATCCTGAGGTGGTTACCTGGTGAAAAAAATAAAGACTCCAAAACTGTTTTTCTGACAGTTCAAGTCTCCAGGACACAAAGAATAGCTTAAAAAATGAGATTGCAAGACGCTTACAATTCAGGAGAAATTTTGCAAGAACCTAATTTTTGGTAAGACCATTTGCCACCTCTAAATAACAAAGCAACTCTGATGTTATCTGATAACAAGGAACTTTTAATAATTTTTGAAAGTTAAATTTAGTGTTTTGGTCATTTCTAGGTGAAATCACAAGGAGCAAATCATGGCTGCTAAGTCATTGTGTCTACGACGAGATGGAGGACGTAGTGAGAAAAAAGGTAAGCGGTAACTACAAAGTCTTGACAAACCGTTGTTTAAAATCAAGATTATTTGAAAGCTTGACTTTTTCAACAGGTAACCCACCAACTGGTAGTGGATAATTTAAACAAGACAAATATAGTGTAGCCTTAATTTATATTTTATGGTGAAAGACCACACAGTGAAGAAATCTTAACCCATCATTTGGTAAGCATTTCTCTAACATTTCTCTAACATATTGAACTCGAAGACTGGGATCGAGCGTCATGGCGGGTGGCAGCTAGCTTCGGAGCTGCTTCCTTCTTTTCCCCGTTACCACATGGTTAGACAAAATTATACAAGGCGAAAACGAGAGGACCGACAAAGTAGCTCGCCTGAATCGGTCAAACCACCTCCGAAGGCTGCAAAGTCTTTAACAGACACAAACGAGGACGAGTCCGTGATGGCGGCATCTTCGACTGAAGAAGCGAACATAAGCCTCGAAGACATCAAAGAAACGCTCGACAGCATTCAAGCTACAATTGAAAAAGTTCTGTTTGAAAATGGGCAAGTCAAGACTGAATTGAAAGAACTGAAGGCATCCCTCAAGGCAAAGGACCGCGAAGTAAAAAATTTGCAAGAATCTTTGTCCAAAACACGTGAGACCAACCAGTTGCTTAAAGCAGAACTCGAGGCTGCTAAAACAAAGATAAAAAAACAAGAAGAGGAAACTTACAACTTATGGGACAGTCTCGATAGTCTTGAGCAGTATACAAGGAAAAACAGTCTGGAAATCATTGGCATTCCGGCGGAATGTGGATCTACAGAAGAAGCGGTCCTAAAGGTGGCGAACGCTTTGGAAGTAGACATAGATTCTAGTAGCATCGAAATATCTCATCGAATCAGGAGAAAGAAGAATGACAACGCTCTAATTGTCAAGTTTGTCAACCATAAGGATAAAACGAAGCTATATAAGGCAAGAGCAAAGTTGAAATCGGTTAAAATGACAAGCTTGTTTCCAAATTCTCCTGCTGTGCCTCCTGAAAAGGACCGTATTTTCATCAACGAAAACCTAACAGATCACAGACGCTACGTTATGGGACAAGCCAACAAAATGAAAAGAGATGGTCTTCTTCATAGTTTCTGGTCAATGGATGGTAAGATATTTGTTAAAACTTCGCCTCAGGGAAATCCTACAAGGATCTTCAGTGTACATGATCTCGATAATTTGTAATTACATCAATTCTGCTCAATTCTGAAGATTTACTTCGTCAGCATTAATTTGTTAATATCAACGGGAAACAAGCTCGTGCTTATCAGGAAAATTAACGGGGTAGTGGAAGGGAGGTTCGGTTTCACTTTCTGATTCCCTTCCAGTTTGAAAGTATTCATTTGCTTTATTTTATTTTTTCCTTTGATTGATTAGTAATACTTTCAAGACTCCCAGTAACTTTTTTTTTTTTCCTTTTTTTGCGCTCGTGTTTGTGCTTATGTGTTTCTGTTTTGTTTCTGTTATTATTCCAGTTGGCTTGATTTCTATTGTAATTGTGTAACACAACAATAATCTTTTGTTAATTTAGATATGGTTTACCAAAATGTTAAAGTTCTCTCACTTAATGTTCGGGGATTACGCAATCAGATCAAACGTAGAGCTATATTTACATATTTAAAGCGACAAAAAGCTGATATCTATTGTTTACAGGAAACGTATTCAAACGAACTTGACGAAAAAATTTGGCAAGCTGAATGGGGCGGTAAAGTTGTCTTTTCGCACGGTAGCCAACATTCCAGAGGGGTTTGCATGCTATTGAAACCTAATTCGCTTTTATCCTTAACAAATTCACGTGCTGATTCGGATGGCAGATACATAATTGCCGAGTTTGCTGTAGGAGATGAGATTATATGCATAACAACAATATATGCTCCGAATGAATGTCGTCAACAAAAAGCATTCATCCTAGCATTAAGCAAAATCTTAATGTCCACAACGGACATAGCAAAATTAATTATTACAGGTGATTGGAATGTAACATTATACCCTTTAGATAAATGCGGCGGCCAACCATGGAAAGAAACTAGCTACAGAAATTTGATCATAGATCTTATGGAAGAACTAGGCCTCATTGATGCTTACCGGTTAAAACATCCAAAAACTAAAGCCTTTACTTACGAATCCAAACCTCTTAAACTAAAATCGAGAATCGATTTTTTCTTAGTTGCACAGTCTTTTCAAAATAACATCAATAAAGTGGAAATCAGAATTTCGAATGCCCCTGACCACAAAGCAATTTTTCTCAGCATTTCGATTAAAGATGAATTTAAACGAGGTCCCGGGAACTGGAAATTCAACAACCAACTACTGGATGACGAGGTCTACAAAACAACTATCAAGGACTGTGTACAGGAAGCCTTGGAATATTACAAGAATATTGAAAGTAAGCGGCTTTTATGGGAGCTAATAAAAATGGAAATTCGTTCGAAAACGATAATTTACTCAAAATCCAAAAGAAAGGAACTCAAGCATAGAGAATCGGCAATTCAAGAAAGGCTACAAAAATTAGACTACCTGATATGCAATAATTTAGATCTAAGTAAACAAACCTTGGACGAGTTCGAGGAAGGCAAAAAAGAACTTGAAGACATTTTCGAAAAAAAAGGCAAAGAAGCAATTTTTCGATCAAAATCCCGTTGGGTAGAAATGGGTGAAAAACCTACAAGATATTTCTTTAACCTTGAAAAAAGGAACTACGAGGAAAAAGTTATTCTACAGCTTAAGACTAGAAGCGATGAAATAATCACAGATATAAAAGAAATAAACAAAGAAATAGAAATATATTTCAGCGAGCTCCTTCAATCGCAACTCGATACCACACTGGAAAGAGAGTGGAATAAATTATTTTCGGACTTTGTAAGTGGCTTAGATATTCCAAAAGTGAGCGACGAGGAAAACGCTTTGATAGAAAAAGCACTCACAATTGAAGAATTAAAAGCATCGCTTAAGTCTTTTCAAAATAATAAAACACCGGGCGACGATGGACTTACTAAAGAATTTTATGAAGCTTTTTTTGACATACTTGGGGAACATCTACTTAACTCCTATAATGAAGCCTTTGTCAATGGTCAATTGTCTGTATCACAAAGAAGGGGCGTCATAACATTGATCCCTAAAGAAGACTCCTGTTTGATCGACCTGTCAAATTGGCGCCCGATAACCCTTCTCAACGTCGATTATAAAATCTTAACTAAAACAATTGCTAGACGAATAGAACCAATTCTACCTAATATTATCCACTCCGATCAGTCCGGTTTTATCAAAGGAAGATACATTGGGCAAAATGTAAGACTATTATGTGATATTATGGAATACTCAGATACCAATAAACTCCCCGGCATTCTTCTATTTCTCGACTTTAAGAAAGCTTTCGATTCCATAGAATGGAAGTTTATAGATAAATCCTTAGAATTATTCAATTTTTGTCCGAGAATTAGAAACTGGATATCTACTCTTTATTCAAATGTCGAAAGTGGAGTAATAAATGCAGGTTTCATGACCAATTACTTTAAAGTCTCGCGGGGGGTTCGCCAAGGGTGTCCCTTAAGTCCCTTTCTTTTTGTCATTGCAGCCGAACTTCTTGCTACCAAAATTAGACAAAGTGCACTGTGCAGGGGCTTCCAACTTCCAAATAATAAAGAGGCGAAAATTTCCCAATTTGCGGACGATACGACCATCATAGCTAAGGATGTTGAGTCAGTTAAACAGGTCCTAGAATTAATCAAAGAATTTGGCGCTATCTCCGGCTTGGAAATAAACCAAAGGAAAACGAAGGCTATGTGGATTGGCTCTAGCAAAGCAAATAAACAAAAAATCTTAAATTTCGAATGTCCACGCGATCCGATTAAATTTTTGGGAACACATCTTTCATATGACAACGTAAAAAACAACAACAGCAACTTTAGTCTCAAGATCCAGAAAATGGAGATCAAACTTAACATCTGGCTATCTCGGGATCTGACTCTTTATGGCAGAACATTACTTGCCAAGTCGCTAGGAATTTCTCAGCTTATTTACTCGGCCTCAATGCTCTCTGTTCCGGAGTCAATCATTCAGCAAGTCCAAAGTAAACTTTTCGCGTTTTTGTGGAAAAACAAAAAGGATAAGATCAAACGTGAGGTGCTCTATCTGCCACTGTCAAAAGGAGGCTTAAAGTTTCCATGCTTTGGTACAATGGTAAAAGCGTTACGATTAAGTTGGATCAGCAGATTCTTACTCGGGTCAGATGAATCATGGAAAGCAATTCCAAAATCTTACTTTACCAAACTTGGCGGGCTTCCCTTCATTCTAAAATGCAACTACAACACGAAAAAACTTAGCGAAAAATTACCCACTTTCTATAGAGAGCTGCTAGACTATTTCGCTGATTTGCGAAATAATTTCGAGGATATGCACCAAAAAACGTTTATTCTGTGGAATAATAAGGACATAACCATTGAAGGAAAATCTATCTACTGGAAAGCTTGGTTTGATAAAGATATTCACTTTGTCCAAGATCTTCTAAACAAGAACGGCAATTTCCTCTCGCTATCCGAACTCAACGACAAATACAAACTGAAAACCAATTTTTTGAGATATCAGCAAATCATCTCCGCAATACCAGTATATATACGAAATGAGGCTTCGCAATCTCTCATTACACGACGACTTTCCAAACAGGATGATTATTTGTTTCAGCTTTCAAAAGACAAAGTGTTAATCCTTCCCAAAATGCGATGCAAGGACTACTACCAATTATTCCTAGAAAAAAAAGACAAGTTACCAACCGCAAAAAAAACATGGTCAGAAAAAAATGAAGTGATTGCAGACAATTGGGAAAAAAGTATAAATAATATATACAAAACAACTAAAGATAACAAGCTGAAGCAATTCTCATTCAAACTTTTGCACCGTATTCTCATCACCAAAAAAGAACTTAAACGCTATGGAATTGTCAGTAATAGTGAATGCGTGGAGTGTCACGAACCAGACTCCCTTGAACATACCTTCATGGAATGCACATCCTCTCTTAAACTATATGAAGACATTTTAAATTGGTTTAATGCACAACACCACACGAACATCAACCCCACTGTCGCTCAGATATTATTGAACTTCTGTCAGTTATCACCTGTGTCAAATTCACTTCTTTTCAGAAAAATCTCATTGCTCCTACAGCATGTGAAGCAATATATTTATGCAAACAAATCATTGAATAAGAATTTAGACAGGGCAGAATGCATCTCAAAACTTGAAAGAACATGGAAAATCAACAAGATAGTCTAAAACGATTTGATTGTGCTTTCCCCAGCCTTCGCTCCAATATTATTTACTTAATTATTTAGTTACATATCCTTATTGCTTTATCGTAATTAGTTATGGCACTTTGTTAAACTACTACTAATACTTTAACTCCACTGTATTTTATTGTGTATTTTTTTTGTTTGCAATAAAGTCTATTAAAAAAAAAAAAAAAAAAAATTGAACTCTAAGAGTTCCACTAAATTAGTTATGTAAATACACTTCAATGATAGAAGAGCTCAGTGCTGCAATGTATAACATTTTGTGGTCAATGGACAACAGAAAGCATTGTCAGCTGTGGATGACTTTAAAAGGTTGCCCTTAAGTAAAAGCATCAGTACATGTATGTTATTGACAAGGATCTCATTTACATGACTCAGAAACTAGCAACCATGATCCTTTTATAGTCACCTTTCAGCAAATCCATGTTTGTTAGGAAAGGTTGCTTACAACAGTGATGTAAGTACATACTTCTTTTCCCAGAATTTATCACCTGTTTAGTACGCCATTGCAAAAATAACCACTTTAAAAGTGATTCTCTCACTTTCTGCCCTCCACATTTTCTTTTTCCATAAGTTTATCCTCATACAAGTTTCATAGCAACACCTTACAACTCTTATCTTTTGAAATTAATTTTTGCTGTGAGCCAGGCAAGATAATTAGTTAAAATTAAAGCTAAGAATGCCTCCTGGGAAAATAGCAGGCCTGGGGTAATGCCCAAGCGCTAAATAATTACCTGTCTCATCTGTCCTATAAACCCAAGAATTCTGTATTTAATCATACCAGGTTTTTTTGAGTCATTTGATTGGGAGATTGCACGAAGATACTAGATCAAAAACGTCATTAACCCATTCACTCCCGACCGTTTTTTTTAAAGCCCACCATTTTAAAGCAATGACGCCTTAGTTTGGCTCCTGTCTGCTCAAATCCTGGTGCATATGTCTATACATTCATCTGCAGCATGGAAACTAAACTTATCTTCCATTAACGAGGTTATTTGGCAAATTTGATTTTGGGCATGCACACAATTCATGGTTTTGAACAAGAAAAACACTGTACCCAGTCGTCTTTTTGTGTTTTAGCAATTTAAATTTTTTTTTTTAAGTTTGTAGGCCACTTGATGGTCTTTCTTCAGATTAGAAAAGATTTCAACTAAACTTTCAGGAAAGAGGGATTTGCAACTGGAAGTGTCAACCAGCACCAAGGCCAAGTTTTGCATCAATTTCACAAGGAAACGTTTTTTCCTTTTTCTGTGTAACTCTGGTCTATTTTAAGTGAATGCAACAGTTCAGGCACTTTTTGTTTGAAGTGTGCCAGGTGCATCAACTGGTTATCAAAAAGATCTGCTGTCACTCAAAGTGATGATGTCAGGAACTGAACAAGGAGTATGGTCCTTTACAGGCAGCCTTGGCCGGCACAGGAGTCTGTGGGTTAATGTAGAAATGTGTGCTTATCAAACAGATGACAAATGCAGGGCTGGGTGGCCACATTAGCTTGCAAAATAATTTCTACTACAGAAAGTACACCAGTAGAAATGTTGCTACCAGCTCATCTGGATAATGAAGTAATGGCATATAGCTTTACTATTACTGTAAATGGAGAGAACTAGCTCCTGGAAGGACCCAGTACGGTTAGTTTGTTCCCAAGGACCCATAGATTCACACAAGCAAGGTCAAATATGACCAAGCCTTCCTTCTGGACACAAATACATGGTCACAAAAACTGAAATGACAGTGTAAAAATGCCAAAATGTACTCAGTCCAGAGAGTGTCTAAACTGCCACAATTTATATCCATTTCAAGAAAATTAGAAAATCAAGCATTACCACAGGGCAGTTCTACTGTTTAACTTGTGCACAGAACCCAGCATAATTAAGTGGTAAAAATCAATCATTGGATTGCAAATCGATGAATCAATATTAATCGATGGTTAATCGATAACCATACCAAACTGCTTTCTTAATTAGATCGATTATCATTGATTGCCATCCATTACCAACGATTTCATTGACTCACTGCAAATTTCGTCAACAGAAAGTTTCTTCCCATTAGCCGTAATTGGATTTTGTCCTTGTGTGGGAGTTGTCATCTTAGATTGGAATTTCTATCTGTTTATCAAGAGTTTCAAAGATTGTATTAATCCCAAAATAAGCTTTCTTCCATTTCCTTGCCGTATTAATACAAATAGAAGATCATGTTTACGTTCATTGGACACCGCATCAAGGATCTCACAGATAATATTTGATTGAATTAAGAAGTGACGATAATCGATATTATTGATAATAATTGATATGAATCAATGCCAATTATGATTATTGATTACTGATCGATGAAAAATCACTCAAATCTTGGTAATTGATTAATTAACCCAGGACACCCATAACATAATCTTCCACGGGTATATTACGAGCAGCCTTCAGTTGGCTTTCTGATCTCAACCATGTAAGTTGCATACAAAACTGTGAGTCTTCCATGTATTAAACCTTTTTCATTATATAGACAAGAGTGTTTTAAAGGAGAATAGACAACTTATAAAGTTCATACGTAAACTACACCTGGGACTCGAGTGGCGTATTTTCCATATCCTCACTAGTCAGGGCTCGACACTAACTTTTCAGCTTAGTAGCCTAGTGGCTAGTGAGAGGTTTGATTTCACTAGCCAGATTTTTTTTGCATAATCTCATGCTGTGTGTAATTTTAAGCCAAGTTAAGTACTGTAAAAATGCCTCTCTGTAATCTCAAGAGTGAAGAACTTGAATGTTGACCATTTTTTCCAATGGTTAAAGGGGTTATGTCAAGAGGATTTTGCTATTTTGGGTCAATTCTGTGCTAAAATCATAACCTAGTGCCTTTACTCATACACAAAATGCTCCTGTGAAACTATGAGGAAGATATCAAATGAATTTTATCAGGAAGAGCCAACCATAATAGGTTTTTTGGAGATTTTTGAGAACACAGCATCAAAACTTGAAAAAATTGGCCCAATTTTTTCAAGTTTTAATCCATTTCCATCCGTGCCATCGGTAGCAACAGACGACAAGAAACAGTTTCAGTGATGTCAGATAGGCTTTAATAACAAAACTAGACCATTATTTTTTGAATTCAATTGATGCCAAGACACTTTTTAGCTTTTTAAAAATATACTAGCGACATAAACATTTAAACGCTTACCTTTAACTTCCATACGCAGCAATACTCAAAACAATGGAATTAGACTCCTCTCTAGCATTTTTTTTTCGTAACCACCACTGCTTGAGAAACAGATGAAGTAAAACAGACTTTTAACATTGGCCTTCGGTGACCTGCTTGGCGCAATTAGCCCTTCGTGTACTGTCACGATCTGTCACCTTAGTCCCTTTAAAAACATGATTTAACACGTCTGCAGCAATTGTAATGTAGTTCGTCAATAAATTCCCTTAAATTTTCTGCGATCATAGATGGAAAATTCTCGTTCAGTAAGCCTTGTGCAGTTTGTGCAGTTGTCTCTGTTGGCCGCGCGACACCAAGAGGACTAAGTCCAAGTGACCGACGACGACCACGACGAACGACGAAAGGAATGCAACTTCCAACTTTCATTTTATGAGTCGGCGACGTGCGTTAGCGCACGACGGCCGCCAAAAATCCTGATTCAATATACCCTTCTCGATAAACACCGAGACCTCGAATAAACGCCGGGGGCGTTTATTTTAAACTCAGCCCTGTTGACCCAGCGTTTATTTGAACCTAGGGTTTATTCGGGATCCGGCGTTTAATCGAGGAAGTATAGTATGCTCTTTCCAGTTGTAATCTTTGTTTGTTTATGGGATGAACTTCAATTTTCAAGATGTAAACAATAACGTCAGCAAAGATCCACCTAAAGTTTAATGGCATCGATCAAAAATTGTTCTACACGAAGAAGTAACGCAGGTCAGATAGGAAATCCTCGTTTCGATGTAATCACAACTTCCACCAGTGATTCAGCAATTCAGAAGTCCTGCCATTCTGATTTTATCAATGTAAAGAAGATCCTCGCAGTTATTAACGCAACTTATGCAGTTGCGAAAACTGCATAAAACTGATGAATATATGAATTTCATATATTCATAATTTCATTCTGATTTTGTTTGCAGAGGATTCTGGGTAGTTCCCAGAACTTCATCCTGCTGACATTTGCACATTCCAGGGCTCGATCGAGGTGTGGTGTTTTTCTGTGCATATCTGTTTTCCTGATCAGGGAATTTCGGCCACAAGGTTTGTTCATGATATATATACTAATTTGTATTCTTTCTATCTGTAGGCATAAATTCTTTGTCGTTTGACGGCTTACATGTCTGCTTAACCGCGATAAGTACGTAAGAGATTGTCATGACATGCAGATTTCAACTTCCGCTTTCGATTGATGGAGCAAAGTTTCAGAAACTTTCGTACATAAACAGAACACAAAATCAAAGCATCTTGTGAGCGTTTCTGTCACTCTAACCTATTGAATTGAATACGTCCCCTATACTTCTTCAGAATGTCGATCTATTTATTAATGTTTAGTCCACTTAACACATTAAGCTAAACGACTTATTTGTTTCCCCAACGCCTCCACCGTCCTCCAAACATTTTAATGAGTTCATCGATTGTGTTTCTTCACTGAATGTTCAATCTGTTGATCAGATCATGTGCCTTATAAGCTAGGTGCTTTCCTCCTGTAGTACATGTAATATGTACCCACATCCATCAGACTTCAATAAGACAATCGATCAGTACAAAATACAGACCACAGACTGCAGACTCCAGACTGGGTACAAAATGTAGACTTTTAAGACTAAGAGACCGATTACATGAGCCGGGCTGGCTCGGTAGAAGGGCTGGCTCTGTCTGCTGAGATGACTGCTCAGCCCGGTATTACAGGAGGCGAGCCAGCCCACCTGCGGCTAAATTTAGAAGCTGTCGTGTGAAAAGATGGCTACATCGAAGAGCACGAATCAAGTGTTTTTATTCTCGCTAATCCATTATTTTGGCGTATCATTTTCAGTTTTGTGTAGCTTTATGGTCTGATAAACCTTTGTGTGTTATATAGAAAGAGAAATATCGATCTTCTGGTGAGCCATTTTGCTCTGAAGCGAAATTTAGTGATGAGAAAGTGTTGGCCTGGCAATCGCGATTACATGGTAAATTCTCATCCCGGCATCGCGATGCCGGGATCCCAGCTAGCCGGGCTGAAATTGTTCCATGTAATCACAAAGTTGATTTTTAGTGTGTTTCACAGACGTGCCGAGATCCTGGCAAACTGAGCCAGCCCGGCTAAGCGGGCCAGCCCGCCTCATGTAATCGGCCCCTAAAATGGTTCTTTGGTCTAATGAGAGATATATTGTGTGGCCAATCAGATATGAGATGAAATCATGAAGAAAGCAAACAAATGGTCAGTCACGAAAACATGGTTTGCTTTTCCTCAGAAAAAATTCTTCCATCTTCCCTTGTTTTGTTTTTGCTGCACAAGTTATTTTATTATTTTGATAGTTTTCCTTCATTTTGTTCTTCGAAAATGCAGTGGAAAAGGCTTAAGGGCTTCATACTTTCACTCAACATCATCATGAGACAGTTGTTTCCTAAGACAAATCTCTCATCTGCAACAGAATTTTGAACTTTGTCTGGCTTGTGGAAACATTTTTGGTTTCCAGGGAAACTACCCGTAAGCCTTTTAGTTTGAAAGTTTCTTGTTTGTTTTTATCTCTTCCCTTTACAGCCAACATTAGTCAGTCTAGTTATTATGTATCCCAGTTTGATGGGTAGAAGTAACTCTGGCCACCTGTGCAGTTTTGAACTGCCAGTTGTTTGTAATCATACAGATTTTCACTTTGCTTTCTCAAACTCATTAATAATTCATTTCTTTAAGGGTACGATGTGGGAAAAAATGACGAAAAATTTAAAAAGTTTTCTTCCACCAATTTAAAGTAAAGTATTGAAGTTAACATTAAAACAAAACGTTTCAGACAATTATGGAGGAAAATGTATTTTTTATCAAATGTTAATTAATCAGGAAGGGATTTTTTGCAGCATATGACTCCAGTTACATTAGAGTTCTTCTTGACCCATTTAAAATCCCAAAAAGTGGGAAAAAAGTCCTTGGTTGAAACCCAAATAGGAAACTGGTTCTAAGAAGAAAGGGAAAGAAACTATTCTTTTAGACAGGGCACAAACCCTTGCAAAAACCAGTGCTAAGAAGAGCAAAGAAAACATTTCCTTCAGACAGGGCACACACTCTTGCAAAAACAGTGCTAAGAAGAGCAAAGAAAACATTTCCTTCAGACAGGAAACAAACTCTTGCAGAAAGTGATAAACACGTTGTTGGGTTCAGTAGCCCAGTGACTTCTCATTCTAATGAGGAGCAAGAGTGGCTATCAACTTGGAAAGAGGTCAGAGCAAGCAAACTTAAAGTTGAGAAAATTAATTTCTAATCCCCAACTCATTCCAACACTCAAACAAAATACCCGAGAGTGTGTACTGACTATACTTAACATAGCTTGGTTTCGTCATTGGTTTGTTTTCTTGGTTCTTCCTTCTTGTTAGGCTTTTGAAACCTTCCCCATAGTCTTCTTAGTCTTGCACAATGCAAATAGTAACATAATGCCAAATATAGAAGGTGATTAAAAACTGTAAGGTTTCCTATAAGAAACTTTCATATTGAAGTTGTCATTATGGGTACTCAGTGATGTTTCATAATGGCTTGTGGTTTTTCCAGGTGACATAATCTCCTGTGGAGGCTCAAGGTGTTTGCAAAAAAAAAACTTGAATAATTTTGGTTTTTGGGAGAATGTATCGACTTTGAAAAAATTTATAGGGTATGTAGATTGGACTGATTTTGGTGATATTTGGCACAACATTCCGGCCTGCTGGAGTGGTCATTGTCAGGGAATTAAATTGATATTGAAAACATTGGCAGCCTCTATTGAGACACTCCTCACGACTTTCTGCTGAAACTACTGCGACTTTTCACGTGGATATCTCAATGACCATGCAGTCAGATCCCTGGGGGGGGGGGGGTTCTCCCATATAACTGACATAGGTATGTGCCGCTGTGAAGGGTATGGTTTTCAAGCAGTTTGGTCTGGGATACGGTATAGAAATCAGGGAGTTTTGGTCTAGAGTGGGGTATCAATTACTGGGAAAACTGGAGTGTGGTGTGGCAAATTTAGACCGAACTAGGGTTTGAAGAACTTGGAAATAAATGTAAATTCGATCACGGCAACTTTGTTGATAGACAGATGGTTTTCCATTGAAAACACTATGTGTCTATATTGGACGGAAGATTTTTGGAAGATAACTAGTCTAGGATAGGGTAGGGATTTTTCGGCATCTAGTCTAGAGTATTTGCAAAATGTAGCTGAACATGGTCTGGTATAGGTTAAGTTAGAGTTAAGTTAGACTCCCAGTGGCACACCCCAAACCCCAAAATTACGGTGGTTTTTGCATTTACTTGCTTCTTCTCGTGGTTGCTATGACTACTACAGAATGATAGTTATGTACTGTATTGTACTGACCAATAAGACAGTCCATCAGCTGCAGATTAGTTATTAACTGACTAAGCTTTATTAGATATACCTGCTTGTACACATTATTTTTACACATTTTTTTTGCATATAAAAAATTATGTTATTCATTTGTTTGTTATATTTTTAGGACGACAAAGTTAATGTGCATCTGTTAAAAGCTCAAAAACACAGGTCTTTTATTCATTGAGAAAACAACATTACAGTGACATAATAACTTACTGAAATATTCTGAAGCTTACAATGGATGTATCATCTGTTTATACTTGTTACTTTAGTAGGTCTTGATATAAGCCTTAATCAATGGATGTGTCTTTTTTCATTTTCAAAGCTCCCAGGCAGGCAGTGGTTGAAAAAGTGAGCAGAATCACAGCCAAATCAAACTACTTTTGGTAGACAGCAGGTCAGTTCATAAAAAGGGATAAAAGCCCAATTGTAACATTTGGTGAAAGGTAGTCAGTGGAATGTGTATGATGGTACAAACTTATTGCCAATAAATTGTGAAACCTGAGTGGTTTAACTGCTACTGTAAAATATTTTTAGGAAATAACTTAATGAGGTTCATTTCATTTTGCGGCCTCCATACAAGTGCACATACTGACAGTAGCAATGCCTAATACAGTCCCCGGGGGGGTACTCGGAAAAATTTTGATGGGAGAGTGCCGCTGGGACTCTGAAACCCTTAACCTATACCAGACCACGTTCATGTCATTTTTGCAACCCTATTCTAGACTAGATGCCAAAAATCCCTACCCTATCCCAGACTAGCTATTTTCAAGCTATCCATCAGAAATATAACCACACAGTGCTTTTAATGGAAAACCAACTCTCAATCAACAATATTGTCACGATTTCATTTATATTTTATATTTCCGAGTTTTCCAAACCCCTTAATTAATTGGATTAAATTTTCACACCACCCATTAGTTTCCCGGTAATTGATACCCTATCCTAGACCAAGACTCCCTGATTTCTATACCCTATCCCAGACCAAACTGCTTGAAAACCATACCCTTCACAGCGGCACATACCTATATAGGTTATATATGGGAGTACCCCCCCCCCCCGGGAATACAGTGTAGGTGTCAGGTCACTTGTCACTTTAATTTGTAGTGAAAACCTTGTGACTGACTTAAGAGTCAAACCTTTTGATCACCACCCAGTAATCACCCAGTCTTACGCACAAAGTCAGGTGAAAGCCAGGGGGGTCCTGCTAATCCCACCTCCTTCCGTGAGGGGTACGACCAGAGAGACACATTTATTCCCACCCAGAAATTATCCCATGGAGTGAGCCAGATCCCACTAGCTATCTCATCTGGAAAGCAAATTAAATTCCAACCCTAGACCCCACCTGGATTACTACTTTAATAACTTGCACAGCACATACAAGAAAGTGTACACGTGACTGGAATTCCTAACAATTCTCAACAGTTGTTGCCGTAATGTAATGGTTGAAATGTCAGCTTTTGAATCTCTTCGTGCCAGCCAATTTACCTTTGATCAACTCATTTAATAACAAATGGATGAGTTTCTGATTGAGCACCTCAGTTTCCATAGCAACATCTGGGGGTACTCAACAAAGTTTTATACGGGGAGGCTCTGCCCCGAGGACCAACCACTTACCCTTTTATATACCATTTTTGACAAAAAAGGTACCCCTTTTACATACCTTCCATTGAAAAATGGTACCCCTTTCACATACCTACTTAAGAACACTGCGTCCCTTTTCTAACCCTTGGAACACAGTTTATGAATGATATTAGGGGAGAACAGTATTACCAGAAGAGATGTTAACCAAAAACAATGTTATTATCTACTCGAAATGTTTTAATTAAAGGCCCTTTAAAATACCTAAATGACAGATTTCCTACCCTTTCATATACTTCAGCTTGTGAAATCCCTACCCTTTTATATACCAGCTGAAGCCTGAAGAAGGTACCCCTTTCGGGCAGAGCCTCCCCGTATAGGCCATTACACGGAGTATCCCCCGGGAGCAACATATCATTGCATTCTATATTGGATGTACCTGATATTACAAGGACTACAGCAGATGTAAAGAGAACAACCTGGTTGAATGAGAACATGCCTGTACAATTTACATTCAATAGTCATGGTTTAATTCTGCCATGAGTCAACCTGAAGTTTATGACAAATTAAGCTCCAGTGAATCAACATGTCTGCTGGAGTTTTTAGAATCCCAAAACTTACCGCAAGGCACATGTTAACAAAAGTTATAACAAAACCGATAAACCTGTTTTCCGAGTGCAAACGAATTCATGAACCCTGCCCTGGTGCCCTAGATAGAGATTAATTAATGTAATCCTTTGGTTTTATCAGGCACATGTACACTAGTCAGAGAGGATAGTTAGGTGATGTGACCATTGGTTTGTGGGGAAGATCTTTGGTAAGTTGCAAACCTTGCCCTTTTTATGTATTGATTTTAATTAACAGCTACAGTATACTAGGTGTTGTTCTAGTATAAAGCAGGGGTACCATTTCATTAAAAGTTCAATTATCACGCTTGTTTCTTATATCTCCAGGCTCCAGGCTTTTGTTGCTTTCCTTTCCACTTTATACGTGTAGTTTAGTGTTTCATCCACCCTTAAAAATATGTGGGCAGGGCTTCACTATATGACCCACTATAGAGAGCGACAACCTCCCCCCAAGTAACAATCATTTCAAGGGTGGTTTAATTGAAATGCAGAGAAATTATTTTCAGGCTTCTTTTTGCACATCTTTATTGCAACACTAACAGCACAACAGGGACATACGCGTCAATAGCTGTCATTTCTTAGGATTCCTAACACTGAACCACATGGAACAGCATAGTAAACAGCAGCACAGTTAAATACTCCTCAGTAGCTTTCATTTGAATGGGCACACTTTAGGATTCCTAACACTGAACCACATGGAACAGAATAATAAACAGCAGCACAGTTAAGTACTGCTCAGTAGCTTTCATTTGAATGGTCACACTTGAGGATTGCTAACACTGAACTACATGGAACAGTATAATAAACAATAGCACAGTTAAGTACTGCTCAGTAGCTATCATTTGAATGGTCACACTTAAGGATTCCTAACACTGAACCACATGGAACAGAATAATAAACAGTAGCACAGTTAAGTACTGCTCAGTAGCTTTCATTTGAATGGTCACACTTAAGGATTCCTAACACTGAACCACATGGAACAGTATAATAAACAGCAGCACAGTTAAGTACTGCTCAGTAGCTATCATTTGAATGGGCACACTTAAGGATTCCTAACACTGAACCACATGGAACAGTATAATAAACAGTAGCACAGTCAAGTACTCCTCAGTAGCTATCATTTGAATGGGCACACTTAAGGATTCCTAACTCTAAAGCACAGTCAAGTACTGCTCATTAGCTATCATTTGAATGGTCACACTTAAGGATTCCTAACACTGAACCACATGGAACAGAATAATAAACAGTAGCACAGTTAAGTACTGCTCAGTAGCTTTCATTTGAATGGTCACACTTAAGGATTCCTAACACTGAACCACATGGAACAGTATAATAAACAGCAGCACAGTTAAGTACTGCTCAGTAGCTATCATTTGAATGGGCACACTTAAGGATTCCTAACACTGAACCACATGGAACAGTATAATAAACAGTAGCACAGTCAAGTACTCCTCAGTAGCTATCATTTGAATGGGCACACTTAAGGATTCCTAACTCTAAAGCACAGTCAAGTACTGCTCATTAGCTATCATTTGAAGGGTCACACTTAACGATTCCTAACACTGTATCACCTGGAACAGTATGCAGTACCTGCCAACTCACACGTATTATGCGTGAGTCACACGCCTGCAGATGGAAAACATCGACCACATGCATACAGGACAATTTCTCACGCCTGAATTCCGGATTATCAGTGAAGGGAGACTGAGGTCATTTGCACATTTATTTATGCCCTTTAAGATGAAGTGTTTTAGTACTCTATAGTCAATTTCTTAGATTTTTTTAATTTCTGTACGACAGATCTAAGGTGATGGCCTATCATTACTTTCGTCTACTTGCAGGTAGAGTTGGTGGACATTTAGGTTTGTGATTTAAATGGCAGCTGCAGCAACATCGCTCCTGGCCAGTTCTGTAGAGAAGACAAATGGAGCCAAGCTGAGCAGGCTTCTCATCGATGGTGGAACAACAGTTCTAAGGAAGGTCTTTGATGGTTATCACCCTCCTGCAAACTTGGCTGCTGACCTCAATGCCTGATATGCCATTCTTAACAATCTCTACCGTCGAAGAATTCTGAATGGCCATCAGTGGGACAAACTGTTCCCACCCAGTGGAGTGGCCCCAGACTCCAACACGTTTGACATAACTCTTCTATTCCTCCTTCTCACCAACATTTGTGGACTGTTCCCTCCCCCGACAGGTTGGCATTCTAAACCACCCGCAAGTGACACCTCTCTTGAGGCCAACCTTGCTCGCATTAAGTTTTTCCGAAATGTCTTGTATGGTCACGTGACGACCACTGGTGTTGATACACCAACTTTCACTGCTCTGTGGCTGGAGATAAGTGTTGTTCTTGTGGTTCTTGGCTTTGATCAGAGGGAAATTGACAGATTGCAGGCAGAGCGAGGTGGAGAGGAAGATTATCTTGACACGTTACGTGAGTGGGCTGACAGCGAAGAGGATATCAAGTCACAGCTAAAAAACATGCATCAAACGCAGACCACAACCCAGCGCACTGTTGAAGAGGTACGTCAGACCCAAAACATAACCCAGCAGACTGTTGAAAAGGTACGTCAGTCCCAGACTGAAGATCGGAAAACACTTGAGAATAATAAATCAAAGCTGAAAGAAGTACAACAGTCTCAGACGGAAATGCAACACACTGTTGAAGAAGTTGCAGCAAGTCTTCAAGAGGTAAAGGACGCAGTCGAGAACATAAAAGAAGGAAGAGACAAGGACAGGGCAGATGAAGTTCTTCGTAAACTTGCCAAGTCTGAATTTATAAGAGACATTGAGTATTACATTGAACGATTTCAAGATGGCACCCGTGAGTGGGTCTTTAACAGAGTTCAAAACTGGCTGGATGACAGAAGCTGTCAAAACCGTGTCATGGTGATCGGTGGAAATGCGGGAATAGGAAAATCAGTCATTTCTGCTGTAATTTGTAAGAGAATGCAAGAGGTTGGCAGACTGTCAGGGAGCCACTTCTGTCAGCATAATAATGTACGTTATCGTAATCCTCAGTTGATGCTTCAGTCCTTGGCCTGTCACTTGTCCCATGCCCTGCCAGAGTACAAGCAAGCTCTTGTGGAACAGCTGTCAAGAAATCTGGGTAAAGATCTTAACAACATAGGTGTGGAGGAACTGTTTTCTCTGCTTTTCAAGGAGCCGCTAGCTGCTGTAAGTGATCCCGGCAGAAGCATGTTGATGGTGATAGATGGCCTGGATGAAAGTGAATACCAGGGACGCAATGAGCTGCTTGATGTGATTGCAAGTCAATTTTGCAAGCTTCCTTCTTGGATTCGTTTTCTTCTCACCACTCGTCCTGCGACAAACATTGAAGAGAAATTAGCAACCATGAAGCCATTTCAATTAGAATCAAATGATGAAAAGAATTTGGAGGACATCAGAACGTATTTGGAAAACAAACTGCACCTTGTTATCAAACCAGAAACTGTAAACGCCACTGTTGAAAGGCTACTCGTGAGGACTGAAGGATTAATGCTGTATGCTTTCTTTCACGTTTCCTCCATTGAAGAGAATCCGTCCGTTCTAAACCAAGATGTTGATAGCATCTTACCTTCAGGGATTTCTTCAGTCTACCATTCCTACTTCAAACGCCTGGAGAGTGAATTGATTAAGGAGCTGGATATCAAAGAGGAGCATTTTCTGAATTTGCTTTGTGCCATTACCGCTTCAAGGGAGCCTTTGCCGATTGATTTCGTTTCTAATCTATTAGTACCCATCAGGAATTCACCTCTTGCAAAACGCAAAGTACTTAAAGCTATAAGCAGTGTGTCCTCACTTCTTCCCATTCGTGATAGATGTCTTCACGTTATCCACAAGTCAGTTAAAGACTGGTTGACAGACATATCTTGTTATGGAGAGCACGAATTTATCGTAGACGAGATAGAAGGTCACCGTATTCTAGCAGACCTGTGTACCGAGGAACTTGATGATCTGAAAAGAAGGGGTGTGGGTGTACATGACACACAATTTAGTGCCACGGAGAAGTATTCCCTGCATCATGGTGCACATCACATGTTTTACTCGGACGAGGAGAGAAGGCCTCGTAGACTGGAGGAACTGACAAAAGGGTACATCCTTGATTTAGAGCTTATGCCAAGCTCTGTGTGAATAACACAACCGCGGCTGAAGAACTTGTATGGCTTCACAAGCAAGAAACGTCCTTAGAGTTTTCCGAAGGTGTCCAAACAATCCTCAAAACGCTGTTGTCCCTTTTGAGGAAGTACCATGACAGATTTACTAGTCATCCTCGCGTCTTTTTGCAAACCGTGTTGAATGAAGGGGGACCATTGCTTTCTGCTGAAGCGTCGCACTTTTTGCGGGTGAAATATCCGGAAATACCGTATGTGGAATACATAAACGGGGGGACATGGCATAGCGGTGTTCTTGCCCGATTTCACTGTTTGTCTAATGTGGCCTGCTGTGATGTATCCCCGATGCAAGATTACATGGTGTGCGAATGTGTGAACGGAATGCTTCAGCTGTGGTCACTCCATACAGGCAGGCTAATCTGGAAACGTCCCATCAAGGTGCCAAAGAATTACTGTGATGGGTACGGGGCATATAGAAAAATGTCCTCCACATCTGCTTTGTCATTTTACCGCTCAGTTGTTTTTCATCCTGATCAAGACCTTGTGTTACCAGGAATCCTTAGCTGTGCCTATACCATCGAAGGGGAATTAAAACCACTTTTTCTCGAAAGTAACTGCGTTTTCTCAGTTTGTTCAATTTCTGGAGACAAAGCCAGGATGCTAACTGATTGCCCTGGCGATGCTAAATGCCTCGTGATGTGGAGTTTAGAAAATGGGTCAGAGATTGCTCGTGTCACTAGAGATGAAGATGTTTTATCTTTTGCATGGTCTCCAGATGGAAGGTTGTTAGCAATTTCCCATTCTACGGGTTTAATTTGTTTGGTTGATGTGATGAATAGTTTCACGACTCTAGCACAAACGACTACCTCAAATGTTTGTGGAATGATAAAATTTTCACCCGATCATCTAGTTCTCTATTGCTTACCTTTTCCTTGTGCTTCCTCACCTTGCCCAAACCTGTTTCGTTTCGATGTCGTTGAGCACACGTACCACACCTTTTCGTTGGAGGTATGTTCTGATAAAGTTTCTTATGATCCCAGGGAATTTGAATCTATTAGTGACTGTGGTTTTGTACTCGGAGATCCTATTCCCCTTCTCGGTAGTAGACCAAGGCGTATCGAAGTACTGGTGCCTTTGATGACATTGGATTTTCTACTCACGAAGCAAAACCTATTACGAGTTGATCCTTTGCAAAGTCACATAAAAATGTTGAATACTGATGAAGTTGATGGAGCAACAGGAAACCTTGAAAGGGTGAAAGGCGTTGCACTGTCTTTGGATGGCAGGGTGGTATACGTTAGCACTTACAGCGGTGTAGTTATGGTTTGGGACGTGTCAAGTGGGAACCTCATAGCACAGAAAAAGACGAGGAAACCATTGGACACTTGTCTTGTCACTGTGAGAGAGGGCGTTCTGTTGACAAGTGGTAGCGACACTGTTGAACTGTGGTCGTTTGACCTGTCCGAGTGCGTCCGAAGTTGGACCAACTTGCCCAGTAACAAAAGCATGATCCCCATTTCAAAAGAACGTGTGGCGTGCATAGATAAAGGTGAAGTGATTGTCCTGGATACAACTAGTGAAACAATCATGTCAAGAATCCGAGTTTTAGATGGAAGAGTCGTGGCATGTAACAGCAGGTGTCAGATCCTAACCACTAATGATTTTGGCTCACTTCAGTTGTCAGATGACACCGGTGTTCTCTGGAAAAAAGATTTGCCATGTTTTGGCTCAAAGACCATGTGTGGGATTTTTTCCCCTGCCGAAAAATTTGTTGTCTTTTGGTCAGAACGTGGTCGGTATCCCGTGTATGTTGTAGATGAAGTTTCAGGGATCACACTAAACACGTTACGGAACGATCATCCTCCGATCCGTCGGATTACCGAATGCAAGTTTTTCAGTGACGAAGGATGTGTTGTTGTTTGTCAGCCTCACTCAGGACATCATCTTCACTTGTTCAACGTGAAGTCTGGTGACTTGCTAAGTGTAGTTGATGTGGGAGGCATACTCTCGTGTTCAGCAGCTTGTTCTTCTGAGAATCTCATTGCCATTGGCTATGGTCATCGGTTCTTCCAAGTTGAAAAACCTTTCCAAGTTATTCGGGCGTGGTTGCCTCGGGATAAAGACAGCTTAAAGAGCAAAAAGGTCAGTGCGCTGTTGGAGAGCAAAAATATTATTGTGTATACAGAGGGTTTCTGTGGCAGCCATATTGGAGCTACAGAGCAAGAATGAACGAGGGAGGGAAATGGAGGGAGGGAGGGAGGGAAGGCGGGAGTGAGTGAGTGAGGTAACAGTAACAGTAAATCTTTATTGTGCCTTAATCTCCAAAGGGAGGTATTGGTCTAGTTACAATATAGGATAACATTAACCAATATAATGAAACAATAAATGCTAAATGTCTAAATAATTTGATTACATTCGTATTAATTATTTCTTTTCTTTTCTGAACATAAAATGAATAATTAAACTTCCCAACAAGTTTCCAAGTATTGTCATTCCCTAAATTCAGCAAATATATAATTTTATCATAAACTCTTATAGTAGCAAAATGAGCATCTGATTTGCTGATAAGAGAATGGAGTTCGCTTTTTAGGTTATTATATCGTTGACAATACATCAAGAAATACTGTTCACCCTCTGTATAATTTTCCTTGCAAATTAGGCATGTTCTTGATTCAACTGGTATTGATGACCCCTTATTTTCGTATTTTCCTGTTTGTATTCGCGTGAACTCCTAGTCGTAATTTTGTAATACTAATTCTATGTGCTGGATTCCTGATTATCTTAAGGCACTCTTCTAGTTTGTACTCTGCTTTAATAATTTTTGTGAAATTTTCTCTAGCACTCTCTGGTGTGCTACGTCTAGCTTTCAGCCAATTTTCTACCTATTTCTCTCTTAGCTGCTGTTTAATGTTTAAACGAATTTTCTTTAATTGTTACTGGGCTTCAACTGCCCTTGTGAGAAGCATTCGTAATGTTTCGTCGCCATTTGATATGTTGCGAAATTGACCGTGACTTTTTGCGTTCAGAGGTACTTCGTATAAGAGTGGAATGATAGGAGTTCAGATCCCAAAATTTCGCAACCATAGAGTAGTACAGGTTTTACAAGGGCATCAAAAAGTTTGTTCTTTATTTCAATATCCGTATTTGCCAACGACCTTTTAATTGTCAATAAAACTTTGTAGGCTTTTTTACTTAGAATGTGTCTTGCGTAGGCATAACGACCGGATGATGTCATTTTCAAACCTAAATACGTTTGTTTGTCAACAGTATTTAAAGTTTCATCTGGTGTTTCAAAGTGCTTTTTATCTTGTTTTGGCCGTTTCCAGTAAAATGATAATTTTGCATTTTTGGTGCGTTTCCATTCGTTGGCATGCTTCTGAATTACGTTAGTCGATTGCTGTATAATCCTTTTGGAGAGGAACTTACAACTATCAAGTCATCTACATACCTAAGACAAGTCAAATAACGATTTCCCAGCATTACTCCTGGACAATTATTTTCCCAGAAATATTGCGGTAAATCATTCATAAATCCCAGTAATGAAAATGAAACTGGGCTTACGCCTAGTGAGTGAGTGAAAAACGTTGGAATGGATGAAATGAAAAAGTTGGAAAATTCATTTAACAGTGATAAGTGTCGGGGTTAACCAGTACTTAATTTTCCCCAGTTAGATGTAGTTTTGATACGGACCGAACAGAAACGGAATACTCTCCAAGAATCCAAATCGTCTTGCTCTCGTTTGGCTTGGTTAGTTGAAACTCACGTGCGCTCTAGGGGACTCTCGGGGAGTTTGAAACTGCTTAGATTTTTATTACAGTCGATGATAGTTGAAACTTACGCTCTCGTTTGGCCTCTAACTCTCGTGAATTTTTACTGACTCCCTTCTGCTCTTGAAGAGTTTGAACTTTTGTCGACTCTCTTTGAGCCGAGCATTACAGACGACTGCAGTCTGTCTCCAGATAGTAAACAACAGTGTGCTTTGATGTTTGTTGAAAATCAACTTTACAAGCTTGTCTATGCATGTATACATTGCAGCTAGGATAGTTGCCGAAATTATCTTTCGCACCTAACGATGACAAACAAGGCGTTACACAGTCAGGAACTACCGGCAGACTTACTTTGTTGAAATATATATTTCATTTTTCTCAGTTGGCCTTATTCTATAACGATAGCATATTGTGCAGGTTTGCTTGTATAAGTTTTCAGAAGAATGTTTTTTTAGTTGGAGATCTTAAATACAAAAACATCGAGGTCCGTTCCTTGCCGGATACGTCTTGAAATGTGTGTAGAAGTTAAAGAACAGGTTAAGGCGCATGTATTTTGGGACTATTGTGGCTATTCCTAATCCGGTTTAGGAATAACAGAATATACAAAACACCAACTCCCTAAAAGAATGCAATTTAGCCTTTTCTCAGTGAACCAAAACATTCTGACCACATACCGTTCGTTTTGTTGTCAGGGTACATTACTAAGGGAAGGAAAAAACAAGTGTACATTGTAATCTATTCCGGATTAGGCCACCAAAACGTGCCCTAAGTATCGACATTATATATCGCTAGTAAGTCGAAGAGTTTCATACCTTCAGTATAGCTTTGATCCTTCAGTGATAGGTGAATATGATCGGTATAAACAGACTAACAAAAATTCAAGTTTTCGCGTGAGACTGCCACCCCCTTCCTTCTTACTTGAGCGATCGAGTTAGCCCCCCCCCTCCCCCCCCGTCCGCAGTCCCTGGTAAGTGAATGAGTGCGTGCGTGCGCGGGTGCGTGTTTGGGTATGTGTGTGGATGTATGGATGGATGGATTTCCGCGGTCTTTATGTCACTAACAAGATAACAGTTGGAGTTTTGAACAATACTAAAAACCGAACCAAAACAGTAGAGTGGAACCCTGTTTATAGGACCTCCTTCAGGAGACAAAAATGTGATCGTATTAGCGTTTTAATTAGATCTTTAGTTGAGAAACTTGGCTGCGTTAGCCGTAATTCAGGCCAAGAAAAAGCGGCCGTAATAACGAGTTGATAGTATGAACGGGCTGCAGTCTCGGACAAAAACTGTTGAGACACTTCAGAATCAGTGAGAACTTTGACCGTGAAAATCACTTCCAAGAACATTTCTTTCTCCTTCTCTCCCTTATCAACGGCTTGTTCATGGGAAGGGTTTTCTTAGGTTTCCTTTAACTTTTTATTTTTCGTTTGTGTTTTATTCTTTTACTGATATCTGAAATAGGTTTACCCTGCAACATGCTGCAAGCAGAGGTTTATTCGTTATCCTATTTTCCAGCAGGCGAATGAGTAACCCGTCGGAACATAGAACGACCAAGAAACCTCTGATTGCAGGGGAAATAGGTTAGGATTTTCCAGTATATTTAAGCCTCCCTTAGGAATTACTTTGGTTCTTTTTCTTAAACGTCTTTCATTTTTCCTTTTTTTAGCGTGGACAAGAAAGGGTACAACTGCAACGTCTGAGCGCATTAGCAGAAAATAAACAAAGGTTAGACATAGCAAGAGAAAACGCCTTGACGTACTGATTGCTGAACAAACAGAGGCGTCAGTTCCATTTTTCTCCATCTCCTTTCTATTTCGTTTTTTCAGGGTGTGTCCGTTTTATGGACAATAAAGAGCACAACTACAACATCGAATAGCATTAGCAGAAAATAGACAAAGGTTAGACATATAGCAAGAGAAAACACTGTACAATAACGTTTATTGCTGAACAAACACAGGTATCACTTCCATTTATTTTGTCATCTTTTTATCTCGTGGTTGCGATAGCAACCAAAGATTGTGGGAACACATAGGCATATTCCTGTCGTTATTTCCGTGACTGAGTCGTGTGAATTCGGTGTTGTTCGTGTGATGTTCGTTATTCCCAAGAGAGTCTCTTCGCTGTGTTTTCAGGCCTTGTCAGAGATGCTTTCGTTACTTTAGGCGCTGATGTACCTGATAACTAGGCTAATGGGGTTGCCGCTGATTAGAGTGATAACTTGTGTCGTTCGCCCAGTAGCATTCAATATGTTGCAATAAAATTTAAGAGAAATATTAGAATATTTTTGACAGGAGCATATCGTGATTATGCTTGTGTTGGTTGTGAAGCATACACAGTCGATAAGAACAGTTGATTTCCGGTTACGAAAACATGAACAGAGAACTTGTTTTGCGCTGCGCTGGGATTTGGGTGCTGATGCGACTGAAAATTCTGTGTTGGGACATTGAATTCACCTTTGTAGCTTCTGTCCATTGGCGATTGTTATTCAAGAGATACATAAAAAAGGATACAACATTCTAGTATTCTAATTTAAGAGTGGTAATCGAAGATTGGCCACAGAAGAATAACGTTTTTGGAAGTTGGAGTGCTAAAGGTAGTGTCCGCGATATCAAACTGCTATCTATTCTAACTCAAAACTACAATAATTTGCATTTGATAATGGCGACAGGATGACGCCGAAACGTCACGTTCTTGCGTTAATATTTCTTTTAAAACGGTTATTTTTATGTCTGTTTTCCAGGGTGGACAATAAAGCGGACACTGATCATTTGTTTCCATTTTATAGTCAGACTTAATCACCCCTTTAATACCTTTAATATAGTCACCTCGTTAAGACCACCACTCCGTTAGTAAGATCACGTCTTGCGTCCTGTAATTTTTCGTTCAAAATGCCGCTGGGTAGAGGAGGGAGAGTGACCAACCAAATACGTTTTTTAATTTAGAAAAACAGAATTGTAATAGAAAACAATCACTGAACTCCGGACAGAGGGCAGTGAAACAGTGCATGGCGAACAGGAAATCTAAAAAATTTATACCAAACTTCTCTGAAGACCTCTACAGTTCTAAAGAAACCATGTCTCAGGCGGTCTTAGACCAGTTAACTAGTGATCCAGATCTCCCAAAAATTACGGAGATAACCAGGAAATAATGGAGGGGCTCCCTTGTTTTGAAGAATGCAAAAAGGTGTTGGAGAGTTTTAAAGATGATAAGTCAGCTGGAGAAGATGGTTTAACAGCCGAGTTTTATTCGTGTTGGTGCCGATGTGGTTGAAAGTCTTGATGAAGCGTTTGAACGTGGAAAACTTTTGGACTTGTCGGACCTACAGAACTGGAGACCAATCACATTACGTAACATCGACTTTAAGATCGCAGCGAAAGCTTTATAGGTGAGAAGTTAAGGTTGATACGTGATATAATGGACTACACAAAGGCAGACTTCAAAAAAAGCCTTTGATACCCTAGAATGGTAAATATCAGGAAGGTGTTAGGGCTATTGTACTTTGAGGAGTGTGTGAAACGATGGATTAGGATTATTTACACCAATATTGAAACGACAGTTTTAAATAACGGCTTCGCAACAAATTGGTACAAGCCTTTAAGAGGTGTGAGACAAGGATGTCGCCTCTCACGATACCTCTTCACATTAGGAGCTGAAATCTTCGCTAGTAAAATCCGGCAAAACACTCTTGTTAAAGGTATTAATCTATTTGAAAATGAAAGGAAGATGAGCTAATTTGCTGATGATACCAACATGTCCTGTGCTGATATTACCTCCGTGGAGAACGCCCTTAATACCATAAATAAATTTGGATGCATCTCAGGCTTAAAGCTAAATGTTAAAAAGACAAAGGCATTGTGGTTAGGCAGGTGGGCAACGTCACATTTAACCTGGACCCGAGACCCTGTTAAAATCTTAGAGATATACTTCTCTTACGATGAAAAACAGAGCAACCATTTCACTTTTGAGCCAAAAATCCAAAACCTGCAGTGTAAATTAGATGTATGGAAATCAAGAAACTTTAAGGTTATTTGGAAAAGTTGTCATCATTGAATCACTTGGGCCGGCACAACTTGTACACTCAGCCTCCAATAATATGTAGATTTAGCCAAGCCTAAAAGCGGAGCTCCACATCTCTCTTTCATGCTAATTGGCCCGTAAAATAAAGTAAATTTTAGTTGTGCAGTTATTCCCCAAGAGGTGAAAAACAGCAAGGGAAAACATGCGGACCGCTGAGGAAACTGTGAGTTGGCTTACTTTTCCTCAAAGAGAAGACTTCAGCACGACTTTCACCGACAACTCTTCTTGAAATACACATTTCTCACTGATTCCAATGCATCCCTCTGGCTGTTGAGTTCTTTTAGCCATGAAACATTTCTCGAAATCCATCTTGCTAAAATAAATAATATTTTCCCGGTATCAAACCGTTTACTGACAAAAATTCTCCAAAAAATGTTTTCGGAATGTTTCAAGCACACGTATAATTATCAAGAGAAAATGGCACAAGTTTTTCAACCACGAAGTATTAGTTGGGCGCTTTCAAGAACACACCCTGAACTAGTTTTAGGCAGCTTTTAGAGTCTCATTTCAGACAAAATAGACTTAAACCGAGAAATGCTTTGCTTATAGTTACTTAAATAAAGATTTCATTTCGATCTGTAACTAAAGACACACTGAAATGACTTAGCGGTTTAATAAAAACAAAACGAACATGAAAACATGCCACACTGAACTCACTCACTGAAACGGCGATTCTAAGTTTAGTCGCTAAATTGGGACAGAAATGTCATTCACTTCAAATGGAGAAACCAAAAAATATAACAATATAAGGAAGATAAAATATTCCACAACTGAACAAAAAACATAAGGAACTTTACACTAAGACTATAAACTTAAAAGTGACGACACAGCGACTCTTCAGGTGTTGAATACTAAATTACGAATTAGTCAAAACAACCCAATATGCATCGCCGAAGAAAAACAACCTACATTGAAAAAAACAACACAGACTCAGTCTAGAATAGTCATGATTTCTACTTTTCGAGTAAAATACAGTAGAATTGCTCTAAGAAAAATATTGAAAATTACGCACTAAAGTTCAGAAGCCTAAATATCAGATTGCTCACTAATGAAAATTCCTTTAATGAATAAGCACAGAAAAAAGGTCAAGAAACCTTCAAAAACATGAAATGTCATTCACATACGAAGCACTTGTTTGCCTAGGAAAGCAAACTGCATTCAATTTTCCCCTCGAGTGAAGTTACTCGCAAGCCGGCAAACGGGAATTACGAGCTATTTTAAACAAGTTTTCAAAACATTTCAAGAAAATTACCGTATTTTACTAAACATGTTAAGTCGCTCAATTAAACAGTTTTTACAATGTAAATCCACAATCAAATCTGTAATTTACTTTACCACTGAACTGAAAGAAGGACTTGAAAATCTAAACGAAAGTCGCCGGGTTCTTTCCAGATCTCCTTAGCTTTGAAAAAAACAAGTATGTCCTCGAACAAGGATTTTTTGCCTTCAAGCTCTCCAATACCTTCTATATGCGCCATCGAGATTGAAGCAATCCTTTTCCTTTTCATGATGAACGGCTACAAGTCTTCATTCCAAGAATGCATTACAATTATCGTATTGAAAATCGAGCGTACGAGGAACCAGCCGCCATATTGTTTACTTCAGCTACAAGAAAAGATGGTATTCCACCTCCCCCGGTCAGGCTGTCTTGGGCCTCCCGTCACCCTCCCCCAGGGTCTGTACGGACGGACGGACGGACGGACGGATGGACGTACGCTGACGTCAGAACCAAAATTTTCCGGATCAACGGGTTACCAAATTTGCTTACCCATGGTGCTCCGCGAGCTCCGCTATTAATGTACCAACAGAATATATAACTGCCACTTTTTTTGTGATGGAATAACAAAAGAGGTAAAATCAAGAGAGATTGTTTGTATCAAGATGATAAAATGTGAGGAAGCCGTATGCCTGATGTAGATCTTAAGATAAAAGCTCTTCGTCTAGCGTGGTTACCAAGACTTTTAAATCCCGCAAAACAAAACTGGAAATCAATACCAGATAACATCTTCAGAAAACTTGGAGGTCTTAATTTTCTTTTGAGATGTAACTATGACACAAAGCATTTAGATCCCAAGTTACCCATTTTTTACAAAGATATATTGTCTTTCTTGAAACGTACAGAAGAACAGGAAACAGTTTTACTCAACAATCAAGCAATTCAATAAAGGAGTGGTTTTCGAATGGGATCATTTCAATGAAGGATCTCCTAAAGGACAATGGGCAATTTCTGTCTTTCCAAGAATTCCAAATAAAAATAACTTTTAAACTAACTTCCTGAACTTCTATTGCCTCCTGTCTAATTCCCTCTAATTACCTCTTGTCTAAAGCAAGAAGGATGGATGACCTTCCAAAGGACATTTTTTGTTGAGAAACACCCCATATTTCAACTGGCAAATGATTATGAGTTAAATTTAGGGGAAGCCAAAGCAAAGGAATTTTGTTGGATTCTAAACGAACAAAGCCATCAAACATTGCCAACTGGGCCAAAAAAATGGAACAAGAAATTTGACGTAAAACGAACGAATCGCAAACTATTTGTAATTTAGTTAAAAATATTTGTAGAGAAAATAAGTTGAAAGAACTTCAATTCAAATTTTTAGACAGAATCCTCATTACCGAAAAGGAACTATGTCGCTTTCAAATTTAACAAGACAGTGACTGCTTATACGGTGGAGGAGAGGATTCTATCGATCACATTCATCCAATGCCGTTTTACACAATCTTTCAAGGAAAATATATTCAGTTGGTTCAACTCTACGAATGTGTCCAACTTGCTTCCCCCAATGAAAGAATCGTTATTTGGAATATCTTTGCGTTCATCCACCAATAAAGGCCTGATTGAAAAACTGAATTACACTGCTGTTTATGTGATTTTACATTTGTTCATGCAAACTCCACAATAAATCAATTACTCTTTCTGATTTTGTCAACCAAATATCAATGAAATACCATTTAGAGAAAAGGTAAATGCATTCAACAACTTTGCTTCTCTATTGTTGTTTTTGTGCATTCTTTGCTTTTTCCATTCAATTTTAGAATAAGTAATCTCAATGTGCACTTTTTCAGCTGAACTAATAACAGTCCTTCTACGTTGTAATCAATCTAACACTTGTATGTTAATTATAGGTAATACCAATGCATGCATATTTGTATGTGACAATAAAAAAAAGAAAAGAAAACGATCAGCTCATTACTAGTGCAGCTTTTCTTGGCTCAGATGACGGCTTTGCTGTCATTTTTCTCAACTAAAAACCTAGAAAATGGATCGATTTGTACTAGAGACGGATAGCCCGTCCGGACGAAAATGTGCCTGGCAGTTAATGTATCTATTATCAATGCTGGAGACGGGTAATCCTTCTGGACGAACTTGGCAAGCATTTTTAGTTTGTCAGATAATTCACTTGTGCATAAATACATCCAGGTCATCCTTCTAGGCGAATTATCCACTTACGTTCAAGGTAGTTTGTCTGTTTGGCGATCAGACAAATTACATCATACGTGACAGACCATTGTGCAGTGGGTAAGGTTTTCATGTGTTCATCTTTTTTTCAGGTGTGTACTTGGGTAGTGATGACTCAATGATACAGCTGCTCAAACATTACCCACCCTGTGTGAGATAACTGGACGAGCGGTTTGCGGTTTTACAAAGAAAGTGAATCCCCTTGCGTGGTAGCTACCTTACGCTGTTTTTAGCTGTACAGAGTTTACGCAGAATAACACTTGACTTGTGTAGCAAAACGTGTAAATGTTGCTTTGACTACTAAGATAAAAACTTGTACAGTATTGGGTGTAAAAAAAAAACGTCTAGCGGAAATAGATAAATAGCGAATTGATAAACCAACAAATACCGTGAATGCTCGATTTAGCGCCCAGCTTCAAATAAGCGCCCCCCTTGCAATAAGCGCCTCTCCTAAGGTTAGAAATATTAAATAAGCACCCCCCTTCCAATTAGCGCTCCCAACCCTCCCCCAAGAAATACGAATTACGGTACTGAATGTCGTACGATATACGTATACGGTACTTTTAATGAATATGACATAACGGTACAGATATTCTTTAAAGTCCTTAAACGTCACACCGGTTTTCTTCTCATTTCCTCGAGGGAAATATCCATGTGAGTGCATAAGCGCTTCACGTTCGTAAGTTCCTCGTGAAACTTTGCGCCCAATCGCCAGCTTCTTGTTATTGCCTTGAAAGTTCCTGAAATTTCGAGGCCATTTTCAAGCTTGCTGCCTCCAGTGACTTCAACCACCTCCTGATTATCGAGGCCGAAACTTCAAAAACGAAATAAGCGCCCCCCACCTCCCCGGGGAAGCCCTTCTCGCCCCCCCCCCCCCCCACCAGCGCCCCCTTCTCGCCTTAGCAAATTAAATAAGCGCCCCCGGCGCTAATTCAAGCATTTCCGGTAATCCCATTTGTATTTGTAGCTGTGTTTTAGAAATAGGAATTTTTGTATTTTACAAAAAATACGTTCATTGTAAAATTAATCTGTTATTGTTAAGTTAGATTTGTATTTGTATTTGTTTCCCTAGAAAGGATCCTTTTTGTATTACTTCTAAGCTATTATCTGCCTTCAATACTTAGAAAGATTTGTATTTGTATTTCTGTAACTTTAAAATACCGGTACGTCATAATGAAGAATTCCACTCTAAGCCAGCTTTGGTGCTAGGGTACTAGATATTTGTAGCTATTTTTTAGAAACGATGGGCTTTCTGGATAATACTTCATACGAAAAGAATTTTGTGCGAGCCCAGCGGGCTTCGTGCTTGAAAGAATCTCCGTGTATAATAATCTGCATGCATTTCGTAGAAACGACTATACAGTCGAAGCTCTCCTTGCGACCACTCTCGTAAGCAACCAGCTCTAGTTAAGACCAGCATTATGAAACCCCGTTTGAATTGTCACTTAAACTCCTAACTCAAAAGCTCTCGCAAGCGACCGCGACCCTCCCACTGGTCTTCTCCTCATAGGACTATCAAGTTCCTGAACGAGCCAAATTCAACGTACCTTATACGCCAAGAGCAGCATTAAACTGATTAAAACCACATTAAGTCGCTTAACAGACGATCAGAGGTCAAATTTAACTGAGAAGAACAAACAGCGTAAGCGACAGGAGTCCATCAAACAGTGATCAGAAAAAGATCGATATGGCCTCGAGATCAAAGTCTAAAAATGCGATGCCTTAGGTGTAACGGCTCAATTCAGTCACCATTTAAAACCCTCCAAACTAAACCTACTAAACAAATACAAGAAGCAAAATTGGTCGAAAAACCGAGATAAGTAAGACAATGTGAACTAAATTTGTTTACATAAAACAATTGTCTTCTTTCATGATCAACATAACGTGTGAACATTCAAATGAAAGCTAATAAGAAGTAAATTGCTGTGGTGCCGAATTTCTTTTCGAACTTGTCAAAGTGGGTATGTTAGAAAATCGAATATATTTTTCTTTGGTATTTTTTCTTTTAGTTTAGTTTTACTTCTTTCCTCTCGATCAAAGGAAGCGTATTTGAACGTCACTCACCCACTCTGCTATGTCACATTTTGTACCAAGGTTGAAAAAATATTTCCCTGCTAGCAGAGGCCTCTTTTCCTTTGTATTCGCTGAGCTGACGGACGGGACGAAAAGGGACCTCTGCCATGGGTCGAACTGAAATGTGTTGAGCATGCGCCATGGTTACTTAGCGACCGAAACGTCACGTGATGCTTTTAGCACGTGATCAGCTGACGACTCCCACCTTTCTCAACTAGCGCGCCAAAAAACACCTGCACGGTTTTGTTGTTATGAATGGCGAGTTCACCAAGAACTCCCCTAAAAAAGTAGACAGTTCGTCTAGAGATAGTTGTTGTCTAATCTACGGTATTAATTTCAAGTTATCTGGACAAGGAAGCTTTTTTAACATGACCACAACTCCAGGAATCACAGAGAATTTAACCCATTGAAGGCTGCGTGTTCTATGATCGCTTCACTAAATTAGCAGTTGGTAATAAACAACCCATGTGCAGTACGAAAGGAGAATTTATAGGTTCGAAAAAACAACACTCACTTGATCTAGAATAGTTAAAATTTCTTACTTTTAAATAAAATACACCAGTTGCCAATTAAGAATTAGCCAAAAATACAATCTCAAAGTCAAAATTTTGAAAATTTCCGCAAGAGATTTCTCATGTTGTCTCGCGCGTGAAATCAAACCACAACAGAGCATTTGTGTCTGTTTAGGTCAGATTACTACTTTTCGAAATTTTATGAATGAAGGTACACAGAAGAAGAGACAGTAAGCTTTTCTAAATAACACATTTATTAAAACACGCCTTTACTTGTTTCTGAAGACCAAACGCGTTCAATTCTTTCTTCGAGGGAAGCTACGCGCAAGCGATTTCGCTCGATGTGCAAGTTATTTTGAAGAACATTTGGTGATGCGAACTGTGCACGTTTTTCAAAACTTTTACGAAAACTGTAAGGAATATGAAGAATCCCTCAATTAAAAAGCGATTTCGATACAAATTTACATTCAAATGTGTAATTTACTTCACCGTAGACTCGTAGAAGTGCTGGAACATTTCACAGAAAGTCCGCAGCTCGAAAAATCTTTGGAGATGGAAGATGTTTTCTTCGCTCGAAATTCCATTCCTTAACTTGTCCAGTGCTTCTTAGAGCTTCTTCTTTCGATTGTTTAGCTTTCCGTCGTCCATGTTAACAAAAACGAGAGAAAGTAAACGTTGTAACTCTTCACGAGTTTAGTTCTCTTTCCAGGACGGCCTGTTACTATGCGGGCTCACTAAATGACAGCGGAATAACTGTAAAGGAATGCGCGAGATACAGTGGGCTCTAGTCACGGTCAGCAAACAATACAGGGAGCATGCGTTTCGGAAACCGCCGTCCACGACCATGGACATTCTCGTTCCCAGAGCCTACGATCTGTTCTGTCAGCGGTGGGATCGTAGGGCTCTGGTATCAGCCATTACCGGATGTCGTGAAATTCACGACATCCGGTAGCGCATGTCTAACTCGTTAAGGTGCTATTGCGCCTGCTCCGTTCTCGTCCGTGGAGCTCTGGGCATGACAATTCTGACAACAACTGAGAAATTTGAATTCCTGTCGATCGAGTCGTGGTGCTTTATGGTTCGACTAAAAGCTGTTCAGGACCCTCTTAATCTCCTGCAATTAGCGGAAATCTGGAGCTTTAAAAGGAACAAACTTAAGAAGCTGCCTCTCGTGCCGTAGTTGTTCAGAAGAACGATTGTCCCTGCATTTTGCTCACGGGTTTTGGATTTGTATTTTGCCTGATTAAAGGTATATATTATAATTGCATTTGCGTTATATTGAATTGTACAGTTATTTTATTACATTCCCCTGGTTTCTGTTGTATGAGAATGTCAACTGTGTACTTATCGTTTCGCCACGCCTAAACGCTATACTGTATTAAGTTTTACCCCATCGAAAATTTCCAGAAGCATTTGGCGCCCAAGTTTTTAAACATCGACATCAAGAGGTCATTATAAAAGTTGATGAGACAGTTGCATGTAAGTTTATTTATGGACAAGCTGTAGTTTTGTAGAAAACGCTGTAGCGAGGAAAGAATCGCTGGCATTTAGTGACAATCTCAACACTTTGAATTCAAAATTTGGTCGCTTAATCTGCCTTGATGAACAAGTCAATATATTAATTAATGCCCTGATTAATTCAATCGGAAATAAAACGCTATGCGTGGAAGTCAAAAAATTTTTACGTTATTGCGCATACAGTTTGAATCGGCCAATCAAAAAAAATAATTTTTTGGCCGTTACCAGAGCTACAAGAGACGTAATTTTAAAAAAGCCGCGTAGCTCTGGGGACGAGAATGGTGCTATTGCGCCTGCGCTATTCTCGTCCGTGGAGCTCTGGGCATGACAATTCTGACAGCCGAGAAATTTGAATTCCTATCGAGTCATGGTGTCCAATCGACTAAAAGCTGTTCGGGACCCTCTAAATCTCCTGCAATAAGCGGAAAACCTGGAGCTTTAAAAGGAACAAACTTAAGAAGCTGCCTTTCGTGCCGTAGTTGTTCAGAAGAACGATTGTCCCTGCATTTCGCTCACGGGTTTTGGATTTGTATCTTGCCTGAATAAAGGTATTGCATTTGCGTTATACCGAATTGTACAGTTATTTTATCACATTCGTCTGGTTTCTGACGTGTGAGAATGTCAACTGTGCACTTATCGTTTCGCCACGTTTCACCCCATCGAAAATTTCCAGAAGCACTTGGCGCCCAAGTTTTTAAACATCGACATCAAGAGGTCATTACAAAAGTTGATGAGACAGTTACATGTAAGTTTATTTATGGACAAGCTGTAGTTTTGTAGAAAAACTGTAGCGAGAAAAGAATCGCCGGCATTTAGCGACGAACTCTAACACTTTGAATTCTTACGTGCTTAACCAAACAGCAAAATTTTGTCCTCAAGTCACATCCTTTGCGTGGAAATTGATCAAGTCAATATATTTTAAAATTAATGCCCTGATTAATTCAACCGGAAATAAAACGTTATGCGTAGAGGCCGAAACATTTTAACGTTATTACGCATACAGTTTGAATGGGCCAATCAAAAAAATAAATTTTTGGCCGTTACCAGAGCTACAAGAGACGTAATTTTAAAAAGCCGCGTAGCTCTGGGGACGAGAATGGACCATGGACGGCAGAGGTCCCTTTTCGTCAGCCGATAAACTACTGTTCAATAGCCTACATACGTTTCACCTGGTCCGAGATGTTTTCCCGTTAAACGAAATGGAGCCGCGAAGTAGCTCCTCGTCTCCGCTTCCCGGCTCAAGGTCGTTTGAGAAAAAGGAAAAAAAAATGGAGGGTATCACACGTTAGGGTTTGATCCGTAAACTCGTACGTTAGAACCATGCTGTGCAAGTACAGACTTGACTCCTTGAAAGCTTTAAAGGAGCTGCGTCATGTAGTGCTAAGTACTTCACATTGAAAGTTGTATGGAACTAAAGGGAAACCGCTTGTAATCGACAAGCCCTGCAAACAGGAAAGCCTTGTTTACAGAAGACGGTCGCTTATCAGTGAATACAGTAAGTTGTAGATACTGTATCAGCGCTGTAGTGCTGCTGCGCGTTCAAAGGTCTTAAATTAGCACACACGTAGAGATGGCTGCCCTCTCCCGATCAGTATACCGGCTTTAGCTGCTTAAGTGGTTACATCTAAAGGCTGAAGTACACTGATAGAGGGACAGTAGTTCCAAGACTTTTGAGCTCCAAACATAACTCTCCTCGTTTCTAAATACAGTGTTTGTCTAAGAACTGATTTCAACAAATCTTTGGAGGAAATGGTTGTTTAAAGGAGCTGGTAGCTTTGAAGAGTGGTTGGCTTTTTTTTTAGTTTAGTTTAGTTTAGTTTAGTTTAGTTTAGTTTAGTTTAGTTTAGTTTAATACCAAAAAATTACATGACAGCCATATCAGGCTGAATTGCGTAATTAATACAAGGCAAAACAATAAGTAATCCTAGAAATATAAATATACATAGCAAATGTTCACATTTCTGACACATTAAATGTGAGTATTTGCTCCGAGAAGTATATCCCAAACCGTTTGAGGTGACCTCTCATAAGACTTTTTTTACACGCAGTTAGAGTTCATGGTTGCTACAGACACCTTACCGATTTTATTGCTAAATATGTGAAATTCAATTAACTGGTTCCGTCCTTTGCACTATTGATGGAATGAAAAAGGAAACTTGATCCAGCGTTTTTTTTCTAACTAACCCTCGACTCTCTAACTTTTCTCTCTTCCCGGCCTCCGCGCGTGTCTACCCAGCGCGACTGTAGGAGGCCTTTGCGGAGGAGAGAGCCCTCGACTAGTATAACCGAGGGTATTACCGAGGGTCATATTCCGTCTGCAGCGCAGGCTATGTTCATGTTTGCTCATTTTCTGTCACATGTTAATAAATAAATGAAATAGTTTATTGCCGAAACATGAAAACAAAACAAAAAAAAACAACAACAACAAAAAACCACAATGCACAAAAGACTCTCTGGATATTCGCGTGGATAGCGTTTCAAATATTTCTTAACGTTGTCACGTGACTGTCACATTCGTTTACGTAAGACTTCAAGACATACTTTAATACTGTGAGATCTGACAGCGACTTCCATTGTCTTATTTTTAGAAGGGACAACGCATATCTAAGGGACAGACCATTAAATTGAGAAAAAAAAATTCATACACAGCGAGTAACCCAGAGAAAATGTTCTTGCATACGGAAAAAAAATATTCCTAAGGGAAATGTTAACAGAAACAATTCGTTCAGGTTGAAAATTCCCCAGCCCCCCCCCCCCCCATAACATTTCTAATGGTCCGTCCCTAAGGAGTGCGGGTCCTCATTGAAGACGACAATGCATGACTCAGTCAGGTGGTCCCGAAAAAATTCTCACATACACTTTATTGTCTTTTAAAAAATCTTTATAATACGGACAATGGACACTAAATCTCGGCTCCAGAGAGCAAATTTATATAAACACTTAATAATACAGACACTCCGGTGACCAGGTGATGATAGCTTGTGCCTGTGATACTAAACAACAACGCTTTATTCACTCCACTTCAACTGGGCATACTGTATTGAGAGGACTGGACTGGACTGGACTAGTAAGACGCGGACTGGTAAAACGTGGACTAGTAAGACGCGGACTAGTAAAACGCGGACTGGTAAAACGCGGAGTAGTAAAACGAGGACTGATAAGACGCGGACTAGGAAAACGCGGACTAGTAAAATGCGCACTGGTAAAACGCAAGAAAATATTCCTCGTTATTTAAATGATAATCTCATTTAAAGAACTTCTCAAGTGACCTGATAAACAAGTTATCATGATTTCTAACAGAAACATATACAATAATATTAAGAACCAGACCTGGCATGTCATCTCATTCTATACATCATCTCGTGCTACAAACAATACAATACAATACAATAATATTTATATAGCGCTTATCCGTTTAAGTGCTAAGCGCTTTACAATGCTTAAATAATAATAATAATAATAATAATAATAATAATAATAATAATAATAATAATAATAATAATAATAAACAAATGTTGCTGCATTTAAAATCAATAAAAATTAATTTTTTGCAGTGCATCTTACCTTGACCCATCTTTTCTGATTTAAAGTGATCTTTCAAGTAACAAAAAAAATGAACTGCACAACGTTAACGATACTTAGAGCCAGTACCATGAAATACATGGTATTTCATCCTATAAATGCAATGCTGTAAAGCAAAATTTGAAAATCGGGGTGTCTGCCATAAACAGCACTTCATCCTTCGAGTATTTCTTGATTAAAATTCTGATTTACAACAACCTGATCTATAACTTGCTAAAAAATGTAATTAGTTGAAGTTTGCGAATTTCACGATCGAGAACAACAACCTCAAAACTACGGTGAAAGACATTACTTTACATTAAGATTTCTAATGCCAGTTGTGGTTCCATAACCTGGAATAATTGGCGGTAATGGCAAGGAGATAAAGTAACAGGGGGGTTGCAATTGTTGCTGGAAAGGAAATTGTTCGTTTATCGGAATATAAAAAGATGTATTTAAAGGTACAAACTGCTCCATGGACATGTTGCGTGACGGAAAGCAAGGATGAAAAACAGAAATATTGTAAGAATTATATGTTTGGCTGGCCACGTGAAAATTCGGAAATTGAAGATTCGATTCAACAAAATTAATTTTTATTGATTTTAAATTCAGCAACATTTGTTTGTAGTGCTTTTAAAGGACGTAATGACATGTCGGATCTTTATTACTGGCTCTTAGTATTATTGTTTTGTTAGGAATTATGATAACTTGATTATCAGGTCACTTGAGAAGTTCTTTAAATGAGAGATTGTCGTAAGCGACCACTCCCGTAAGCGACAGCGACAACTTTTGTGAATTACCGACTGGTCTTTTTCTTTGTTTCTAAGTTCTCGTAAGCGACCGCTCAGTCAACACTTTAAGGTGGTCTTATACTCAAAAAAGGTGATGTTAGGTTGCAAAAGTCACTTTTTTTTAAATGGCAAAATTGTAAACTTTAAACACTTGGGAATGCTGTCTTGAAATAATCTCACTCGATTTCCAGCATTAAAGCAGCGAGATTTAAGAAATCTGATCAACAGTATGCGACTTTTTCCATAGCAACGGCCATAGCAACAATTGTTTACATTTATTAAATGCGCACAAACAAGCCTCAATAAGAACATTACCCCCCCCCCCCCCCGCCTCTCTGTAAAATGACATCTGGTAGTGCTGTGGAGAAACACCTGACTGAGGAGAGAGTCCTGAGGTCCGAGTTTTAACCGACAAAACATGACCCAAATCTTACAGAAACGATGGTTTTTGCATCAAATTACCGTTCAGCTTGTATTTTAGCGTGGCAACTTGAATTTGACAATAGTTTTAGGATAATGAGCGACGGATAAGCTGTCTAGACTCCGTTCTCTTATCTTTAAGACTGTTTTTCTCCAATAACAGAATTTCTCGAACTGAATGAACTTTTGAGCACGATATCTCCGGGGCATTGTAACCTAGTGCTCTGATCAAATTAATACATAGTATTAGCGCTGGTGGTTTGTTGACTTGTATATACGCGCTCCTCTTCTGAAATAGGCAATAAAAATTATTTAATATTTTTGCTAAAGTACTATGAGTGATTATAGTAAGCGACCACCCTCTATTGTTTTACCACGTGGTCGCTTACGAGAAGACCAGCTTTAGTTGCGACCTCTCTTCTGAGACTGTATTTTCTTGCGTTTTATTATCCCGCGTTTTACCAGTCCGCGTTTTACTAGTCCGCGTTTTACTAGTCCGCGTTTTACCAGTCCGCGTTTTACTAGTCCGCGTTTTACTACTCCGTGTTTTACTAGTCCAGTCCAGTCCAGTCCAGTCCAGTCCAGCGTGACCATCATGGTGAAGTGGTTTTGCTGCTCAGCATTTTGTAACAACAACTTTCGAACCCGAAACTCAAAGGGGGAACCCACTAAGTTTTATCGTCTGCCCCATGACCCTAAGGTTCAAGTTGCGTACACAAGGATTCTTCAAACGTCGGGTATAAACTGGCATTCTGGTCATATCTGCGCTGAAGATTGGAGCCGTGGATGCAGAGAAAGTGTGAGTTCTGATTTACCTGACATCCCTGTTCCAGCCTCCCAATTAGTGACACTGGAAAAGAAACTTAACAAGGCGAAAGCTCAACTGAAGAAGAAAACAACAAAGGCTGACAAACTAAAAGTGCGTCAGCTCAAAAGGAAATTCTTCCTGGCCAAGGGGATGTCTGGCAATTCTAGAAAACGAAAAGCTCCAGCAGAAAGAGAACATTTTCAACCGGCTGCAGAAAAGCCAACTTATCTATTTAAAACGACAGTCATCTACTTGTTTGCGTGCTTCAGCAGAAAATAAGCAGAAGTTAGCCGAGCAGCTGACCAATGCTCAGGACATGGTTAAAAAACTCAGGACTGAAGAAAATCTTAGTTTAAAAATTAAAATGCGAAACATTGAACAAATCCAGCAAAAGACTACTAAACGGAGAAAAGAACTAAAAATGACTATAAAAAGGCTACAACAAGAGCAATTATTCTACTCCAACCTCATTAAGAAATCAAATACATTTAAGTACTTGTGTGGATTATCTGTTGAACAATTCAATATTCTTTGGAACTGTGTGTGGCCTTATTGTCATGTCATTATCTATCCTGATTGCAAAGGTAATGGGGAAAGAACTCTAGATAAAGCTACAGAACTTTTAGCAGTTCTTACAATCTGTAGACATTCTCTCCATCAGGGTGTGATGGCTTATATGCTCAAGGTAGGAGAGAGCACAGTTCAACGCACATTCGTTACATGGATAGTTTTCCTAGAAACAATCTTCAATTGTATTGACCTTAAGCCCGAAGCAGGTTTTTTGCTAAAGAAAATGCCAGTCATTTTCGTAAAGACTGGCCATGAACTCACAGACATCATTATCGATTGTACTGAATTCATATTTCAGCATGTGTCAAATCTTGATTTGAATTCTCTCATGTTTTCCAATTACAAGAATACCATAACAGGTAAAGCGCTCATAGGAGTTGCACCACATGGGATGTGTCTTCTTTTCAGTGATATCTACCCACGTTCTATATCAGATAACAACATCACTGAAAAGTCAGGGTTTACACAGGCAGAGGTTGCATCCAATGTTGACATCGCATCAACAAGAATTCACGTTGAAAGGTTTATTGGACGAGTTAGAGAATGGTCTATTTTGAACGCTGTTTGGCCTGGTCAACGAATGGACTTATTATCCTCCACCTGGCAGGCATTGTGTCATATTGTCAATCTGACAATGCTTCCTACAATTGGTCCCAGAGAAAACAAATAAAAGTAGATGGTTTGTAAATCCAAGTTGTGACTTTATTAAACATAACTGTTACATAAGTTAAAAATTTGAAAGTCAAAGTGAGTTTTACTTGACTTTACTTTGAGAACTCAACCCTAGGAACTGACTTTACTACTGTATTTTGTAGGACCTTAGGGGTTTGATACTTGCAAAGTCTGGAATACGTCCAGCCACATTTTCTTCTAGGCGTTTGTAGTAGTTATTTTCTGAATGTGACCACTCCAATAAAGGTTTGTCATTTAAAATACTGTTTATGATGTCCTTTACAACTGACATTAAAACATTTTATTTTTTTCTGAAGCATTTTTCCGGTCCGGAATCCGGAATCCTTGAATTTGATTGGCTGTTGAAACGCGTTCCGCCGGTCCAGTTTTTTCCTATCCGGACCGGTTTTGTTATGGTAACCGCGCGAATTAACCGCGCGAAAACTATTGAATGAAAGTTGAAAAACAACATACCTCGGTTGAACTCGAGAATTTTTTTATTTACGGCTCAAAGATGCGACTTTTTTGGCAAGTCACAATTCTTGTGTGTGTTGTAAATGGAAAGTTCAACAAGGAGGGGAATAAAAGACCTTGAAATACCTTCAAAAGGCAAGTACTCGTTTTAATTTTGTGTAGCTTAGCATGGCGGTTGGTGAGTTTGTTGTTGAATTCACTTAACACAGCAGTTTTAGTTTTTAAATTGCGATCGCCACAATGCCTTTTGACTGCGATATTTACTTAAATGACTTCGTTTTTCAGTTTTTTCTCTTAAATTAACGAGGTTCGGTATATTTTCATTCAAGAAATTGTGTAGGCTTAAACTGGAATTTTGCTTTTTCATCTGTCGTAAGCTTAAATGAAGATAAGCTTAAAAGCCAGCGCACCGTTCGCTTTGGTTAAAACTGAGATCAAACCGAACGATTTTGCTAAATAATTAAATTGTTTATATCCAAGGAACCAGCACCTACGTTTACAGGTACGAAGCAAAACATAAAAAGAAAGTAATTAGGCTAAACAGAGATGTTTTTCGAAGTATTATTCTCTTTCATTTTTTACGCAAGGGCAATTAAACCTGTCGTAACGATTGAGTCCTTTGGTTTGGTTTTTAGTAAGCTTAAGCTTAATTATAAGTATTTAATTGGGTTGTTAATCCCTATGCCGGGCAGGATTGTCGATGTGCGTGTCTGTTCTTGAAAAGCAACCTTTTCCGTGTACGTTGATACGGTAGTTTCTAGTCGAAAATATTACACTTAAGTTTTAAAAAAGTTTGAAGTGTTTATGATTACATTCGCTCCACGGTTTCCTGCCATCTGACTCAGTGAAACGTACGCGCGTTCTGACAACCTTTCAAGATTGGTCTGCAAACTCGCAAATGTTGGGAAAAAAATAAAAATGTTATTTACCTGCCTAGGTCGGTCCGTATAGGGAAAAACTGTGCCCTTGGTCTTGGTCTTGAGTACGGCCCGAGTACGGCCCGAGGCGAGATTTACCTCTTGTACTTTATTGAACTCTAGGTAAATCTCGTGACCGACAGGTTGTAACCTGCAACTGAGGCAACAAAAATAGTTATATCATGTAACCATCATATGTTTGCAAAGATTCGGTCAATGGATATATAAAAATTCATCCTTTTCTAAACGTTTTGCAGATCTTTTTGAGACCCATCTGCAGCCAAGATCATCAGGAAATCTACTCCTAAACAAAAAGGTATGTACTGCGCTTTACATGATAATTATTTAGTTATCACGGATTTAGTTGATAAAACTTCTTCAAGTTATTCCCTTTGTTGTCATGAGTCTTTTCAAGGCATTTTTTGATCATTTGCCACAGATTTAAGCAACCTTTATTAAACCCTTTTAAGATCACATTATCTTTGTTCGTCAGCGTCGAGAAAATCAGTTTTAGGCATTTCGCTTAATTCATGCAGAAATTTCTATCGAGCTATCGTCTTTGTTTTTTCTCTTTGGTTAGAAGTTTTTTCTTTAATAAAACTAAACTCGGCCAGCGTGAGTGCTTACGAACACTTTCCCAGGTACCTTGTATGGCTCAGTGTAGCTCTTAAAACAGAGATTCCAATTATATTTGCTGGGCTTAAACATGAAAAATAATAAAAATGTAATTAGACCTACACCGGTTGAACCTTTAAAAGATTTCTTGTGGTGTTAATGACTGAAAAGAAAATTCCTGTCCTGATTACCATAAGTAGTAGCACAGTTCTATTGACTAAAGGCAAATCAAGAAATCCGGAACACGTTAGTATTCTGCGTCAGCAACCGTTGACCCGTTTTGCTTTTTTTATTTATTTATTTTTTGACTTACAGAATGATAAAATTATGTGGGCTTTGTAAATGAAGGTTTCCATGAAGTGATCTTTCTGTTTTGAACAAATTTTTGTACCCGTCGGGGCGCATTAATTCCAACCCTTCTACATGGGCTTCTGAGCTTGTAATTACATCACCAAGTCAAAACACCACGTGTGACGTCATCCGTGTGAGTTCTTCTGGTAGCCACAAGTAAGAACCGATAACCGTGGTATTGTGTGCGACAGAACAACTTAGGGTGCGTTTCTTTGGGAAAATCCAAATGCGGATTCTTGTATCCAAAAACGGATTTTGCGTTTCTTTACCTAAATCCGAAAATGGATTAATCAGGGATTAGTGATCTGAAGAATCCACACTCCGAGTGGATACATCAGATTAAATCTAAATCCGGATTTTTAGGATTCATGATCCGTGCGTTTCTTTGGGGGACGGATCCGACAATAGTACATCTGTCAAGCGGTCTTCCATGCAAATTTACTGGTCTCGCCATATTTTGTCTCGATCTTGCGTGATAAAACATTCGATCGTAAAAAAGAAAAATTCAGGTGATTATTCCGTTCCGTATATTTTTCTCCAAAAGTACAGACAGAAGCACTGACACGTCAGGATAACCTCATTTGTGTACCATTTCTGTAATTCAGGGACCAGATTTTGCTAATTGTGAACGCAAACAGCGAGTTCACTTGAACTACTGCAGATACTGTCCTTGTTTATAAATTATGTGTATTCCATTCTAGTTGAATTCTAGGGCAGTACGAGAGAAATATCGTTCTGATATATATATTGCGTGCCTCCAGCCTGTCTTGTCGTGACAAAATAATCCTTTTTCGGATTTTGCGTTTCTTTGGTGTCGAAGAATCCATATGATCTGGGATCACAAATCCGTTTTCGGATTCTCCCAAAGAAACGCACTCTTAATAGTCAGAGCACCTAGGGATACTAGAGAGTACTTTAAACATGTGGTGCGTTGTTTAAGTGAATGCGGAGTTTATAAGTAAGCAAATGAGTGCAAATGTCTACATTTAATACTGCTCAACATAAAACGTGAACACTACGTATTGAAACGTGCTTGAAACTCTGTTCCTGTCTAGGTACGACGAAAATTTTATACTAGTGTTTCAGTCACAAGCAACGAAGCATACACACTACTAAATTTCTCAGCGCCACTGGCTACGAATGTAAAAAGAAGGATTGTATTTTTTGAGGAAAACAGTTTGTCACGTGATAAGCGGGGCAAGTATCCGGCAAGTGAGTGTCAAGTAAAGGCAAGGACTGTTATCTGATAGTGAGTTTTTCACGTCGTGGCCGAGCAAATTCTCATCAGGGGATAGCGACAAAACGTGGTGTAGGCCATGGCCTATCCTATGGCCTACCGGTGGTTAATTTTTTGAAAACAGTTCCTAAAAAAATGGCCTAAGCCACACAATAAGCCTACTGGTAGTGAATTTTCCTAAGAATGCCGTGTTCAAATCTTTTATGACGGAAGAAATAATTTTTCATGTAGCTTGTATGTGCATGCCCAACTGCAGTTAATTTAAAACGGTCATAAAAACAGTTTAACCAGTTTGAAAGAAACAACCACTTTTCCGGGGGAGGGATTCTCAACAGATGCTCGGGTAGGGAGGTGGGTCAAACCCTGACCTTGTTTAAGACAGAGCAGATTTTTCAGGGACATTCAACCCAAAATCACACCCTGTCTTGGACTAGAATGGGGTGAGGATAAACTGTTTCTTACATTGATAATTAGTAATCTATTTACAGCTTTATAGAGTGGTTGAGCTGTTTGCAGTAATTAAGTATAACCTTACCTCATTTAAGACAAAACCTTGTGAGAACCATACAACCCTGTTAAGGTCAGATAATGGAGTAACATCCCCACCTCCGGAACGCTTTTACCGCATGTCTATTAGGACGTACGGAACCAGGACATATTCCTATGGAAGTTCATTCAAAATTATTGCATGAAACTGCAAAAATATGTCCCGTTTCAAGTCAGCTGAATTATTTACTTTGCAACTGTACGAGTTTGCCGGCTTTTGAATGCAATGTAACTCAATGTTTGTCATAACTTCCCATTCAAATATTTTTGGGCTTGTCACGCATTCCTCACCAATTAATCGTGTAGGAGACCATGTTTTCCATCGGATGCAAAAACCGTATGTTTTAAAACTACAGCGAGTACATGTATCTGCCGGAAGATGTTCTTCTTTACGGGGATCACGAGGAAGGAACTGATAAGAGTACATTCTTGGAAGCCCGCTTTAGAGACGCCTGCTTTAAGCTATTACAGACAATAATTTTGTCCCGACAGAAGGCTCATATATATTTTTTTCTTCCATTAGCCCGCTTTATATGTTTTTATGTTAGATCCCATAAAAATTCAACTTAACTCAGCTCGCTTTACGGACTATGGTTATCGGTGTACAGTGTATATGTACTGAATATTTTCATTTTAGTCCGTCTGGCGGAGCTGAAACTGAAAATGTTGGTGCAAAGCAAAGTTACATACTATTTAAATAGACTTTGTTGTGCTATAAACCAGCATATTTAAATAATTATTCCAATTGATCAAATTTACTCCATATTTAATAACAAGTAGAAACCAACAACTGACAACAACAATATTCTGCAGTCACGCAAATCATAAGAGGTCACTGTGGGCTTCCTTGATGTTGTTCTTCGTCAAGCAATAGACACGTAAACTAATATAAATTTCACACACACAAAAAATGCTCATATACAAGGTTCACTCTTATGTTTAAGAGCCAAAATATACCTTATTCGTATTTTTGCTGTAATAGGTGCAATTCCCTCACATTTATGCTTGATTATGATGAAGATTGTTTTACGAAATTGACCACGGGTAGGCCATAGGATAGGCCATGGCCTACTCCACGTTTTGTCGCTACCCCCTCATCAGGCATATGTAATTTTTTTTCTTCTTAAACCAGGAAAAACGATTTGGCGATCACGGGAAAGTTTCCAGCTATATCAGTCTTTGACACAGGCTAGTATGCTTCTAAAAATACTGAATTGGTAGACGTTTTGCAAACTTATAGGTTTCTAAGCAGAGGCACATACTGGACATATAAAGCACGTGCAGACCGGAAGTTTAGATATTGAAGTTTACCGGCACATAGTTTACACACTGAAACTTAGTAGAAGAGCGTTCGGTATAATTCCACATCTGTACAAATTAAGTGCACACTCTGCAATAAAAGCCACCTTTTACCGGCTACCAAGGTTGTTGCATTACGATCTAATGCTGTCAAATGTCATTTATCCCCGGCAGAAGCCTACAAACGTGTTTTTCAACGGATTAAATGGTTGACGGTTGAAAATTGTCACTTTTTGGTTTCGAGACATGTGATGGTCCACTACTTTTCAACTACGTAGGCACTTTTTCCGTTTTTTGTTGTTGTTTTTTTTGGTCATAGGACAAGCTTGTACCCCTCGATGTTTTCTGACACGGATAAGTGATAAGTGAAAAACGTTTATGTTTTTAAAGGTAAATACGAAAAATGATATGCTGAATTTTCTTATAGTGCAGACACAGAGGGACACTCGAACCGTAGACTTTTAGGGCTTTCTTAGACATTTTTAATCGTCATTTCACCCCTTTTATTATTAGTTTATTTATTTATTTATTTATTTATTTATTTTGTTCACTAAGTTTTACCTTGAAAGCCGCACTTCTTAATTTCATGTTGTTTGGTTTTAGGTGACCCTACTTCACATCGCTACTTTCAGGGAAAATGTTTTCCAAGATAGTAATTCTTTTTACTTGCCTATCTGCCATTGGAGAAACCGAAGCATCTAAATACGGTAACTGGCTCTGACCACAATCATCATCATCATCATCATCATCATCATCATCATCATCATAATCATCATCATTTTACAATTTAGAATTAGTTTGATTAGATAATCGTCCTTTTATGCTGTTCTGCTCAACTGTTGTCTTTCTTCGTTATTTCCAGATGTTTTGCCCAACGTAAAAGTAGTGCCCTGTGGGGAAGGTCATTTCTGCCGGGATGGAACCGTTTGTTGCTACCAGCATCACGTGGCTCTATCGTGCTGTCCCGTTACCCACAGATGCTGTGGGAGTGGAACACACTGTTGCCCTCTTCCGTTTTCCCAGTTAGTTTTTATAATAGCATTTTTGATCACTGCTTATTAGCGTTTGCGTTCTACACCTCTTCTTGAAAGGACTGACTCACCCGGAGGTTGTCTCTTGCTATGATCGTTTTTGTTAGTGTTAATGTCATTTGTTGATGTTGTTGTTGCTTTTGCTATTGTAATTGTTGTTATTGCTGTTATTAGAGCTCCTGGTTTTGCTATTGTTGCTCCTTTAGTTTTTTTTCTTTTGCTATTGTTACTCGTTAACGCTCTGCTTGTTGTTAGACATCGGTAGATTTAAAATGACAGTTCCAAACAAGGGCGTTGACCGCAGGAGTGCTAGGAGTGCTAAGTACCTGGAGGGCTGATGTCATTGAAAACGAAAACATCGTAATCTAAAATAGAAGGGTGAAGTCATCGGGTACGATGACGCCACAATTCAAAATCAAAATAGTGATGTCATAGAAAGGAATCAGAGGGCGTCAGAGCGTTACAAGAAAATTGTAGGAAGATTTTTTCCGTAAACAGAAAAATTCTAACAGTTTCCTCTACCAAGGACACGTTTTAAAATGTCCAAAAGAAAGAAAAGATATTTTTCTATTGAGGAGTAAAAAACATATAATGTGGAAGGTTTTCACTTGAAATGGAGAAAAATTGTTAACGTATTTTGAGAGTATTTAATTTAAACCATTAACTATTATATGCTATTTTTATAAAATAAACTAAGTACAATACCCTCTCGAGTTAATCATCTTGTCGTGCACGTTTAGTATTTTCTCTTCCCTATTGTTTTAACGTTGTTATTATTGTTGTTGTTTTTACACAGATGCTGTAGCGGGGAACAAACATGCTGTCGTAGGGACGATAAGTAAGATTAGAATCGTAATTCTCTTTAGGCTTCTCTAGCAAAATTGTCAATGTGTAAGCAATGGACGAGTTCTTAATTGCAATTAACTGCACTTGCACGCTCTATCGATCGATTGCTCGTCCATTCCTGTACCCTTTGTATTAATTTACTCAGAATTTAACTGAATTCATTAATACTATAACTGAGAGCTGGTCATTTTTACCAGCTCCTCCCAGTTGCCTTGATAGCTCAGTTGATTAGAGCGCTGCACCGGTATCGCAGAGGACATGGATTCCAATACCGTTCAGGCTTTTTGTAGGCAACTGCTGCAAAAGTTGCATACATAACTGTGATGATCTTTGCTGTTTTGCTGATGTTGTTGTTGTTGTTACACAGATGCTGCGGTCGGGGTAATTCTGCGTTTTGCTGTTCGAGCTCGGAAAAGTAAGATTAAAATCACAATTGTCTTAAACTTGAATTTTCCTAAATAGTTTTCTGTCGTTTTTCAGTTCAAGCAGTGAGACTGACATAAAAACTTGGTAGGGAGAGGACTAAATCGACACTTCTGCAAAGAATGGCCTGTTAGAAAGTGCCTTGATTCGTTAAAAAAATTTAAGCTCATAGGGGTCTTTGCTTGGGTGGACAAAAGGTCGAGCCGTGAATAATTTGCACCATCACAATAGCAAAACTACACTTGTGTCCACCATGGCTTACCTTTGTATTCAGTGGTTTCAAAATCATTCACAATTCCTCAGTTTGAACTACTGGTAAACTTACAGCCGTAATGAATTTTTGTTCGTTTCGGTTTTGATGCTTTGTTCGAAAAACAAAAACACATGAAAGGCATCAACTGCAAATTAAATAGCTGCGTGATTCCGGTCTCTAAGTGTTTTGGAATTGCCGCCACGTACAATTTTCTGTGTTCGATCTGTAAAAATAACAGACCTCTTATCCATCTAGATGATGATTTTGTCGTTGTTGTTGCTTTTGTTTTCGTTACAGTTGTGACGTACCAAACCATAGGTGTGTTCCTCGTGGCCAAGGTAATGCCATTCCATGGCAGTTCCTGCCACGAACTGAGGCGGTGAACGCGGAAGAGCCAGTAATCCTAACTGAAAAAGCTTGGCCAGCTGGTATGAACGTTGACGAATTTTTAACTTTAAACCCTAACAGAGATCAGCATCAATGTATTATAACACTGCTTATATAGGTCACAAGAATATAGGAAATGACCACCACAGATTGATTGTCTGTCTTGATACTTAAACAAGTTGTCCCAACTAGCACTCAACAAAATGTCTAGAAACAAGTAAGAAGAATTTGTATAATGATACCTGAGCTTAAGAATTAATCACCCGCTTAATAAAAAATGTGCAACAAATGTTGCACAAAATCGTAAGGTTTCGCGAGCAATGAAAAATTAACTGATGTTAACAAGAGCCGAAACGCAAACTTTGTTCCGGCCCAAACGGTTTTCTTGACAATGAAGCCTCAAACGGCAAAATATGCAAGTTGGCTGTAATAAAATTAGGACCCCTCATTTCATTTCTTCTTGGGAGACCACAGGCAGCCCAAGTTCACTGTCTCGTAGCACGAACGTTACTCTAATTTGTAGTTCTCGACTTATAGTCTTTACAGTCTCACAGGAAATTTACTTTGGTTCTCAAAATGCTAAAATCGAGTTATCTGACGTAGAAATAAACTCCACGTACCTCAAAATGGGCCTGTCTTTTTGTCGTGTGTGTAAGTTTGGCGCAATTCGTGCTTTTTAAGACGAGTTTTTTTGCTCGTTGTTCGCGGTGCATCGCCAACTACAAGTCAAAAATCACGTTTAGGCTATCAGATAGTAAGCTTATCGAGTTTGGGTCACCTGTGGTGAGACTTTTCGAATGGGACATTTGTTGGGCAAGCTCGTTTGTTACGAGAGTTTGTGGCCTTTTATATTACTTATCTTGATAAAAATTATCGGAAAATGCTGCTAAGAAAGGTTGCTAAAAGGAGTGCGCGTGTACTAAGGCTCGCACGTGTTTGATGGATCGAATTTTAGCGAACTATTCACGGATCGGCAGTTCCGGCTCGAAAATTAGAGACAATCTGCCGATTCGCCTCTGGAGGAGGATTTTTGCCTGGCATATTACGAGCATAATATACGTGCATTCAAGCTTACTTTGGAGCAATAATATTATGTTTTCTCGCGTTTTTGAGGATCCTTGGTGAAAATCTTGGAAGCATCTTTGAAGATCTTCATATAAGGACCCTTGAAGACTTGATGGGGAATCCAAGGAACTTCACCTTTAATCCTCATAGATCTTAACGGATCTTTCATAATCTCGCAAAGATCCTGAAGGTCCTTACGAAGATCATCAAGGATCCTTGTGCAGGATCTTAAAAGATTTGTAAAGATCCTTTTTAGGATCCCATCAAAAGTGATTAAGATTATCGCCATTTAAGATCCTGTAGGTCCTCTTAAAGGATCACAAATAATCCTTGGAATTTCTGTAGGTTCCTTATAACATTTCTACCAGGGATGACGCCAAGGAATGTAGTGCTCAGTTTTAGAGGCATAATTAATGCATTACCGTGCAACCCCTATTGATTCATTCATTCATTTAATCTATACTTTTTTTTCGTTCACAGGCAACCACTGAGACTGACAAGAAGCATTTTTATGTGCGTTTATATTGAAGAAGCATACTCGAGTGGCATTCTGTCACTGATTAATTTCAAGCAATAATTATTAATTATACTATTAATTATTCAATGGCAATAAATTCATGTTCTTAAGGAACGTAATGTTTTTTTCTCGGTTAAACGCAGGGCCTCGAATAAAAGCAGGGTTTAAATAAACGCCGGGTCCACACAGTCAAATTTTATAAACACCCCGGCATTTATTCGAGGTACCGGCGTTCATTTGAGGTCCGGCGTTTATTGGAAACTAAACCTTCATGCAACTGATTCTCATCAATAACCAATCATGGCAATCTCAAAAACGTTCATGAACCACTACAGTACATCAGCTCATACTAAGCACCTAATTCTCCCACCTTGTTTTGAATTTTATAGACTACAGACAAAATCAGTGACATTTTATTCCTGTTTTACTCATCTTTTTGCTACATACTGCTATACATTTGGAGAACGTTAACTAAAAGGACAAAAAAAAGGCTATCAGAAATGGTAAAAAATTCCCTTGTTTAGTAAACGCCGGCCCCCGAATAACCGCTGGGTCTACGAGGTCTAGTTTGAAATAAATGTCCCCACCGTTTAATCGAGAAAATACGTTAATTTCGTAACCAAAGAATAAAGCCAGACCTAGAATAAAGCGGTGTTTAATTTTTTTTAGTCAATTCGTAATATGTTTACTTTAATTTGACCCAGAACAACTGCCTAAGAAATACGTAGGACATAAAGTAGTCATGGATGAAAAGAAACTGATCGGGAGAAACTGAACTTTCCCGGAAAGAATGATAGTAACAGACGCTGAGACGCATTGAAAACATTGAATAACTCTGTTACGAGGGCGGAATTTTTGCAAAATTTGCGCTAATTTAAATATTGAACCCCCGAGACCGCTATATTTGGTAGCTCGGCTTATGCCGCGGTTCAGGCACAAAAATCAAATACAAAATTAGAAACTATCAAAACTATCCAAACAAAAGTTTTCCAAATTCTACCGCCATGCTTTTCTTGATTAAGTTTCTTTTAATTGCTCGACCCAGGAGGGTTTCGAGCTAAAGCCGTAGGGGTGTGAGGGAAAGAAATTAGAATTAGAAAGTTTTATTTGCTTTGCTGTTCAAAAATATAAAATCCAACGAAAGGCTCTACTCTCTTAGTATTTCCAGATCAGTTGTACCCAGTACCTGTTGTTCCTAACTTTCATTATTAGATCATAACTGTAAGAAGCGTTGAAGTGTAATTCCAGCCTTATTAATCTTGTAAAGGACAAATTCCGTTCTGTACAATCCTACCTTTTAAAATCCATAAGATAATGTTTGCTCAGACTTATTTGTGATATTACCTAATCGTTTAGTTTGCTCTATTTTACTCAGTATAAATACAAGCCCTTTGTATAATATTATTCGGCTAGAAATTGGAATTAAAGTCCACCGTTGGAACCAAGTCCTGTGTGTATCTACGTCTCAGAGATGTCAGTGTTTGCCGTAACAGATCCAGTAGCTTTTATTTGAGTGGTGACACTTGAGGATTTCTAACACTGAACCACCTAGCACAGCACAATACACCTAGCACAGCACAATACACCGCATCACAGGCAAGTTCTGCGCCATTAAGTTTTCATTTGAGTGGTAACACAGGATCAAAAGTTAGAAACACGTACCTTGTACTGAGTAATAAACAGCACCACAGGAACGTACTGCTGCTACCAGATTTGCATGGTTACACTTAAGGGTTTCATCCACAGACTCAAAAATATGAACCACCTTCTACAACATAATAAAGAGTACCACAGGAAAGCATTGCGTGGCAACTTTAATTTGAATGGTTACACTTAAGAGTTTCATCCACAGACTCAAAAGTTTGAACCACCTAGTACAGCATAATAAACAGTACCACAGGAACGTATTGCTCAGTATAGCTTTCATTTGAATGGTCACACTTTAGGATTTCATTCACAAACTCGAAAGATACAACCATCTTGTGAAGCATAATAAAAAGCACCACAAGAAGGAACTGCTCAATGGCTTTTATATGAATGATCAAACACAAGAGTTGGGATGAATTTGTACAGCATAATAAGCATAAAGGGAGGGGACACAGAAAATACAACTTAAAAGCTGCCATTAAAATTGCTGCCCTAGAGGGTTTCATCCACAAACTCTAAATCTTGAACATCTTGCGAAGAATAATCAATTGTTAACAGTGAGACCATCAGTGTAAAAAAAGTGATCAATATCCTAACTCTCTTTAAAATATTAAGAATTCTCAGTGTTCAGACACCTGGAAAAACGTACATGTAACGTGATAAACGTCATTATCAGTTAAGGGAGACCGTGGTCATTTGCTTATTTGATTACGTTCTCACATTTTTATCTTTCCAGCAAAATGTATCCAAAATGTATCCAACCAATAACGAAGTGTTTCAAAATAAAGTATTTTCGTGCTCTACAAAAAGTTTCCTAAATTTCTGTATTTCTGTACAACAGATAAAAAGTGATGGCATGTCATTGTTTTCTTTTACTTGCGGGTAGAGTTGGTGGAACTTTGTGCGTGTGATTTAAATGGCAGCTGCAGCGCCATCACCGCTGCCCAGTTCGGTAGAAAGGACAACTGGAGCCAAGCTGACTAGGCGTCTCATCGATGGTGGAACAACAGTTCTAACGAAAGTTTTTGATGGTTATCACCCTCCTGCAAACTTGGCTGCTGATCTCAATGCCTGTTATTCCATTCTTAACAACCTCTTGCGTTGAAGAATTCTGAATGGTCATCAGTGGAGCAAACTTTACACACCTGGCCCCAGTTGTTCAAAAGTTGGATAGCGCTATCCACCGGATAAATCTCTATCCAGTGGATAACGCAATTGGTTTCCCTAACACTTATCCACTAGATAGTGATTTATCCGTTGGATAGCGCTATCCAACTTTTGAACAACTGGGGCCTGGTGGAGTCGCCCCAGACTCCAACACATTTGACTTCTCTCTTTTATTCCTCCTTCTGACCAACATTTGTGGACTCTCCCCTCCCCCGACAGGGTGGCACACTAAGTCAATCATGGAATTGAGGCTGCGGGAGGCGACTTTCAGAATCCTAACTTTGTCGGTGTAAGCGAAACAGGTAAACATGAATTGTCGCTCCGCGTTGTTTTAAACGCACGCATCACCTCAATATTCTGAATTTCCAGCCTAGTACCCAGGCGTTCTCCTCTCGCTCAAACGACTTGGCGCGAAATTTCGTGACGTCACCAAATCGCACCAAGTCGAGTCGAGTGAGCGGGAGGAGAATGCCTGGGTACTAGGCTGATGAATTTCCATATGATTCTCAAAGAGGCCCACCTTCAGAAAGGTTTCCATAGATCCGTAGTCGTTCTTCACGCCCTCACGTGATCCCATACATCTTCCAAGTCCTCAGTGTTTCTTTCCAAAACGGCTCACCTTCTCATCAACTTTGCTCTCCACTTCGTTAATTTTCCCCTCTAAATGGTTGTAACTTTCTTTTAAGTCGTTTATTTCTTCTGCTGTTTTTTTTCCAGTGCCTCCAGCCTTAGCAAGATGTTCCTGAGTTGTAGCTCCTTTTGGTCGTTGGCTTTAAGCAGAATTTTCATATTGGCGAGTACACGGTCAAGCTTGTTTGAATTGTCGACGGCTGCCATTTGGCTTGCTGTCTTAGATTTTGACCTTGTACGACTACCCATCCGCTTGTCAGCCATAAATAGTCGATAAAAGTTAAATAATACCGCCTCATCCTAACTCCTTTAGTTCTTTCTCTTCTGTTCGTCTCCATGTGTCAGTGGGTCTCCCTCTCTTTCTCTTGCTTTCGGGTGCCGTAGGTCGTTATTAACTAAGGAAATATTCCAGCCTGCTCTTGATTGGGGTGTGAAGAAAAGGTGCTATGAGCTAAGATGTCTCGAATGTTTATAGTATCCCCGCAATGAACACACATGGAGGTGGTCTTCAAATTATCTTAGCTTTGTACGAGGATCGTCAGCCAGGATACTAAGCATTATTTGATTTCAGTTTAAAGCGAAATATTTAACATGTGATCAAGCTATGTTTTCTACCCGCTTCCTGAAACATTCAGGCCGTAGAGGCGGGACAAAAAATCATTTTCCGTCTCGCCTTTACGGCCTTTACAGCCTGATAACGAGCGAGCCACATAAGAGTGTATGAGCGCGACCTGGCTGATCACAGGTTACTAAATGTGTTTGATTGCTTTGTTACTGAGTTGTTGGACCAATCCCATCTGTACGGACCCTTTTGACATTTCGAATTGTGTTGAGTAAAAACACCGATTACTTGTATCAAGATATTTTTAAGTAAGACACTTCTGGAACTCTTGCGCATTTCTACTGCGCGCGCCCATTTATGTATTTATGACGTCACAAAAAGCGTTGCAACACAGAAGTCGAGAAAGTTTTGGATGGAAAAGGAAATTAATATTGTAACATAGTACCAGCAACAACTCAGCAACAGGACTACTGGGTGAACTTTGGAGTTTCGGTAAGAACCATACGAATGTGGTTTACACAAATCACTTTTTGTTTTACGAGTTTATTATATATTTCTGTTCGTTCTCTAGTCTTTTCTTCCAAGGACTGAAAAAATGGCCAGAAAATCTTGGAATCACGAGAGTTAAAAGGCTTGAACTAACTGAAGAGCAACATGCATGTAGCTACAGACTCTTGTATAAACGGAGCTATCGTAGTGAGGGGATTAGGTCCAGCTACAAAAATCCCTAAAAATAGCCTTGAACTCTCCGGTTTCACCTCTAAAAATTCCATAAAACTCCTAAAAATCTCTTAAAATCCTATAATATAAAAAAAAAATGGGTGACCTGTGGTGAATATTTTATGGCTTTGGTAGGCTTTTTGCTAGCGCCCTCAGTCTCAGCCAAATCAGCAAGCTCTGCTGAGCCCGTCATTTTGAACTCACTGACAGCAAGGCCTAAGCAATGCTGGATTATGGGTAAAACCACTGATCGATACTGTGAGGGGGCATCAAAACATTGCAAACAAAGACTTCAGGATCGCTTGTGACGAAACTTTTCCAAGTTTTAATTTTTTTTTATAACAAATGAACAATAAACCTTGAAAATATTCACCAAATTCTTTACAAATCTCTCCAAATTCCTATAAATCCTATAGTCTTCTAAAAATGCCGTTAACTCAAAAAATCCCGAGAAAAATCCGGATTTTTGTAGGTAGGCCTAGAGGGAATTTTTTCTAGTTTCCTCTTTTGTAAGTCAAATTACCTTCAATTCTTTTATAGAAGGGATTCAGGTTTAACAAATGAAGCGTGTTATGTCTGCAATTGTTATTAGCATAACCACTTTTTGGTAACATAGGGTTGCGGGAGGTCTTCCCTTGGAAGATGATGTTGCAGGACACAATTTCAGTTTCAGCGATTTCCACAAATATTCCTGCGTTACTTTTCGCAACAGTCATGAACGATTTTACCGAGATATTCTTAAAACTCAAAAAGAAGGAAAGCTATTGCATTTATGGTTTTAGAGAAGTTCGCGCTAATTGTGGATGCACATTCTTACTACTCACGTAATACATGTGAAGGGTGCTCTTTCCCTTTTCTTGGGGGAATCAGGAGATACTCGCTGTATTTTTTTTCAACAAGCGTACCGTTTCAAAACTTAATACACAAACTTACTGTTCTTTTCCTTTTAATTTAGTCTTCTTCTTATTAGCTTTCTACAGCTCCTTTTCTTCTTCTTCTTCTTCTTGTTCTTCTTCTTCTTCTTCCTCTTCAAAACTTACAATTCTCTCTGTGTTTTACAATTCTCTATTTATAGTTTTTCTAATATTAATTGCGTGTATATGGTTGACAATAATCTTGACAAGATAGAAACTAATTATCACATAATTAAAATGAAAGGCTCAGTTTGCTTGAAAAGATTTTACACAACTAAAGAAGAAACTTACTAACAAATAAATATCTCTAAAGTTATAACTAAACTTTAAACTTAGGCTAACTGCAAAACGAGGACAGCGCCCCTATTCATACCAGTGGGAACTTATCTAAACCTAAAAATCCAAGTTTGTTCTAGCTAATTAATAAGGAATTTTAGAAATACTTTTAGAAAGGAAAATTATCACGATTAAGGACAGACGTGTCAACGTTGCAGCCGGGATGTCCCGGCATCGACGGCAATTCAGAAGTGCTATTTTAGAAATCACGTAAAATAAACTCTTTCTTATTCTTGGTAATCCTCTAAATGAAAAGTTCCACAACTCAAAAACACAACATACAAAATAAGGTGTGTAGAATTCTTTATCAATTATATTTGGGTAGATACATTATAGGTTTATTTGCTTTAAAAGGGGGGTTCACTTAATTCTTATCAATTTTAATTATTTCTAGCATATTTTAGTAAACCATCTTGCGACATACATGTCGCAGTGAATTTCACCATGAAGGGCTGGTAGCCGCTGAGTTAACTTCGCCTGCAGTTAACTGTCTAAAATGGACGGTGACCCACATTTTATTGGATGGATAAGTTTCATTTCCAATTCTCGACATTTGACACCGCCCGCTAGATTCTATACTGTTTTCACACGAGGTCCAGTTTCAGTCAGTAGTTGAACTTCAGAAAAGTCACGTTTTCGCTGACCGGTATCAAGCTGCGACCCGCCACTCAAAACTAAATCATGTTTGTCAAATTACAGTTTTAAACCGAGTTATTTCTGAGTGAAGTAATCGTATGAGAAGCTATAAGCACGTTGCGTAAAAAAAAAATAAATAAATAAATAAATAATAAATCGACTTTAACGAGGGTGACACTAAACAGTTTTTCAACTCACAAACCTGAGGCCCTCGGATTCAAGATCGAATTGGAATTTAAAAATTATGCTTTGTTCTGTACAAACATCAAATGATTACGCGGTTTGTGGTGCCCCCCGGATGATGCAACGCAGATCTACGCAGAGCAGTCGCCAGTTGATTAAATTTGCTCAACAGTCCACTTTACAGTTGTGTTTTTAGTGACCTGGGGCCCGTTTCTCCAAACTCCCGGTAACTTTCCGGGCCCGTTAAGTTTTTTTTCGAACTCATTTATTTATCAGCTAATGGTAATTATTGGCGCAAACTTAGCGATATGCTTCACGAAATTATAAAGATTAATATTTAGCATTCAAAATCAATAAAAATTATATAGCTATTGGAGAATATTGTGTGCCTGAAATAGTTTTCGGGCCGGGAAGGTTATCGGGAGTTTCGAGAAACAGGCTCCTGGCCTTTGAATGGAAGCGAGGCTGGAGTTGACCTTGTTTAATACAAACCCTCCCGCTTTTCATAAATAAACGCAAACTAGTTAGCATGAGAACAACATGATTTACATGTGAAAAGCAGGAGGGTCTTTATCAAAACAAGGTCAACTCCAGCCTCACGTCCACTCAAAGGCCAGGTCACTAAACACACAACTGTAAAATGGACTATAGGCCACTCATACAGAACTGCATTTCAGTACTTTGTGACTAACAGAGATTGGGGCTATCGAGTAAAGAAGACATTTTCCAATACTATTAGAATGGTCTTTTTAGATATATTATCTTGGAAACAAAGTCGGTGACATGCAAATTGCTTTTGCATTTCTGACAATAGCTAACAGTAAGTAGTAAGTCTTACAAAAAAAATCAGAAGTTTGTCCCGTGAACGTCCTTACATGTAAGGGCAGGAAGTGTCTTCGCGAGTTTTGAGAATCACTCAGATTCCGCACATTCAAAGCTGGACTATTGAAACGGACCTTGCATAACTGAAAGTAGCGTTCTAATGCCTATCAAAGCAGGCATGTCATATGGTTGGACGAGGGGGGGGGGGGGGGGGGGGGGAGGAAAATAAGGAAAGGAAAGGCCACAAACCAATTACTTCAAAGATTTTGTAAGTTGCATTTTTAATAAACAAGTCGATATCTTCAAGGCAAGCGGTTTGCAAGCTGATAAATGACTGATGATGACGCAAGAAACGAATATTACACAAAAAACGGTCATAATGACGATATATACAAAACAACAGCTTCTATAAATTGCTTGGATTGATTTCCTTCCACCTGGGAAGTTTATGTACAAAAAAATACAAAATTAAACTAGTGTTATCTGCGGTGCCTTCCGTGGTCGCGTCCCTTGTCCCTTGACCGGTAGTCCACGCCATTCCTTTCCCGATGTCTATCGTCTCTTTTCTTCGTTTCTCGGCCATGTTCGTATTTTTCACGATGCCGCTTGGTTCTCACCGGACTCCGGCTCCTGCTTCGTGATCTACTTCGGCTCCGTGACAACGGCGACCTACTTCGTTCCCGCGTCTTTTCCCGCTTATAAATATTAACACTACCATCAGTTCTCGACTTCTTCCGAACGTACTCGCCGTCATATTTCCGAGGACGCGTTCGTCTTTCTTCGTCCCTTCCTCGGCTCGGGCTTCGTCGTCGTTTACTCTTGTCAGTCCCCTTCTGTTTCTCTGGGCTTTCATCGCTACTGTCAGACTCGCTTTCGCTGAGATTGTCAGGGCTAATCGATATGCTGTAGCTTCTTGATCGGCTCCTACTTCGGCTGCGTGTTCGGCTTCCCGAACGACTCCGAGAGCGGCGATTGACTGGCGATCTGCTGCGACGGCTTCCTCGGGCGACTGGGCTTAAATGACAAGGCAAACAAAACTTTTCACTAATAAGCCATAGAAAGTGTTGAGTTCGCGTCTCTAGCATGAAATTCTTATGGCAATTTTTTTCAAACTATCACTTAATTCTCGTGTTGTCGAAACCAAAGTTCTTTTTCTTTCTTCCTTTTTCCCTTTTTCGGTTGGCCTATAAACCTTAAGAGTGACAAGCATCTAATATCTCCTTACAGTGGCACTACTTGATGAAACATACAGGTCATGAGAATAAACGAAATGATGACCACAGATAAAATGTCGAGGTTTAAATTCTCCCAACTAGTAACATAAGAAATATATTGAAAACAACGACGGGAATTCGGATGTTAATGATTTATAGGGTAATTTACTGAGTGCACGGATCTCATTAGGCACAAACTACAGCTACTGACGTGTCCCTGAAGGGAGTGATGAAGAGGCGTCAAAGAGTAAGAAAATTATTTACCGTTCTTTGCGGCTTGTCCTGCTGTCTTCTTCTGTCTTAGAGGAGCTTTTCTTCTTTTTGTCATCTACTTTGTTGGCAGCAGATGATGGAGAAACTTTACTTGGTGAAGAAGGTCTTGACCCTGAATCGAACACAAAATAGCTGTTACTTGTAACAAATTCTTTTTTATTACTGCCAAATCTGTTATCTCTAGAGTTCAGTGCACCTAACATTAAAATCAAAATCGAAAATCTTCAATCCGTTACAATGTAAAACATGAAGCCGTCACTACAGACAAGTGAAAGCTGGCGGTTCAAGTTTTCAAGACCTAAAGATGAAGACCTCAGTCCACATGTAACAAAGGCCTAAACAATAAGTGGTGAGTTTTGTTGTCGTTTGGCCCAAAAATGTCACGTCTTTCAATAACAATGCGAACTGTGAAGCTCAAGGTTCATCGCAGCAAATCTTAAGAGGTTTAGCTCGACAAGTTCGATTTTTGTTTCATGACTTGTTGGTTGTGGACATAATTTTGATGGACAGCAATCGTTGGTTGGGTAAAAGAGTCGATGCAAAAACATTTTGGAAACATGACCTTACCAACAATTAAAAATCCTTATCAAACTCAGTTTTGAGGTAGAATTAAGAATTTCTCTGACTTGATGCAAAATTCCCTGACTTTTCCCTGAACGTGGCAACCCCGAGAGTTCAAGTGCTATTGAGAGGCATATCAACACTGTTGATTGTACCTGTACCAGGCCTAGAGTCATCCCGAGTCGCTGTAGCCCCCCCTGTAGGAGACAGGTTAGGAGTGGTGTTACCAGCTGCAGCTGCACCATCTGGTTTGCTTTCCTTCTTTTTCTGCTCCAGCTCCTTGCGAATTTCTCCAACAGCCTTTTGAAGGGTATCCAAGTTGGCCTGCAACGAACCAGAACAGAAGGTTTACAAGGTGCCTTCTTGTGCACATAAACCTCACGTTGTCCACATTTCCTTGCTAGAGCAATGCTCATTGGGAAATTAATGGGATCACTTCAGAACACAAACTTACAATTCAGAGTAAATTATTTGATTTCTAATTAAACAATAGAGTTATTCAGTCGAAGGCACTATCGTGTGATAGCTTGCCTGAGGAAATTTGACGTTCACAACAAATATCAGCCCGAGAACGTAGTTCGAGGGCTTATATGAAGTTTGAACATCAAATTTCTGAAACCTATCACACATAGGGCCTGAGACAGAAGGACTCTATTGGTTTAATTGTACAACGCTTGATTTTGAGCGAAAATTGCCAAAAACGGGCATTATGCGCTGATAGGCGCCCGCTGAGGATAGACACTATCGCGTTCACGTGATGGATTTCGACCAATGGGAGTACGCCAAAATTTAGCTTTCTACTATGAGGCCCTTTAGTTTCTAGTTTGCCAAGCACATTAAATTGGTCAAATGTCTGTAAATAATGAGATACCAAACCAAACCCCGATGCTAAACGCGAAACCAAAAGGAAAATTTAAGCCGCGTAAGTATGCTCGCGCAGCTTTCACGTGCTTGTTACCGGATGAATATTGAGTTTGATTGGTTCATTCCAATTGCTATGACTCAACTTTCAAAATCAACGCTGCCAAACTCGGCAAGCCAAAACAGAAAAACTCTCGCCAGCAAATATTTGCGAGTCAATCTAAACAATCGAGTTTAAGACCTCTGTGAATGGTCAGAGGTAATAACTAAGACTGAACTTTGTTGAAAAAGTACTGTAAGGAAGCATTGTAGCATTCACGATGCCTGGAGGAACACAATGGGTTAAAACAAACAACTATACACTTCCGTACAATGACGCCCTTAAAAAACCTCTCTTCAAACTCTTTGAAATCAACCATTGAGCAAATCACTTATCACTTATAGTACGCATTAAAATATCATAAAACAATTTATGTGAAACTTGACATTCTAACACTGTGCTGAAACATTACCTTTGGTCTCATATACAAACTCAATAGAGTCACACTGATTTCCTGTAAAAAAAAGAGAGAGAAACACTCACAAAATGGTCAAACCAAGAAAATCATTTTGCATCCTAAAATAAATAATTTACATGTATGCTCAGCATAGAATGACAATCAAACCTCGAGGTCTTCTAACTTAGCACCAAAAAGCTCCCACCACGGCGGTCTGGTTGGCAAACAAATCTACAATAAACAAAGCGAACAAGCGTAAGCATCTACAGCAGAAGACTCGGATTTTAATTTTTTTTCTAGAGTGCAGCATAACCACGATCGAAAATGCATTGGCACACAAGATGTCCACTTGTGCATCAGGGCCCGGTTGGATAAAGGAACTTAAGATTAAGTGGGATTTTTTTGCAAGCGTTCCGTGTGTTCCGAAGTATTTTCTTGTGCTCTCTTTGTGTTTCTGTCATCGGTCGAGTTATCCGTGCTACCGTGCAATAAAATTCTCCAGATCAAAGGGAATGGTTGCAGAATATTCGCACTTAATCTTAAGTTGCTTTATGCAACCGGGCCCAAATGCGGTGCAAAAAAATGTCAGCAAGAAAGCCTACGTTCTTATTACCAATAAACATCTTGAAAACATCAAATGTTACCCAACAAAATGTTGTCAATGATGTTATAAAGAAAAACTAGTGTTATCAAACCGATGTTGTAAACTGAAAGAGACTCGATATTATGTTTTTTGCACACGACCATTTAGTCATTTTGCATTGCCTAGAGTGCACGTGCATTTTCAACCTTACAAACACCAATTTGCTGTTGAATCTCAAGTAGTATACAAGAAGTTTAAAAATTTTAGGTCTCTTTTCACTAGAAGGGACCTGGCAAAACATCTGTGGACAACTGGGATATCATAAGCAAAATTTCCACAATAAATCCTAATCAGTGGTAATGAACCATAAACCTTGACGATATGCGGGACCAAAGAAATTTTTTCTCTCATTCAAAAGCACCACTAAAGGTCCGGAGGTGGGAAAAAATGGTGCGAAAAACGGATTACTATTGCAAAGCACTCTAGTTACACTGAATTTCATGTCAAATTGATATGCCCAAATAAATAATTTGTCCCACATTAATGAAATTTAATGCAAACATTATTAACGGTACATACCCCAAGTTGTCTTGCAGAGAGGAAAATGCAGGCACAACCTATGGTCTCAGGAGGGTACCTCACAAAAACATTTGTACGAAAACTATCATTCATGAAATTCCTGAGAAAAAGAAACAGCAATAACAAAAGCTGTGAATGAATGTACTCTAGAATCTCACTGGACACACTTTATACACTCATTAACAGAAAGACTTCGAAGATTTAAACAACAGACATTACTAGGCATATGAAGTGAATGTCCCATTTTTAAAGAGAAGGAAGAGCAATGTATAATGTCCAAGAGAAACAAAGAAAGGCAAATGAAGGTTGTGTACTTTGTGAACGGTCAAAACGCCTCACAGGAAAAAAAGCTGTGTGGTGACAATGTAGAATATTACAACACAAAAGTCCTCTGAACCTAAATAAACAGTTTCATTCTAAAAAACATGTCTATTTTAGCAAGTAGAGACTACAGTGTACTGTACTACTAGTGTACACAGGACATCTAACAAATTGAAAATGTTTTGATGAAATTCTTGCACCGTTAACACGACAAATAGTAACAATACTATGAACACTTTAAAGGTGTACGATGCACTCGTTGGAGCATTTCTGTGATGTCTTTAAAACTGCCGTGTGCTCATACAACAACACTGCATTTGGCACATCTTTATTACTTAATACTGTACATACCAGGCCTGCTGGGCTAACATTGTGTTGGTTTCGCATTCTAGAATTTGGAGGTACATTATAATAATCTGACGACAAAAGGAAGAAAACGCGGGTCAAATCTACAGCAATACATCAAGAATTTTTCTCACTATTCCTTCCATAAGCAAACACATTAATTAAAATCGCTGCAAGGAAGTCTTTAAAAGACAGATTCATGTAATTAAGCACTTTAAAGCACGGTTGAACATCTCTACAAAAAGTCCTTTGGACAGGATTCACGAGTCATTGCATCTAAAGGTTGTTGTTATGAGGAGATTTTAAATATCAGTGTATAAGTCAGTGGACTGGCAGAGCAGAAGACTGTTGCAGTGCAGATGTTCGAGAGTGAATATTTATTTACAGCGAAGAATAAGGAGCATTAAACAAAAATTAAAAGTCACCAAGATTAACAGAAATGGACATAAACAGTGCATGTTTGCTACAGGATAAAACCCCGTTATTTAAATAGAAGCTCCTATTAATAGCTTACCTTGTGGGGGTGCTTAACATGAACACAAAAGCCAAGTTCCTGAAAAAGAGAAACAATCAATAACAAGATCTAAAACTAAGCTGTCACAAAATGTTCTGGACATGAATCTGAAACTGTGGGAAAACAAAAAACTCAACACTGGTGGGAATTGCTTCTGAAAAACCAACAATGTTCTTTTAGGGTCTAGCAGATGTCACCATGAGTGTGCACTGGTTTTGGACAAACAATTCCAGCCTTTTCAAGGATGTTAGTTCATTTAAGGCTTTTAAACCAAAATTGTACTTTAAATACAAGACAGATACACGCTAGATTCAAAAAGGACCTCAGGTCCAGTTCAAACGTGGAACTCAAAATGTACCAAATCTAATGCAGTTGAGCAAAAGCTATTGCTTGCTCAACACTGTAGATAAAATTCAACAAGTTGAATGCTTTGGCCACTCTGCAAAATGATGTTGAATAAACAAAGGGGTTTAGTTTCTAAAGAAACTGTGGTACTGCATCGGCAGGGACTTGAAACACAAAATTTTGGATTTATCAACTGAGTTGATAAGGTAAACTGGCCACCATAAAGAGATTGAAAGCTGATGTTTTGAGCGTTTTGAGCCTTTCTCTGACGAAGGACTAATGCTTAAAATGTCAGCTTCGCATAGCTTTACGGTGGCCAATTTACCTTATCAACTCAGTTGATAAATCCAGAATTTTGAGGTTGAATAAAGTCTGATTGCCATCACTGTGAACAGATCAATGTTGAATTTGTTGCCTTTAACAGAACAGTCTAAACAATCAGAGGAAAGCTTACAAAAAAAAGCTTTTTATTTCATACATATTCTGTATTACCTTTAGGAATTGGCTGGAAAATTCTGTCACTAACCTTCAATATCCTTCTTTCAGCTTTGATGACCTGGTTCTTTAGGGCAAAGTAGCTATTACCCATATATTCCATGGGTTGAATAGGCCTGAAACAACATTACTTGGAACATGACATTTCAACCTAAAAAGCTCTAACTAAATACCAACACAATGTACTGCCTTGCCACCTCCAACCGCATAACCTCGCCTCTCTTAGAGATCCAAACGGACAGACACCAAATGTACTGGGTGGTTAGCGAGTAAAATACGAAAGATCAGCAAAAATGCTCCAGTCTATTTACGTGTAACTTAATGTCACTTTAAATTGCACTCACAGCTTTTAACCCTTTTAGCCCCAAGAGTGACGAGAATCTAATTTCTCCTTACAATATCACTAGTTGATCAAACATACAGGTCACGAGAATAAAGGAAATGATCACCAAACATGAAATGTGTTGATGTTTAGTTAAATTCTCCCAGCTAGTAACATAAGAAATATATGGAGAACAGTGAGGAGAATCTGCATATGGATATTGGGGCTTAAAGGGTTAACTGTATGGGAGTGAGAAGGCAGTGATAGCTGCTTGACTGGAACAAGTGAAATGGTACATCAGTACAAAATAATCTTATGGCTAATATTAAAGGAAAAAAAACTACAAAATCTAACAACATTTATAACCAGTGCACCATTCAGCTCTGTTCACATGACCCTTAAAACTTACATTACCTGTACTCTTATTTCACTCAAGGTGCGAAAAATTTTTTGCTTCTATGAGGCACATTGAATAAAATGAAATCTTTGGATTTGTTTGTGTATGTGTTTTCTACATGACAATATAATCAAGAGGAGTATTGCCACTCACTTTCACATTCTGAATTTGCCCAACCCTTTAAACCCTAATAGTGACAAGCATCTAATTTCTCCTTACAATATCACTACTTGCTCCCAACGTGCTATTTAAGAAATATGTAAAGAAGAGTAACTAGAATATGCATGTTAATACTGGGGCTTAAAGAGTTTTAAGCCTACACTCTAACTTGAGTTGACAAGGGCAAAATATTGTTATCACAAAAAAGCCAAATAGTGGTGAATATCATACTTGTAGCAGACCTGTTTAAATAACTATAGGGTGGCATATTATGTACTTGTTTCAGTGTGTTGAGTTTAAGTATTTACACTGGAAGCTACAAAATGTTTTATTTTGTGTCTATTTGAAATTATGAGTATATGAAATTCATATATTTGAACTGCGGAATGAAGAAATAAATGTAAAGAAGATCCTTGCAGTTATTAACGCAACTTATGCAGTTGCGAAAAGAAAGCCTGAAAAAATCAGGCTTGCCGGGATTCGAACCCTGACCTCTGCGATACCGGTGCATAAGTTGCGTTAATAACTGCAAGGATCTTCTTTACATTTATTTCTTCATTCCGCAGTTCAAATATATGAATTTCATACACTCATAATTTCATCTTCATCTTTCCCGGGTATATTACGAACCAATTTAATGACCAGCTCCCAGTTGGCTTGTTAGCTCAATTGGTTAGAGCGCTGCACCGGTATCGCAGAGGTCAGGGTTCGAATCCCGGCAAGCCTGATTTTTTCAGGCTTTCTTTTCGCAACTGCATAAATTGCGTTAATAACTGCGAGGATCTTCTTTACATTTATTTGTGTCTATTTCTTAATGATAAATTAGCAGCAGAATTCTTGACAATGTAAGCCATGGAAGTCTCACATGACAATAAAAAACATCTACAGTACATAAAACTGGGAAAGCTGGACAGTGTCAAGATATGTCTACTACCCATCTCATCTCAGATTCTATCCAGGAAGTTCTTGTCAGTCTCCCTGAAGCAGCAAAACCAAGCCACTATTGTTCGATAGAAAAGACAAAAGAAGGAAAATACCTAACACCCAATTCCACAAACCTGATTTGGCAGCCAAAATTTTTGGTCACAAAAACTGACTCCCCGAAACACGAAAGTGATTTGTTATCAAATAACTATTTAAGTGGTTGTGGGAAAATACTAATGTCTAACATACGACTGCAGTAAAAGTTAACCTTCACTGTTGCTCCTGGTTGAATAATGGTCACAAATCAAAGCATACATTGAAAACTAAAGTAAAGTCTGCACAGAAGAATAAAACTTGCTGTAAGTGTCAGTACATTATTCATATGTTTTGTTACAAACATCTACAGCCAAGGTTAAAGTTACCGTCATTTTAGTTTGGGCGGCATTGTGCCATGGCAACGATTAGAGGCATCGACTTGCAAAATGGACATTTCAGACTCATCTCAGTCCACTAGCTGAAACTGAGCCATGGCAGCATGCCCACGCCACGTGGACACCCTCATATGAGTCAGGATTCCCAGCTATGTTTACATTAATTTAAACTTTGTGACAAACTTATCTTCTGCAGTTTACAGGGTCCATAATCAACACTGCAGGATCAAGGTCCACTTAATCTGCTTTGCACTCTAGCCTCCTTTCTACAATTGTCATGTTTGTTTTGTCTTGATCCATACTTTCAACAGCTTGCATGTGTGGAAATGCCAATTGGATACACGTCTTGCAGTGGGCAGCCAATGGACTCACAAGTAGAAGCAAGTTGCAATTGTCATTTCAAAGCAGCCACGCACATGTGCCACTAGGAAAGAAAACAATACTGTGAACAACTCACGCTAACTTGAACTGAGATGAGAAACCTGTGAAAACTTGCAGGAAGTTGACTCTGATAGATATAAACAAAAAACAGAGTTGCAAGTTGACACAAGTTGAGCTTGAATTTTGACTTGTTTGACAAGGGGTTTTATGAAACCATCCAATACAGAGGTCCACTCCATTAGGGCCAGTAAATTAAACAAGCCTGGCATTCAGAAAGAGGTTGGATTATGGCAGCTTTCAGGTTTACACTTGATGTTTATTATGCCCAACACAATGTTATGCATGCAATTCACTATGATTGCTGGTAATTACAACAAGCACAAACAAAGCTAAGATCCAGGGTTACACAGATTGAGCTGGCAGGGAATTTTACTAATTAATTAAACAAATTATAATTCTTAAATAGACAAGTGGGCACCCTTTAAGGCCCAATAGTGGATTAGCATCAGATTTCTCCTCATCATATCAGTGTACACAGTGTACACATACAGGTCATGAGAATTTAGCAAATGATCACCAAAGATGAATTGTCATAATGTATAAATAGGTTCTCCCAATTAGTAATCAATAAAATCTATGGAGACCACTAAGGAGAATTTGTATAATGATGCTGGGGCTTAAAGGGTTAACTCATTTTCTGTAGCATGAAGAAACTGGGGGCATTAATGCTCCACTGGATGCAACGTTAGTGTATTGCAGGATGACACCCCAGCATTATGTTAGCTTCCCCCATTGGTTCAATAGTACCCATTCATACACCAGAGTGTAGAGAGACAATGTGGAGTGAAGGTGCTGATATACACTCGATTGAAAAAAACGTCGTATCATAAGTCTAAACCATACAATGTGAGACCCATATGCTTTCTGGGAAATGTTCATGCAATAACTGCATTTGCATAATCAGCGAGTGATTGCTTTCATACAGTACTAGAACAACACAGTATTTTTTTACTTCTGAATAGTTTTGCAGCAAAAATTGTCTTTGTTCGTGAACGAACGAAGACAAACTTTTGCAAATTTCGCACTGTATTTTTCTTTATAGGGCTTAATTTGGCCCTTATTCAGTCCATTTGGCCACTTTCAGAAAGGCTTGCACCGTTTCCATTACCACTTGCAACTCACTGCAATCAACATCAGTCGCAAGAGAACAGTCTTTAATTTTGAATATGCAAATGTTATAATACGTCTACCCATAAATCCATTGGGTATCATCGTTAAGGGTTTAGACTTTTCACGTTGCAATGTTTTTCAATCGAGTGTAAAAGGAAAGAATGTACAAAGAGAATCAACTGCACTTAGTTGCCAACTGTCGAAGAAAAGCTACAAAAACTGATGCATGTCCTACTTATTGATGGCACAACATGACACTTCCAGTACAAACTCAGCAATTAGAAAAGGCAAAGCATTCTTCTCAGATTAAAATGCACTGCACACTGAAATGTGCAGGCTGTCCAACAAAGGATTGCTTCAATTTTACAAGTCAAAAAGCCAGATCTATACTGATGATATTTTAAGAGTACTGTAATTTACCAAATATGGTGCCTTTGCCATGTAAGTAAACCATTTATTATTACACACACACGAAAAAGAAAAATGACACGACCCTTCAAAATAATTTTCGCTAACATTTACAGCCCATTTCATTGTCTTACACAGACCCACACTTTTCACACAAATCATCAACTACGATTCTTGGTTACGATTTGATCATAATCAGCCTTGTGAAAATTGGCTTTACGTTTACTGCACTGCAGTTGTTGAGTATAAGTGTATTCAAATAAAAGGGTAGCAAATGGTAAATTTGAGACTTTGCAAGACAGCGAGACAATCTTTTTCTTGTGCAATTCCAAGACTCTTTCAATGTTAAATTGCGAGATCAAGCTTTTAGAGTTTTCTAAATGCAAGCCCAAAACTTTTTAAGACTTAAAAATTCAAACCCAAAACTTTCAGATCAGTTTCAGGCAACTTAAGATGCTTGGCTTAAGGAGATCAGAACTTCAAGATTCAGCCCTCTAAGAAGTATTCTAAAAGGCTTCACAAAGAGATCGAGATCCTGAGGTGGCTACCTGGTGAGAAAAATAAACACTCCAAAACTGTTTTCTGACAGTTCAAGTCTCGAGGACACAAAGAATAGCTTAAAAAATGAGATTGGGAGACGCTTACAATTCAGGAGAAATTTTGCAAGAACCTAATTTTTGGTAAGACCATTTGCCACCTCTAAATAACAAACCAACTCTGATGTTATCTGATAACAAGGAACTTTTAATAATTTTTGAAAGTTAAATTTAGTGTTTTGGTCATTTCTAGGTGAAATCACAAGGAGCAAATCATGGCTGCTAAGTCATTGTGTCTACGACGAGATGGAGGACATAGTGAGAAAAAAGGTAAGCGGTAACTACAAAGTCTTGACAAACCGTTGTTTAAAATCAAGATTATTTGAAAGCTTGACTTTTTCAACAGGTAACCCACCAACTGGTAGTGGATAATTTAAACAAGACAAATATAGTGTAGCCTTAATTTATATTTTATGGTGAAATACCACACAGTGAAGAAATCTTAACCCATCATTTGGTAAGCATTTCTCTAAGATTTCTCTAACATATTGAACTCTAAGAGTTGCACTAAATTAGTTATGCAAATACATTTCAATGATAGAAGAGCTCAGTGCTGCAATGTATAACCTTTTGTGGTCAATGGACAACAGGAAGCATTCTCTGCTGTGGATGACTTTAAAAGGTTGCCCTTAAGTAAAAGCATCAGTATGTTATTGACAAGGATGTCATTTACATGACTCAGAAACTAGCAACCATGATCCTTTTATAGTCACCTTTCAGCAAATCCACGTTTGTTAGGAAAGGTTGCTTACAACAGTGATGTAAGTACATACTGCTTTTCCCAGAATTTATTACCTGTTTAGTGTGCCATTGCAAAAATAACCACTTTAAAAGTGATTCTCTCACTTTCTGCCCTCCACATTTTCTTTTTCCATAAGTTTATCCTCATACAAGTTTCATAGCAACACCTTACAACTCTTATCTTTTGAAATTAATTTTTGCTGTGAGCCAGGCAAGATAATTAGTTAAAATTAAAGCTAAGAATGCCTCCTGGGAAAATATTAGGCCTGGGGTAATGCCCAAGCGCTAAATAATTACCTGCCTCATCTGTCCTATAAACCCAAGAATTCCGTATTTAATCATACCAGGTTTTTTTTGAGTCATTTGATTGGGAGATTGCACGAAGATACTAGATCAAAAACATCAGTAATCCATTCACTCCCAACCGTTTTTTTTCAAAGCCCACCATTTTAAAGCAAGGACGCCTTAGTTTGGCTCCTGTCCGCTCAAATCCTGGTGCATATGTCTATACATTCATCTGCAGCATGGAAACTAAACTTATCTTCCATTAACGAGGTTATTTGGCAAATTTGATTTTGGGCATGCACACAATTCATGGTTTTTGAACAAGAAAAACACTGTACCCAGTCGTCTTTTCGTGTTTTAGCAATTTAAATTTTTTTTTTAAGTTTGTAGGCCACTTGATGGTCTTTCTTCAGGTTAGAAAAGATATCAACTAAACTTTCAGGAAAGAGGAAATTTGCAACTGGAAGTGTCAACCAGCACCAAGGCCAAGTTTTGCATCAATTTCACAAGGAAACATTTTTCCTTTTTCTGTGTAACTCTGGTCTATTTTAAGTGAATGCAACAGTTCAGGCACTTTTTGTTAGAAGTGTGCCAGGTGCATCAACTGGTTATCAAAAAGATCTGCTGTCACTCAAAGTGATGATGTCAGGAACTGAACAAGGACTATGGTCCTTTACAGGTGGCTTTGGCCGGCACAGGAGTCTGTGGGTTAATGTAGAAATGTGTGCTTATCAAACAGATGACAAATGCAGGGCTGGGTGGCCACATTAGCTTGCAAAATCATTTCTACTACAGAGAGTACACCAGTAGAAATGTTGCTACCAGCTCGTCTGGATAATGAAGTAATGGCATATAGCTTTACTTTTACTGTAAATGGAGAGGACTAGCTCCTGGAAGGACCCAGTACAGTTAGTTTGTTCCCAAGGACCCATAGATTCCCATAAGCAAGGTCAAATATGACCAAGCCTTTCTTCTGGACACAAATACATGGTCACAAAAACTGAAATGACAGTGTAAAAATGCCAAAATGCACTCAGTCCAGAGAGTGTCTAAACTGCCACAATTTACATCCATTTCAAGAAAATTAGAAAATCAAGCATTACCACAGGACCATTCTACTGTTTAACTTGTGCACAGAACCCAGCATAGTTAAGTGGTAAAAATCAATCATTGGATTGCAAATCGATGAATCAATATTAATCGATGGTTAATCGATAACCATACCAAACTGCTTTCTTAATTAGATCGATTATCATTGATTGCCATCCATTACCAACGATTTCATTGACTCACTGCAAATTTCGTCAACAGAAAGTTTCTCCCCATTAGTCGTAATTGGATTTTGTCCTTGTGTGGGAGTTGTCATCTTAGATAGGAATTTCTATCTGTTTATCAAGAGTTTCAAAGATTGTATTAATCCCAAAATAAGCTTTCTTCCATTTCCTTGCCGTATTAATACAAATAGAAGATCATGTTTACGTTCATTGGACACCGTATCAAGGATCTCACAGATATTTGATTAAATTAAGAAGTGACGATAATCGATATTATTGATAATAATTGATATGAATCGATGCCAATTATGATTATTGATTATTGATCGATGAAAAATCACTCAAATCTTGGTAATTGATTAATTAACCCAGGACATAACTGCAAAGGTCTTCCACCTATGAAATCTCACATCTCCAGTACACATATTCATCTTCCACGGGTATATTACGAGCAGCCTTCAGTTGGCTTTCTGATCTCAACCATGTAAGTTGCATACAAAACTGTGAGTCTTCCATGTATTAAACCTTTTTCATTATATAGACAAGAGTGTTTTAAAGGAGAATAGACAACTTATAAAGTTCATACGTAAACTACACCTGGGACTCGAGTGGCGTATTTTCCATATCCTCACTAGTCAGGGCTGGACACTAACTTTTCAGCTTAGTAGCCTAGTGGCTAGTGAGAGGTTTGATTTCACTAGCCAGATTTTTTTTGCATAATCTCATGCTGTGTGTAATTTTAAGCCGAGTTAAGTACTGTAAAAATGCCTCTCTGTAATCTCAAGAGTGAAGAACTTGAATGTTGACCATTTCTTCCAATGGTTAAAGATCCTCACAAGGTATTCGTGCGTTCAGGGCAAATTTGCAGGCAAGATGATATTCACGCCTATCTTTATCATGACCAATATCTCGAATGGACAAACCTATTATGATGGGACAATAAATTACGGAGAAACAAAGGGAAGGAAACTAATGTCGCACTAACATACGAATACCCTGGGTACCAGAGGGTTTTTTTCCCGCTAGCGTCGTGCGAAATCGGCCGGCAGCTGAGCTGCGTTGGCCTTCAACCAGCGGTTTGCTGCAGGTCACAGTAGAGAACATAAGCTGCAACCAGAAAATGCACAAGAAAAGCCTCTGGCACCCAGGGTAACATATGGAAAAACGTTGAGAAGACAAGGCCAATATCGTACAGACGTTCTAACGTGCAGAGAAAAGCTAGGAAGTGTAGGCTTATCACACGAGTGCATTAACACTTTGAAAACCTTGGGAAGACAAGACCAGTATTGTGCTAACGGCGTACAGAAAAACGTTGAGAATGGAAGACTAATAAATCGACAAATGTACCTACGTACTGAGAACTGTTGTGAAGACAAGACTAATATCATACGAACGATGTTACGTAGAAAGGAAACGCTGCATGGGAAGAAAAAGTAACATACGAATGTAGTAATGAATGGAAAAAAGTTGATCGGAAGTAATAGTCAGTTTGGTTTCCATCCAGAGCTTTAGTACTTTGAAATTTTCACTAGCCAAAATGGCTAGTGAAAGTTCAAAATCTACTAGCCAAAACGGAATTTTTACTAGTCTGTGACTAGTTGACTACCGTTAGTCTTGAGCCCTGCTAGTAAGGATATTAATGACGGCATTTCACACTTTTACACTGTTGTTTGTACAAAAATACTCTCGTTTATGTGATAAAAAGGAAATTACACGATGGCTTGAAGATATGAATTTTATTTTCTTGTGTTAAAAAACAATATTTTTGTTTTTAACCCCTTGAAAATTAAATTCATATTTCCGTGCCACCGTGTAATATCCTATACATCTGCAGTTCACAAAGGATATTTCATGTATTTCTCGTCCAGTACCACTTTCATTTGAATAGTCATGCTTGTATAAGATATCAATCACTAACTCAAAAGTTAGAACTGTTCTGTAAGGTTGTCCTCAATAGGTTCATGTAAGAACAGTCTACTGACAGGAAAGCTAAAACCATTTTCTACAACATATAAGAAAAGCAAACGAGAGAACTGCTCAGTAGCTTTTACTTGATCATTCACTCTCTGTGCCTTAAAGTATGAATGTATGAAGTAACTTTAAGTACGAAGGGTTCTCTTGTGTTTACTAATCCTGCTGTTGGAATTTTCAGTATTGCTAAACAGGTTCTGTGACAAGGGTTCTCCAGTTCTCCTCCCTTCAAAAAAAAAAACCTTTCTTAAATTCCAATTTGATCATGAATCCAATGGCCACAGGTTTGCCAGGCATAGGTCTTCTAAGTGTTACATCAGTTACAAAAGGTCAGTTTGTAAGTAGAGCTCACAAGACACTTCTGTGAGGTGTCGGCCAGAGCCACAACTTCGGGAGCCACAGGAGCCACAACTTCAGCTTTCCTCCAAATTCAAGAGAAGGACAGCAGAACAGCAATAACAAGTTTTGAACATGATCGTGGCTAACATTTCCAAGCTGTACATAGCAATGGCAATGAGCGGCACTCCTTCCATCTGGAGGCATTCAATGCGCAACCACAAATTGCCTGTGTGCAGACAGGATGCCCTGCCCATATTCTCTGTTGTTGTAATTGATGTTGCGAAGGGAATACCACATAGAGAAATGATGACCTTTCCACTGAAAAATGTCTACCCAAGTTTTTCAATCACCACTCAGATCTCGTTCAAACCTGGGGAATACTGAGGGTGTGATGAGACCACTACAGCCTAGCAACAATCAACTCAAAATATAGGCTTGCCCCAAATCCATACACTGTTACATTAAGTTGACAAAAATGTACCAGCATAATTCTTGGTGTGCTATCCAGTCAGACTCTCCTTAGCCCAGACACACTTAGGGTTTAATCTACAAATTGGTAAATATGAGGGCCATGTGGACAGCCTTTGGGGACTTTAGAGGGCCTGTTCTCTCAGAAGGGACCCCAAATTATTTCAGCTACTTACAGTGTTCTCCTTATTAGGCGGTAACCGGTAAAATTTACCGCTTGTATCACCACGTGTTACCAGTTAGAAGCACACACTAAGGCCTGGATTAGAAACATCCAACAGATTTGGATTGTGACAAGATTAATTTATCGGATTGAATTACGAAAAAATTTATGTCAGTCGTAGAACATACCACGTCAGTCTTGTCTTTATTCTCATTGTCCATGCGTTCGTACAATATTAGACGAAGTCTTATGATCTCGACGTTTCTAAGTTCATTATATAATAGTCTCATCTTCTCAACGTTTCTCTGCATGTTTCTACCTTTCGTAAGATGTTAGTCCTATCTTTTTAAAGTTGCTCAGAATGCTAGTACATTCCTAAGGTATTAGCCTTCTCGACATTTTCCGTGCGATTAAGTATGTTCGTCAGTGTTGGTCTTTTCTTCACGACTGTCCACATTTCTCCGTACGTTAGAACATTCAAAAGCATTATTGCTCTCTTACTCGTCTGTATGTTAGTATATTCTTAATTAAAATGTTGTTAGTTGTATCTCCTTGACATTTCTCCGTACGTTAGCATTGTCATAGGATATTAGTGTTATCTTCTCCACGTTTATCTGTAACGTTTATTCGTAAGGTGCTGTTAGCATTTGTCTCATCTTTTAGGCACTTCTCCGAATGTTTTTCTTCTAGATGTTTGCCTGTACGTTAGTACGTTCCTCGTAACAGGAATCGCAAACTTCAAGCATTTTGTAACGTGTTCGAGACACGTGTGAGTCTAGTGTCAGGCGGGCAACATTCCGGGTCTCATGACGACAATTCCACTCCGGGGTAGAAAAGGATTTTCAACAGAGCTGCTTTACCGGTCTAGAAAACTGGTTTACCTGTTACCCTGAAAACTAGGGAGAACACTGTACTTATAGGGCAATTTACCTTATGTCAATGTTCACATCTTGAAAGTTGAAATTCACCCAATAAACAAACAGAAAGAGCAAAGAACATTTATCTAACATGCAAAGTTTGAAAGAAAAAGGATAAAGACCACTTCATTAACAATGCATTTTTAAGTTACAATTTATATATTAATTTCACAGTTGCATGCCTGGTTGGCAACTTTTGCCACACAGTCATAAAAACATCTGTATATATATCTTTTTGGCAAATGCCAAAATTAGCCATTGTCAAAAAAAAAAAAAAATATATATATATATATATATATATTGCATCTACTACAAGACAAATGCCATGCACATAATAGATTTAGGAATTACATGCAGACAGCGATGTTAATATGGAGAACTAAGTTGTTACATTTATTTTTTCTCTTTTTTTTCTTAGTCATCCTTGATGTTCTTAGCCCTATTCAAACAGGCCCTTTTTTGGTCTTCACAGACCAGGGGAGGGCTGTTTTGTCCCTCAACCTCCCCAACTAAAAAGCATTAAAGTCATTTTGGTGGGCTTAGGGTTAATTCAATCTTTGATTTCTGTAAAATGAAATGATGACATGACACAAGATTCAAAACAGCCGCCATGGATTTCTTATTTCTCCAAAACTCAACAAACCATCAAAATTAACTCAACAGTATGCAAAAAGCAAAGGTAAAACACTGTCCCGAAAGGAAAAGTTCAAGGTTACTTCAAAGTGAAAAACCTTTATTACAAAACAAAACAACCCAAAATTGTTTGTCAGATGTGGTTGTCATGGAAACATGAAATTCCACGAACAATAACATGTCAAAACAAATTCTTGCCAAGCAAATTTAGGAAAAAGTTTCATGGAATTTCCTTAAACATTGAAAAAATCATGAATGTTCAAAGTCAGCGTGGACACCCAACTTTGATCTGAATAAAGGCTGTCGGTTACCAACAAGAGCCCCAAATGAACTTCATGTGTGGGCTGACATTGTATTTCATACCCATCTATCTGTGGAGGCTGTTTGTGCATTACAACAAGGTCCACCCTAATACAGATGCACAGTGGTCAACTGGCAGGCACCTCGGCCATTCAACCTGAAGATCAGTGCGCCAAGTCTGTATTGCAACTATTGTGTTATGTTCTTGGGCCAAAGACCTTAGTTCCACAATGTCTCTCTTCCCTGAGTAGGAGTATGAATGCTAAAACCCAACAAAGTCGCTGAGGGTGACACGACGGGAAGGTGCGATTACAAATGGACTGGTGGCAACTGGCACTTGTGCCTAAGTTTGCTGACAACAGTCATCTCATGTAAAGTGCATGAGAAGTGATGCTACTGCACACCCCATGCTACAGAAACCAGCATTACACAGTAAAAACCACTGAAACAAATGTGTCTATGCAGGGATAGTTGCTTTTCCTTCCAATGCTTTGGAAGCCATATTGAGGCACACCATGGTTTAGGACTTCAACGTATTGGTACAAGTCAAGTGACTGTTGCATTCAAACAACAGCATTCTTAATATTTCTCAGTTCAGAAGGCAGAGGGGTCATAAGAAGTCCTGTTCAGTCATGAAAGGCAAGCAGGTTATGTCAGGCAAATACCTTTTCCTCCTGTCTTTCTTTTTGCCACCGAAAAACCACCAAATTTAGGTTACCTACAGGTCCTTCTAAAGGTCCTGAACAGGAATATATATTTTATATATTTTGGGGGCTCCTATGTTTCAGCCCCAGAGCAACTTGCCCTAAAGGAAAGCTTGAATTTTAGTTTTCCTTGACCCCAACGAAAACATGGAGGCAACTGGTAGCTGGCAATCCATGCTACTAGCACAAGTGTTTCAGGAGGCCCTACAACCACAGATGTTTCAGGGAGGGGCCGGGACAAAGAGTGTGGAAAACTGCTTAGAACAGCTAATTTTACAGATAAAACCTTGATAAGAGAAAAAAAAAAAGGACAATAAAAATAGTACTTTCTATTAACATTAACTCACCTTAGTCCATCGAAGAACTTGCATAATGCAGAAACAAGCTTCACAGCCACTTCAACTTCCCATTATAAGGATGCAACGATTCTTCAAACACATGCTCCAGCTTCCTTGTCTTCCAAAACAACATCCACTGTATGTGTAAGCAAGAAGAACACAGGCTCCCCAAAAGCTCAGAATGAATCTGGCATCACCTTTCTCCAATCTTGAACAGATCCATGATCCCAATGTTATTGAGAGAAACCCAGGCAGACTTTCTGTCACTCACTGTCACACATCAGATTCCATATACTCTTTCTTGCAAACTTGTCATTTTCACAGCCTTGTATGACTATTCTGAGAACAGCAACAACTTCCAAAACACACAGTTGCAGTTCTTGACACCACTAACAATAGTCTGATAAACTCAATTCTTCACAGAAAAACAAAAGGGTGTGCTTCGTTCATATTTCATTTTCCTCTGAAGGTACATTTGTTTGTATAAGGTACTTTTCATCATCTCTGGTATAAAGTTCATTGTATTGTTTACTTTGGTTCACTTAGAAACAGGTCAAATCACATCCAGAACTTTACAAAGTTCATTGTTGCTACAGTGCATTAGGTGAACTACTATGTAATCTTTAACATTGCAATCGAAGAGTATGTTGGAAGAGTATGTTAATCAACAGATAAAATTAAAGAAAAGCTACAACTAAAGAAAACCTAGAGCTTAGGTCAAGTCTCATTATCATATCACTATCACTGGAGCATTTCTGTGAACTTTCTTATAAGCAACTAAACACTTCCAGTAACTGGAATAGAATTTATGATCTTATCAAACTAGAAAAGAAATCATAACACAATACTTTTACACATGCCCTCCTTGCCTTCAGTTTATGGAGACTGTTGACCAATAGGAGAAGCACCAGTTCAATCCAATGTTGCCATGGTAACACCAGTCCCATCAGAGCTGGTTTAGAGCAACACGGAGGGTTGGTGCGTTGGGTGTTGAGGAGGTAGGAGGCGGCTGGAGTTAGCAATGACAGCACGGAGAAAGAGAGAAAAAAATCAAGTCAATTACATGTTCTATGGCACACTATACCCTGAAACAAATATCGTAACCCTTGCAACAGAAACACTGCACAAATACATGTACATGTACATACACATGATCATCCAAATATGTAAGGTTGGTGCCTCAATCGCTTCTTTGATTGAGAAAAAAGTCAATGAATAAATGGAGTGGATCCTCTACTCCATGTAACAGGAATGAACTGTGGATACAGGTCCACAGCAGCCATTTCAAAACAGACTGCTGGTACACAGTGGTGTACATCCAATAGGGCCACAATTTTGATCAAAAGCAATTCATAGCCTGCTGAACAACAGTCAAACTGTTGGAAATGTTGCCTTTAAAACAATTTGAACCACAGAAAATCCAATTATAAAAACACATTAAGAATTTTATTTGTTTTAATTACATCACGAGTGGTAAGAGTTTCTATACAATTATTTTTAAGAAGGTGGGTCACTGGCCAGGTTATAGTCTGTCTACTGCAAGCCTGATTTTCTAATTTTCAGAATACAAGAATCAGTTTTATTGTCACCAGGTCTTTGCAACTACAAAAAGCACAGAGAGCAATCTTGGAATTTTTACCAACAAAAGTTCTGAAAAATAAGTTGAGAGTTGTTCAATTTTTGCAATTTCATTTTTGTTACAAGGTTTTGATGTAAACTTTCAGTGTTCTCAACTTGGAGGTGTAGCACTTTAAAGATTTTGAAGATCATTAAGTTGCATGATCCAATGAAATTTGAGTCCAGTGCTCTGAAAATCACACCAACTAATAAACTTCTTAACCACAAAGCCTTTGTAAATCGTTCTGCTTCCTTGAACTTCCAGACTTTTTCATCAAGACATATTGACAGCCTTTTATAAGGAATACTTGACATGCAAACCAGACAAGTTTCAAGAAATGTCTGTTTGAGCAATAGTCTCTTTGATTCTGCGGAATTGAAAGTTATTCTGTACATACCTTAAACTTATAGGACGTCATGCTGACAAGATAATCTCTCCCAAGTTACTTCACTTTAACAACTGGTTTGTACACAATTGTCTCGACAGTTTTTGTTTTCATTTCAGGAACAAAATAAAACTAAAACCTAAAACTTTGTCAAAACAACATCTTATTTTCAAATATTTTAAAGTGATGCTAATATTTTACCTTGAGATTTTAAAAGTCATCAAGTTTTTTGGTAACGAAGTGGCTGCTAACCTAAATTCAGTTTTGGAGTGTGTACATGTAGTTGCCGTGAGCAACTAGTGTTTGTGCTAAAACAAGATAAACTTCCCATGTCCCCAAAATTTAAGTGCTGGTTACCCTGTGCGGGTACAGCTATGAATCTTTGGATGCTGACAGAACCCACTAGAGTAGTAAAACTGCTGATAGGAGATTTGAACAAGATTCATACTCCACTATCACCAATTAACCACATCATCAGTAAAGATGGATCTGAGCAAATTTCAGTGTGTAGTGACATTTACAACATCTGCCAGCCTTGTTGGATCACTTGTTAGTTAAAAGACAATCATTTTTGCGATCGCACACCTTTTTCAACAGTGTTTAGAGAGAAGGGAGGGCTACAGACCTAAAAGTGCCTAGGGTACCAATGTTTAATGTCTGAGGTTATACCAAAGCATAAGGATCTTAGATGTTGCCTTTTGTATCCTCAGAAAATGTCTTTGCTGTTGTGAACAGGCAATTTTTTTTCCAACAAATGTGTTATCTAAGAATGCGAAAACCAGAGTCAAATTTAAGAAATGGCCAGTTCACCTCTACAGATGCTGTGGTTAATGAAATGGAGAGAAGAATCAGTGCGCCTTAGTTCAAATCTCCATTTAGAGCAGCCACTACTCTAGCTGATTTAGTTGAAGTCCACTCCACATGAAACAAAAGTCCATATATTTACCTTCCATTTCTTTTCTGTTTTATATGATGGAAGACATTTATCACATCTCGAATTCTTCTCGGATATTCCTCGATTTTTGCAGCGAGAAATATACTTGCCATAGCGTAGATCTGAAACACAATTTTAGGAAGACGGGTAGGTTCGGCATGTTATACAACCAACAGATTAGCTAATTAAATTTACAGTTTACTGGTCTAATAATTTGCTGAAAAGTCTAAATTGAAGGTCAATACATACAGGGGCCATCTGAGGTGAAAGAGGAAAGCACAACCGCCAAATAGGAAAAGCATATGAAACACAAAATCGAATTCACCTACAAGCAAACACGTGGATGCTAGTTTGAAAAGATTTCCATGATATTTTTAATACAAATAACAAAACTTGGAACAGTAATTGTCCGGGTCAAACCAAATGTATGTTGGGTTTTCAACAAAAGTTAATACTGGGTGTAAAATAACCTTATACCAAGCTTATTCCACGCGGAAAATAAGTCTCCAAAATCGTTAGCAAGTTAAGCACGAAATAGTTCCTTACCTCGGCGTCGTGTTTTACGAGCGACTTACTGTAGTAAAAGCGTTGAAACAACACTTGTGCTGTAGCCATAGCTACCTGGAGGTTCCAAAGCAAACATATTCAGCTCAAATTCCAAATGAAAGCAAGTTTTTCACGACCAAGATCTGGAAAGTTAACCCACCTGAGGTAACTTGAGCAAGATGCCCGCCATTTGAATATACTCGCAACCTACGATTCGCAAATCAATTTCAACTTCTTTATCTAGGCCATCTTTAATTGAGGGTGTTTTTCCGAATTGTTCATCGCTTAAAATGCAGTTTTCTAGCGAAATTATAACCTTTCCGTAGTCTGTATTACCGGCGACGGTAGCCATCTTGATTTGGATCTTCCTTCCTTCAAACGTTCCACGAACGTCACTTACTTATTGTGATGTCATAAGCGAAGAAGCACGTGCACGGATTTTACCTTATTTGGTTCCATTTTGAACCGAAGAGGTGTCGTTTCATATTCGTAAAAAATAGCGAGATATTTCGGGAGAAAGTCGGAAGCACAAACATGGCGGCACACAGGGGAAGTATATTAAGTACTGATGCACGCAAATACAGGAATTGTTTTTCAGTAAGGAGATAAAATGGAAGAGGAAGAAGACAAGGATAGCCACGATGATATACTGACAAAATTCACCAATTTTGTGGACAGCAATTTGCGACTGTTCAGGGTGAGATTAAACTGACATTTTCATTTTGGTTGAGGGGGGGGGGGGGGGGCGGGGAGGGGAATCTTCCCAGGGAAGACTAGGGTTCATTCAAGCTAAGATGCCTACGGTATTATCATAAAAATTAGGCATACAAATTTATGAAGAAATGAGTTTATGATATGTGTATTTAGTGTCAGTCAAAAATATGTATTGTGAGAAATTTCCACCTTCCTGAGGCAGCTTAAGGCTTTACGTCACACAAATTGGGAGGGGGAGGGGCTGACAGGGGAGTTCGAGTTTCCCACTTCCCATACCCTTTAACCCTGATTCCCGCCCTCAGTGCTTTCAATAAGCACCGACGGCCGACGAAAAGCGTCGGCTATTTCGCTCAGAAAAGTCGGCTACTTTTTGCCCTAATTTAATGTAATTAAAGGAAGATTGTTTCAAACCCCTTGTTGATACAGTCGGTTACTCTATTCAGACGAGCTGCCTACTTCAAATTTTATTGAAACCCCTGCGCCCTATTTTTGTTGGCACTGGCCTCTTTGCGCTTTTACAATTGCAAAATTTTATGCAAATTATGTTGCATAACTTTCCCCTATTTTTTCTCCCGCTACCTATTTCTTTGGGAATCCTGCTTCCTGCCCTGGCCCCTCTGTTCCCACCTCCCGTACACCTCCGCTCCTTTTTTCTCCCGGGCTCCCTCCCCGGCTCCCCTGTCTCCCTCCACAAAATTGTGGAGTCAGAGAATCAACCCTGCAGTGACTTTATTTCCAACTGATATAGATGCCAAGGTTTTGGGTTTGTTTAGAGTGAAAAAAAGAAAAAGAGAAAAAAGAGAGAGAAAAAGAAAGAGAAAAAGTGTGAGTCTCACACCAAAACCATGAGACTTGGTATCTGTCAACTGAGCACCAGGAATTAAAAGTGACTACCGTATTTGATCGAATAAGCCCCCCCTGGGAGCTTATTTCAAATTTTGTGTTCAAGAGGGGCACTTAATCGAGGAGGGGCAATTATTCGAGGAGAGGCGCTTATTAACAAACTTACAAAGACTCATAGTTTGGTTCTATGATGAAGCTTTTATATAAAAAAACATGACTTTTAAGGTAGTTCATTCCTCATCTACATCGTCGTCTCCATCTTCATCATTATCGATAACGTTCACCTCGCCGTTGGCCACGTCCCGGTTGGACAAAGTGATATCTTGAATAGGATCTTCCCTTTCTTCATTTATTTTAAAACTGTGGGACCTTGCAAAATTTTTCTGCCTGTTCCCTAGACGCGAGGTTTGTAGTTTTTATATGCGTATCCGCAGGTGTGTTTTTTAATACGTATATAATTTGTAAAATAACTTCAGTTCGTTTTTCGGAATATACACAGGCATACTTAGCTGTGTTTTAAAACTCCCTGATGAAATGTGCGTTAGTCACTAAAAAATGCATAGGAAAATAAAATAGTTTTACAACTCAAGAAGTTCGCAGATATGCTGGTCAGTCGAAATTTAAAAAAAGACCTGCCTACAGTTATAATTCTTACTGTTTTTAGCGGGGAGTAGAGGGTGCTTAATCGAGGAGGGGCGCTTATTCGAGGAGAGACGCTTATTTGAAGTTTCATGTTCAAGAGAGGCGCTTAATTGAAGGGGGACACTTATTCAAGAGAGGGCGCTTATTTGATCAAATACGGTATGTGTATGAGAAATCATTTTTTTAAGTCACAATTTTTTTTTATTTTTAGTGAAAAGAACATTTTATCAAACAAAAATGATAACCTACAATTAGCACAGCAGTTAAGTTACAATAAATACTTATTACACCTTAATATCGAAATACTAATACACCTCTTCAAATTTAGTTGCGAAAATTTGACACTGTCAGCGAAATGGCGTTCGAAATTTCGCCAGACTTTTTGCCAATTAGTGTGATTTTTCGCAAATGGCAAAACAATAGCAGCTTAGAAAAATCAACGAAAATTCAAAGAAAATTTGTTTGGTTTGAAATATTGCTCATTTTCGAAGGTTTTCGAAACTTTTCGTTGAAATTTGTTGAAATACCTTCTCATTACTTGTGCACGGTACTATAATTACACCTAAATACTACTGATAACTTTCAGTTGGGCTATACATACTTTGCATGATGAATCTTATGCATACATGTTAGGGAGTCTGATGGTTTAATTTCATGTGGAGGTTTTTGGTGTTCACCCACCAGAACCAAAATAGAAAGAGTGATAAAAAAAAACCTCATGTGGTAAAAAAAAATAATTGAAATTTTTTAAGGGAAGGCATCAAAGAAGAAAGGCCTGAACTTTGAAATGTTTAGACTTTAGACCCCCTTTCAACTCTGAGTCTTGACTTGACTAAAGTGCTTGGATGCACAAGATCCATTGATCTAGCCAAAACTTATTAAATTATGTCCGAAAATCTTGTCACAATCCACAGAGTTTGTCCTGGGTTCTAGCTGGTGCTGGAGTTTTAATCATCTTAAGAAGGACATATGTGGTATGTATAAAAATTATTTACAATGAAATTACATGTTAAAATGTCATGAGTAACTAACTTAAAGTATTTAAATGCAGAATTCATTCAAGTGTGTGCTCTTGAACACAGTTCAGCTTGCCTAAAGATTGAAGTTTTTCTCCTCAAATTTTCATAACAATTAGGATCCGGAACATTTTGAAATGCAATTAATAATAAAAATTAGCAGAAAAATACAACTTACAATGTTTCAAAGTCATCGTGACTCCATTATCAAGTTTTAAAAATAACGGTTGTTGTATGTACACTCCTAACGTGTTGGAATAACTCTACTCGCCACTACTCAGAATAACACTGCTTGCCATCTTCACCAGCACATAGAAGAACACAAATTTTCTGCTGTTGGTAAACACTTGAAGGAAGATCAACACCTTGAGGTCTGAGCTGACTGACATGTTTTCCGTTTTAAAGAAATGCCAAGGAAAACTGGATTGTTTAATTCGCGAAATGTTGTTCATGTGTGAAATAAGACCGAAACTGAACACACAGTCAGACTCAATTAGTGTGAAAAGTTTTTATTTAGCATTTTGTTGCACACTCTACTTTCGACATCCTTGAACGCTTAATTAAGAACAGCCTAATATAGTTCTATCACAACAACGGTTATTTTTAAAACTTGATAAAGGAGACTTGATGGCTTTGAAACGTTGTATTTTCTCACTTAATTTTCATAAGTTATATCTAAATGACTATAACCCGGCCAACAGTGTAACCCTGTCTTAATTGACCACCCTGTTAAAATGTTCACCTGGGCCTGGTTGTTCAAAGGGTGCATAACGCTATCCACCAGCGGATAAATGATAACCAAATCTTGTGAACCCTTTAAACCCCAAGAGTGACAAGCATCTAATTTCTCCTTACAACATCACTAGTTGATCAAATATACAGGTCATGAGAATAGAGAAAATGATCACCAGATGAGAAATGTGTTAATATTTAATCAAATTCTCCCAACTAGTAACATTGTGCTTCCTGTCCCTGTTGGTTGTCTCTTTGCTTTTCCTTACCTTTTAACCTAGCCAAATTTTCTGGCCCATTTTTGGTCATTTACAGGGCTGGGTTCACTGTATTCTGTTACATGTGTAACTTTCATCTGCAATGCATTAAGAGATCCTCCATGCTCAAATATGGTACTATTAACGTTGTCTACAAGGCACTTAGGTGAAAAAAGCTTTTTCAGCAAAAGTCTTGCCGATTCAGATTTAAGCTGAAATGTTGTGGGATTTCACATTTGGGTGTGAAATTGTAGAGGATTGGTTGATTGGCACACCCCTATTCACTCCCCTCAAAATGTATTGAGCTGACTAAAACCAAACACCCCAGAGCTGCTCTCTGCTTACAACTAGCTAAATAAATGACTAACAGTTAAAGAAATGTTGTGCTGTGATTCAGTTTAGGCAGTTCAACACAGTGTCTGATGTCCCAACAGAATTCATTGCCAAGAACATTTCCTTGTATGGCCATGTTAGAGAAGCAAGACAGGACAACTCTCTTGGGATTTGTCACATTCCACTGTTTAGAGGAGTCAAGAAATCATATCCTTCCTCTGAGAATGGTGGGTTGTTGAGTTCGTTTTCAGGCTGCAAAAAATTTTCAGTCAAAGCTCTCATAAGCAGCCACCTTGGGAATTCAGAAAAGTGGTCGCAACCAGAGTTGGTCTCTTACGAGAATGGGCTCTCGTAAGTGACCATGCAATGAAACAGTAGAGGGTGGTCACTTATAAGAGCTTTTAGTGTGAAGGTTGGGTTATGTTAATGGTTACTACTAGTATTGTAGTAATGATAGTATTGCCTATCACAGAACAGGTTCGCAAATGTACTTGTCAATGACCCATTAATGCTTATGTTATGTATTACTCTAAATTTCATCAATAAGTGAATGCTTTTATTAAAGGGTTGACTGGATGGTCACTTAGGAGATCTTAAAAACAAAGGAAAACACCAGTCAGACCATAACTCACAAAAGTGGTTGGGTAGCTGATGGGAGCAGTCGCCTCTGACGGCTTTTAACTACAGAGTTTAAGTGACAATTTTAACGGGGTTTCATAATGCTGGTCTTAACCAGAGCTAATCACTTACGAGAGTTGTCACAAGGAGAGCTTCAACTGTATTTTATTTTGGTTAATAGCTAACAGTACAGTACAACTGTTGGTCCTGCAGCCATCTCAAATCCTCCGCTATCTTTAGTTACGAAATTGTCTGCTGCACATGCATGTAGAACTGAAACTTACCTTCCTTGGTTCATGTTGCTTGTTAATTTACTATTGGTTGTCTTGATCAAACTCCTTTAATTTTGAACAATAATTTCTGGTTTTCCTTGTGTGTTTGCGATAGCAGGAGTCTAGTGAAGTTTCAACAACCCTTAAAAACTAATCTACCGGTAGTCATAAATTGCTTGATGCATAGTTAGAGATATGTAAATTTAAATAACATTTTACTGTTAGATCAGTAAAATATTGTTAATGGAACATGACACTCATTCTCAGTGAACCTTTCATGGTGCATTCGCTATAAATAGAACTACTATGCAGTTGGGATCCCAAGGTCACTAAAATCAATAGCATCTCTGCTCAACATGAAAATCTAGCCGCTCTCTCCTGTGACGTCTTGAAGCTTCATCTCCAGGCGCAAAATCTGCCCATCACGGGTTCCTGAGGGCAGCTCCTTGCCAGGCTTAAAAGGGCCTTGCCTGGGAACACCAGCAAAATGTCAGTGCTCACCCAGAAGCAGACATTGCTGGGTACAAAGGCTGTACAAACCCGCCACCGTCGTGCCAATCAGCCGCAGACCGCCAGCAATCGATCTGCCCAACCGGCAAACCGTGCATCATCGCGTGCAAAGCCGCACAAAGACGAACTAGAAGACAACGTCCTCTTGGACCAAGCGTCGTCATCCTCAATTGACGAAATGTTCGAAAGGGATGAACCAGAGCCACCTGCCTCCCAGTCTCAGAGGACACTGAGTTCAGCACAGCGTGCCGCCATTGAGGAGATCGTTGCGGAGTCGATCAGCAACGCTTTGGTCGCTTTGCAAGCACCGGAAAGTGGTTCTATGCCACCTCCAAAAGACAAGCATTCACGTACCCCCAGAATGGCCTTCTCTCTGGGTCTTTCATATGGGTACCCATCCCCGCCAAGGCCGGTGGAGGAGAAGATACTCCGTGGTGAGTACGTTGATCTTGCATTACTGTTACCGGTGTCACAGTGATATGTGTATCCCTGTGATATGTGTATCCCCGTACACATATTGATATGTGTATCCCGGGTAGGGATACACATAACACTGAAGCTGAGTATCCCGGCCTTCAAACATCGTGCAAAACATGAATAAAATGGCGGCTCGAGGAGGGAACAAGAGATTGTTTTGTTTTGAGTTCTTCAACACTGTAACCAGTACTTTGTGAAAGAATCTACGAGAAATGATCGGAAATATACTCTCCTGCTAAAGAAAATTCCTGCAATTGCAATCATTTGACACAATAGTAACACAACTGCGTCAGATAGAAACAAACGGACGCGAAGGCTTATTGTGGTCCCCATGGTGGGATGCAGATATCACTGAACCAGCGCAGTGATAAATGTCTCCCCTCGTTTTCTGTCTGATTAGCCAGGTTTACATTCTCCTGCTAAAGAAAAGTGCTGCAACGGCAATCATTTGACACAACTAGTAACACAGCTGCGTCAGATAGAGACAAACGGATGCAAATGTTGTCCGCAGTGCGGTCCGCGCAAACGGCTTTGTGATTTCTGTTGTGATGTCGGTTCATTGGCGTTGTGCGGATTATCATACCTTTATTCTCTTGGCTCAAAAATCTCGTGCCCTTTGTTTCTTTCAGTCGACAGGGAATGATACAAATATTCTGTAAAAAAAAAATGACAAAAACAAAACAGGTACTTGTTTGGAGGCGAGGGGGGTAGGGGATACACATATCACTGGCAGCCATATTGGAGGGGATACACATATTACTAGTGATACGTGTACGGGGATACACATATCACTGTGACACCGGACAATATTTATCAGACCCAGGCTTCCGAGCTTCAGCTCAGATTAGACGACTCGGCCCTAGGCCCCATGGGTTCCCCGGTCACCATGGTTAGGAAGCGGAAACCCACAATAGACACCTTCCAAAAATGGCTAGATGCCTACATGGCATATATGCTGGTGATCGTTGCAGCATGTCCTCGAAGGGCACTCAAACTAATTAAGTACCAGCAAATAATTAGTCGTGCAGTTACCAAATTTAAAGGCATGGCTTGGCTTTCGTATGACCAACAATTTCGTAGGCGTGCGGCTTACGACTTGTATATTAGTTGGGACATGATAGATTTAGAACTTTGGACCGGGACTTTATCGAGTTTAGCTAAGCCCCACTGCAATTTCTGCTCAAGTCTGTACCATATTCAAGACAACTGTCCTTCTGCTGACCCCAACAGAAAGCCTTGCCGTACCCTGACTGTCTGCTTTGACTTCAACAATTCCTCCGGTTGCAAGCGCCGCAACTGCAACTACCCGCAAGTGTGCCGCCGCTGCTATTCCAGCAATCACTCCGCCCTATCCTGCTCACAGCAACAACCCAGCAACATGGGTGCCTCCAAGTCTTCCACATCCAGTGAACGCGGCAAGAGGTAAAGGAGCACAACTAAGGCGCCGTTTGAAGCCACAAGTGTCCACACCTATTGACATTTATCGCTTAGAGTTAGAATCAGTGTATCACCTGGATCATACTTTTTAATTTGTTTCTAATTTGCTTAGCACGCTTAAGGAAGGGGCACGTATTGGTTATTCGGGTCCTCGTTCATCCCGGGTTTCCCCTAACCTTATCTCAGCCACTCAGCATCCCGAGGTATACACTTGGTCGGGTCGGGTAGCATGGCCCTACCTGTCACCCCCTCTACCTAATTTTCAATGCCATCCTATGGGTGTGGTCCCCAAAAAGCACTCAAAAGAATGGCGCACCATATACCACCTCTCCTATCCTCCAGGGGACAGTATAAACGACCATATTCCCAAGGACCCCTTTTCTCTAAGCTACGTGCAGGTGGACGATGCTATTCATATTCTTCATTCCCTGGGAAAGGGAGCCTTCATGGCGAAAACTGACCTCAAATCGGCCTTTCACTTGATACCAATTCACCCTAATGACTGGAGCTTGCTGGGCATTTACTGGCAATCCCAGTACTATGTGGATATGTACTTACCCTTTGGGGTCCGGTCCGATCCATTCCTGTTTAACCTATTGTCGGATGGGCTGGAGTGGATACACATAACTACGGCCTCCAGCATGTTATTCATGTTCTAGATGATTTCTTGATCGTGGAACTGACAAAATTATCTTGCCTTTCTAGCTTTAGCACTCACTTAAAGCCCCTGTGGTAGCGTCTAAAACCATTGGCCCCTCCCAGGTTGTTGAATTTATGGGTATTGTCTTCGATAGGGTGGGCATGGAAGACCGCCTTCCCCATGACAAACTCTCTAGGATAAATGAGCTTCTAATGTCTTTCAAAAAACGCCGCTCCGTGCGCTTGGTAGAGCTTCAATCTCTGATTGGCACTCTCCAGTTCGCATGTAAGGTGGTGGTCCCAGGCAGAACCTTCCTTCAGTGCGCGGTAAATCTAAGTAGGGGAGTTCCCAGTCGTTTTCACCACATGAGGCTTAACAATGTGGAAGGTTTTCCTCACGAAATGGAACGGGCGTTCATTTTTTCTTGAGTCTTCCACCACCCCAGCCCCTGACTTAGAGCTCTATACTCTATATTGCATATATTACTACATTAGCAGACACTGTCTAGCTATAAAAGTTCAAGGAAACTGTTCAAGGTTCAATTTGCAATTCTCTTGTGCAGTGCAGCCAGTGTTTATTGTTCCCTCCCTCCCTCCCTTTGGAGATGGGTTGGCCATGTTATTTGTGCTTCAAAAAACTAGGGTCACTCCTGCGTGGTGCGGTTAAGTCTGTGCAGCGACTTCTCCCAAGCTTGTCAGCTTCGTTGCCTTTATGCATCGCCTGCTAACCAATATTCTTGTCCGATCCAGCACGTGCTGTCTAGCATTCAGCCCATAGTGCTGGGGAGATAAGCAAGGTTGTTTTTGTCACGCAAATTGGAAGTCACATAGACTAACCAACTGCAAGGCAGTGTTCCCCTCAATAATGCGATCTTGAGGGCGTTTTACTTTGTTTTTCATGTCATGCGCTTATTTATAGCCTATTGCAGTTGCACTACGTTCCTCAGGAACAGTGACATTAATTTGCTATCAACTCAACAGCACAGCTCTTTCTTTTCTACCAAGGCTCTTTTTTTCTCTCCTCAGCGGGCTCACCCCAACCTAGTCTGCTTAATGTAAGTCTGACAGGAGTGGAATTGCGTGAGGGAGGGCACGAGTGGCTCTTGGACAATGTGATGTCAGTCAAAGTGCGCATGACCCCCTTACAAGTGACTGAAGAGAATACTTTGGACTGTATACTATACAAGAAAAAGGTATGTTTCAGTAATTTAAAGAAATCAATGAAATAAAACAGGGCTGTAGATAACAAATCAGCAGGGGGGGGTATCATTGTGATAAGTGAAATGCTAAGTGCCAAATTTTACTTCTCAAAATGATCAGAACCAAACAGTACCACAAAAATGTACTGCTCAGTAGCTTTCCTTTGAATAATAATATTGTACTTAAAAACAGTTTCATTCACAAACCCAAAATTTAGAACCACCTTGTACAGTGACATAAAATGCACCACAGGAAAGTACTGCTCATTGACTTTAACTGAATGGTCACAGACTCAAACACTGATCAGCAGATTTAACAGCACCACAGGAAAGTACTGCTCAGTAGCATTCAGTTGCATAGGCGCACCTTGAGATTTCATCCACAGACTCAAAAGTTAGAACCACCTTTTAGAGCACCACAGAAAAGTACTACCCACTGGCTTGTACTTGAATGCTGCCATCCATGGAATGGAAAGTTAAAACAACTTTGATTAAGTGGAATTGATTATTATTTTGACTCTGTTAGTGGAAGGGTTATAGACCTCTGCTCATGTTACTAAAACAGTCTAAAATCATCAATCGGTGAACTAATGCAATTTATACCTTTTTCTTGCAGGGCTGGATTTCATCCGTGTGTGTGAACGAAGAACTGGTGCGACAGGGCGTGGCAGTGACATGCCATGTGTCGACTCTTACAAACAGTGCACCTTATCTTAAACTACAGAGAAGGCTTTTAAAGGCAGAATTGCAAGCTGAAAAGAAAGGTGTTGGCATTTGGGTAAAGCCCTTGCTTCTTGAAAGACTACACAAAGTACTGTCTTTTCCAGCTACCAGAATGAAGCAGGCCATATCTGCAGTTCAAAATGTTTCTTTCCAAAGGTTTTTTTCAAGAAAGGGGACAAAGGATGATGTCAAATGAAGAACATTATATGGTTGTACCACTTAAACTTGAAACTTGGTGCATAACTTGTTCCTTCAAAGGGCTCAAGTGGTAAACAGGGAATTAAAACAGCATAAAGCAAAGCTAACCTTTTAAGCCCCAGTAGTGACAAGCATCTAATTTCTCCTTACAATATCCCTACGTGTTCAAACGTACAGGTCATGAGAATGAAGGAAGTGATCACCAAACATGAAATGTACTGATGTTTTTGCAAATTCTCTCAACCAGTACCATACGAAATATGTGGAGAACACTAAGGAGAATATGCATATTGATATTGGGGCTTAATGGGTTAAGAATCAGCCCTGTGGATGCCTTGTAGCCCAGATGTGACCCACACCTCACTTCAATGTTTAATATAGCATTCAAAAGCTTAAAGTTTCAATCAAAAGTCGGAGGTTGAACTCTTGTCAGTTCCTATCATGTCATTTATTAAGGCATTTAAAGGGGCACAGTCACGCTATTCTAGTTAACTTTAAAAATCAAAAATATGTCCTCACATCAATGAACACCCACAAATAATGGTCTAGTTTTGTTACCAAAGACTATATAATTTCAATAAAACTATTTTCTGTCGTTTGTTGCTCCGGATGGCTCGGATGGAAATGGATTGCAATTTGAAAAAATTAGGCTAAACTTTTCAAATTCTTTCAGCGTGTTGACATTAAATCGATATTAAATGGTCATGGTTTGTTTTCTCTTATTGAAATTACGTTAATATATTCCTTTAAACGTTCAAACACAATGTTGGGCATGGATAAAGTTAGCTACCGATAATTTTAGCACTGTTTTTGACCAGAAATCGGCGAAATCCTCGTGACTATGCCCCTTTAAGATTGTTTGATCCCAGATTAATACAGCTTGTAAGCAAAGACAGACACCACATAGACAGTGTTATCCAACCTTTTCCACTTTAATTTTCTCCTCAATGATAATTATTTTAAAATGATACATCCTATTATTTTCAAGAAGGGTAATGAACACATGTACCAGTCAACATTGTTTTTGTTTGTTTGTTTCTTTGTTTCAGGGTGGGGAGAGGGAAGCAATAAAAACAAATGGAATAGGCTTAAATTATGAAGTTTTCTCCAAAATTTGTTACATCTACATACAAGTTTTGATAAAGCCATGAGCCACAATTATCAAGGGCAATCTTGGTACATGGTTCTCAGCTGTTGGTTCAGTTTGCGCCATTCCCATTTCTTTGCACATTATACCATCCTTGAGGAAAAGTAAGGATCACTTGCAGTCTTACTGTTGGTTTAAAAAAACCTGCATAACTGAACAACATTTTCGAAAATTTTCTGGCACCCTATGCAGCTGTTATTAGTGAACGTCATACCAGGAAGGAGCATTGGGTGACGGCCACTAATAACGGCTGGGTAGAAGACTAGGCACTCTAAGAAAAAGTCACTCCTTAATATCGAACATTTGGCAGTTGAAGGTATTTTCTTTGACTTGCACCTTATAAAACAAGGTGGCAACAGGCAATTAGGCCTTTTGCATGCACCAGCAAGTTACAATTATTATTATTATTATTATTATTATTATTATTATTATTATTATTATTATTATTATTATAACACTCATATAGAGCCTCTGAGGCACCTTTGCTACTGGCTTTTTTTAAAGATAGAAAAACTATATAATTATAACGTTTCATTTATACAATAGTTTATATTAAATAATTTTGTTTGGTTCAAGATGATGTAAAAAAATGAATCATGCCTCTTTCCTAGTATTATAAACGTAAACTTTATTAAAATATTTATTCATTTATTAATTTATTTGATCATTATTAAAATTTGTAATGGCATGTATTAAACATCTTCTACATTTAGTGGCTTTCAGTAATTCCATACATCAGGGTTTATACTCAAAGCATCCAGTACCCTGCGAGCAGAGGCCCTTCGATCTTCTAGGAAGATCGAAGGGCCTCTGCTCGCAGGGTAAGCATCCTAAATGAGCATAAAATGCAAGTTGGTCAACCAGCGGTATACAGTATTTAGTTGACTACCAATAACTCAAACCCTCGACATCTTGGAGCAGTTCAGCTCGAGTTTGTTAATTGGGTAAACACATGGCCACTCATTCTGTAAAATATAACTTAATATTTTCCAAGAAACAGGACATGATTTAGGAAAGAGATAAAAGTGGAATAACCATCTTAATATTGTTTATCATTTCCATAATATTTCACCAATACCTCCACCACGCTTTCTTCCCTACATTTTAAAAATCATGAAAAATCCTCACAGATTTGAAGGACCACAGTACAAAACTGACAGTGGAATTCTGGATTGGACAAAGCCCAAGGAGACAATAAAGAAAAATGACTTAAGTGTTGGTAGCCTACATAGCAATAGCCTCTTCCAGGCTCTCACATATTAGGGACAGCACGAACACGCATTATTTTTTTGCACTGGTTTTCTCAAATCGCACTTTTTGCCACTATCTTGGAGCCTGGAACAGGCTAACATAGCAACCTCTTTATTGGATTTTTTGCATGTTGGGCACTTTGTGGCTTGTCTCAAATTTTGTGTGGCCACATAAAAACAAAAAACACTTTCAATGCTTCCAATGCATGCAAAAACCCAGCGCACACTTCCTATGTAGGCTTACGTGATAGAAAAACACACAGCATTCAACCAAAATTTGCCTCTTGAAGACTGTCCAAAATTCCTGTTATGGTGTAGTCAGCAAGCTTGGTTAAACAACATCATGCTCCCTGTCTTCTCTTGCCTTTTCTTTGAGCCTTTTTTGGTGATTCTTTGCCTTTTGGTAGAGGAAGACCCCGCAAGTTACCATGATAGTTCCAACAGCACCAAGGGCGGTGACCTGATTCCCAAACACCAGCACTGATAACCAGATCAGCACTGCTCTCTTCACTGTGTTAGACACACTAGACAGAAAATAGAAACTCTCCTTAAAGTGGCCAAAGTAAAATTTCAAGAAAAATCCTAAATAATTTCACTTTTTCAAATCCTACAAAACAAATAGTACCATGCAAAAGTTAATTGCTGAAGAGGTTTCATTTGAATGGTCACATCATAGGATTTCATCCACAGACTCAAACATAGAACCACCTTAAATGTCTCATCCATAACTGAATCTGGGAGTGATAGGGTTAATGGTTACAAGAAATGTCTCCACTGCTGGTTTAAGAATTTATTCTCACATCAAAACAGCATCTATCCTGTGTACAGCCACTATCACCACTCAAGAAAAATCAGATTTTTTCAAGGGGAGAGTGCGGTTGTTTACAGGACTACATAACATCCCTATAAACTTGGTGTTTTTCTTCATTACATGGTTTTATCTGTCAGGGTTTGACCATCATGACATCAACAGTACAGTGTATTGTCCCACTGGGTGGGAGCGGTGGGGGGAGGGTTGCCATAGGAACTTCAAGCCAATAAATGGCTTTTTAATTTGAAAGGAATAAAACAATATGTTAAGTTAGCTAAACAGGTTAAGAATACGTTTTAGTTTTGTTGTGAACTAAGGAAGGATCAAAGACTTCTGTTTCTGCAGCTTGGCTAGGTCAAACAAGACTGTTATGAAGCCAAGTATTTGTGACGTGTGGCACAAGCAACCCTATAAAATAGTGTACATGCTAAAGTGACATTTTCAAAGTTTTGATATTGTGTGCACAATACTACGTGCCATTTTCCCACATAATTATTGCAAGTTGCAGTGTTTTAGAGAGAAGTTAATTTCCATGGATTTAGCATTCGCCACAATAACAGTTTTGTTGTGCAGTTTTGTTGTGCAGTTTTGTTAGTTTTTGAAGTTTTGTGTTGTTTTTCACTGTGGCTGTAACTCCTTACTGTAAAAACATTTGCTGTAATATACATATTTAAAGTAGATTATTTATTGGTCTTTATTAAAAGAATATTGGGTAAACCTCTCCAAATTCGTGAAAATTCAGCATAATTACAAAATGTTGTCCCTAAATTAAAAATTAAGATGACGCAAAAATTTTTTTAACAAGAAAGGTAAACAGTTGAGATTCAAGTGATTTTAGGTTTTTTGAACCAATCGCAATTGAAAACTGTCCTACTGGCTGCAAAGACTTGAATGATTGGTGAGTTTTTGTCAGTCTCAATCAGTTCATTGTTAGTCAACCAAAATTAAGCGAAAACTTGGAGGAAATTACACACACCTAATAATAAAAATAATAATAATTAATAATAACATTTACTACTTTCACAGCACAAATTTACATGTATTTATGATCAAATGTGCTTTACAAATACAAATATATAATTATGTATGGATTACAAGATATTGAAATATAAATGGTAAAAATTACAATAAAAAGTACCATAAAAATGTACCTGAATGTAACTGGGGATATGAGGGACATTAATCCAAACGCTGTGAGACTTTGCATGTAAAACATGAATCCATTCAATAGAAAAATAAATATTAAAAATTTGTTATCTGTTAACTTCACTTCACTTGGCCATTCCTGGAACAGAGAAAAGAGGAAAAAATTGAAAATGGGGACAAATTAAATCATTAATGGGGTTGGTGATAGATGGTACTTGCCAAGTTTTGCAGGCACTGCATATTTATTTGCTATTTGTTGATCTCTTTCAACAAATAGCATCATTTGTAGCTTTCTTTTTGGCTGAAAGCTACAATGCAAAGAATTTTGCGGCAGGATTCAGGCCATTGTTTTCGTAAAGCTTCAAACCTAATGATGCTGCAATATCCTTATAATTTTATCCGTTACGCAAAACACAAAATATAAATAATAATAATAAAAAATAATAGTAATTTGAATCTCCAAATGCATACAAAAATTACCATCAGTTAATAAAATATTAAATGCTTCGCACCAAAAAATTAATAAACATTGGGTTCAAATAAATGCCAAGTCTACAGGGTGAAGTTTTCAAAAAAAGTGACAACACTTAATCAAGAAAATATGTTAAGCCCTTACAAATTATTTCTTATTAACAATCACATGAACAATATTAAACAAACACACGACTATACCATGAAAAACCAGAATGGCAATTGAACAGCAATTGCAGCGGCACTCGTGTAAAACTGAAGTTCTGGTGGACTGGAAAAATAGAACCATAAATTTAAGTCAATAATTAATTCATGTGTGCGTATCACTAAATCAAAACTTTGGACTTATTAACTGAGTTGATAAGGTAGATTGGCCACCACAAAGAGATTGAAAGCTGACATTTTGTGACACATCGATTCACTCTGACACATTGAGTCACTCTGACAAAGGGCTACGGCTGGAAACGTCAGCTTTCAATCTCTTTGTGGTGGCCAAATTACTTCATCAACTCAGTTGATAAATCCAAAATTTTGTGTTTCACTTCCCCACAGATGCAGCACCACAGTTTCTTTAGAAACTAGCCCCCCTTGTTTATCGCTAAATAGGATTGCTGTAAACACCTGTGCATAAGGCACAGTCTCTGAAAAGACCTAACCCAAGTTTGGACTGTTGGCATAACCCCATACAGAGATATCAAAAACTTTTGAAGTAGGTGCAGGAGCTAGCTATTAAAAAGTAGGTAGCTACCTGGGCAATTTTTGCAAGCATTTAACTGAACATCTGCTTAGGGTAAAATAAATGTCAAAACTGTGGTTTGTTACCTTCTAATGGAACCACTGGTTATGTTTGTTCTGAACTTTATTTCAGTTAAAGCAAATCAAGTAAAGTTGTTTCTAAAGATAACTTGGCAAGGCTCATTCCTTTTTCATTTAACAAATACCATAAACACCTGCAAATATGCTGCACTCATAGATATTAAAGCCCCATCCCAAGTTTAGGAGCTCAAGCTTTAGTAAAAAAAAATCAATTTCCACATATCTCCTTATGTAGGGTAAGTTGCTCATATTTTGCTACTCCTGTCACGCAATATTACCTTGTCATGAAGGAGTACCTCAGGTGTCTCTGAGATCCCTGGAGTTATGCTGGTATGGGATTATTTCCCCTAATGGGTTCAACCATTAGGGGAAATTCAGCCATTGGGAGGGATCAGACAAACAAAAGCCACCACTGTCTAATATCATTTACTGTAACCTGTACATGTACATGCCTTATGTGATAGTAATAATAATAATAATAATAATAATAATAATAATAATAGACACTTGGCACTCAAGGGAACTGTAAACTGTAAGTTTCTTTATTGGTTTTTATTTGAGGAAAGTGAAGGCAAAACTCTCCAACTCATGAAAATTACATATTACCCCTCCAAGGAGGTGATCTCCTAAGGAGAAACTGAATTGAACTCTTACCTGTAGGGGTGATCACTGCTAAGAAGCTTCTTGGAAAAGACATTCTGAAGACTACAAAATAAAGAATAATGAACAGTATGATCCCTCTCACATAAAGGTAACACATTTGCCACCAGTGCAGCCCTCAGGACTGGCAATCACACGTAGAAATAGTTTTATTAGTCCAGAATAAAGCAACTAAAAGAACTTGTAAGTTGTCCAGGTGAGTGTAGCCTTTTTGTGAAGAACAAAACTTTAGATTTATCAACTGAGTTGATCAGGTAGTTTGGTCATTGTAAAGAGACTGAAAGCTGAGGTTTTGAGCATTAGCCCTTCGTCAGAGCTCTCACAAAGGGCTAACGCTCGAAACGTGAGCTTTCAATCTCTTTATGGTGGCCAATCTACCTTATCAACTCAGTTGATAAATCCAAAATTTTGTGTTTCACGTCCCACCGAGGTAGCACCACAGTTTCTTTATAAACTAACCCCCTTGTCTTTTTGTGATGACATTGACTTTTTGCGAAGCCTGAGCAGAAGTCAACATCATCATTAATTCTCCTTCAGAGGGGCTGCAAGTTCACGTTAAGGTTACTGCCAACATCTTGTTGATTTTTCTAACAGTGTGTTAGTACACATCAGTTTAAGGAAGGTTCCCACCATCTTGAATGCACGAAGCAACCAAAAAACTTTAGATAAAGGTTCCCGCTCTTGAAACCTTAACTCTGTGTTTATTGCTTTAATTTGCATTTTTTTCCTGTTTAGCCCATACAATATACAATAGGCAGCAAATCTCGCATTGCTCTGCTTTTCTCTTCATGTGTCAAAAATTCCAGAATATTTTTTCAGGCTGACAAAGATCACAAAGTATGTGAATTGATTGATTGATTTGCATGGTCTTGAGAAAAAGCAATTGTTTCATCAACTTTTGAGCCATGATCTTGCAGAGGCGGATCCAGGGGAGGGGTTGAGGGGGTTGCAACCCCCCCTTTGAGCAGCATTTTTTTTTGTTATTTAGTTTAATTTCCCTCTAAAGGCGTTTTAGAGGGAAAAATCGGCAACATTATTTTTTGGGGGGAGGGGCATGGCTCCGGACCCCTTAAGAGCTTGTGCCAGAGGCACGGGGCCGTAACTCGCCTTCCACACCACTGGCGTTAAAGGTTACTACAATAGTGTACAACCCCCCCCCCCCCTTTCAGAAATTCCTGGATCTGCCCCTGTCTTGATGCCTTGAATTGGTGCTACATTGGCTGAAATAACTATAAGGCAGCACTGCCTTAGTTTATAACTTATCGATCAAGCTCATGAAACATTAACACCATGTTTACCATTGTTTTGAGATTTTTTCATGTCCAGAATGAGCCACTCTTACGCAAAGCTTTGCAGCTGATCGCAATTCATGTCTGAGTCATGTGTGGGATCTAACTTAACATGATCTGGTTGAGAATTCCTTTTTTTCATGAAGCACAATGCATAGTGAGACAATTTTACCTCTTTGATAAGCCACCGAAATCACCAATACACAGGCTATTGATGGACGCTATTTGTTGAGTAGAAGTAAGATAAGTTACTTACCAATCCATGACATTATTTAACATAGCTGAAGCAAATCCAACCATGTTGAAGCTTAGCTCTGCAGCTGTACAAAGTGAGAGGCCAGCCATGATGGGAAGAAGGGAGAGATTAACAAATAAAGATGACTTGTCTCCTGTAACATAAGACAAAAAGAATAATTATTACAAAGCCCTACAGCCCTTAAAGGGCTGTAGGCAAACTATCTTATGTTGAACTTTTAAGGCCATTTTATTTTTAGCTCAAAACTGCCTGCATTTTTCCATGGGACCTTCGGTTGATTCAAAGAACGTTGGCCAAAGAGTCAAGTGAGCAGGAAGGGAACATCAGGCAGCTGCACAATTCAATTCTGTGCCTGTGGATGAAGCACAAATCAGAGAACGATTCTTTGTATTTACATGTAACTCATAAGCCCATAAAAAATCAGCCAGTTTTGAGCCAAAACGTAAAATGGCTTAAAATTCAACGTAAGGCAGTTATTATGTTATGCTCCCAGGTGTTCAATTAGTTTGTCTCATTTAAACCAAATGAGACAAATGTGGCTACAAGACAAATTAATACAATATTTATTAAATTGCTTGAGGGTGGTGTCTCCTAGTACAGAGGTATTCTTGCAGAGTTTATAACTATACTGGGAAAAGCGGATCTTAGCAAGGGCTATTGGAATCCAAAAAGAAAATTGTAGGTAGCCACATATTTTTCAGTAAGATAAGCAAACATAATTCTTAAAAGCTATAAAATATATAACAATGAATAGCATTTTCTTTCCAAATTAAGACTCAATTATCACTGAAAAATGCATGGTTACCCCAAATTTTCTTTTTGGCTTCCAGCATTCCTTGCCTAGATCTACGTTTTCCGTCTAGACATAAACTGCGCAAAAATACTTTATTTGTATTGATGGGTGTCTTCTTTAAGAAACCAACATTTCTTGGACCATCCCGAGATGCGCAAAATATGTATGTGCAGTAACAAAGGCAGGCACCATCCTTAAATTACAAAAAGACATTAAAAACAGCACCAACTATTTTAAATTTAAAAAAAAAAAACAATACCAAAATTATTAAAATATTATTCTTTAGATATATAATTGTTTAGACATGAGTGCATTTTTTTAACAATTTGTAATATTATTATTATTATTTAGTGTGTCCCCAATTAGCACCCTGTCTTTACAGGGAGCTAGATCAATTTTGACACGTAAATAAAGTTATTATTATTATTATTATTATTATTATTATTATTATTATTATTATTGTTATTATTATTAACTTAGTATATATGGAAACTTAGTACTAACCTAACATAATCCAAGCAATGATCGCAGTGAATATAGGTGCTGAAGATTTGATAGTTTCAGAGAATGAAACAGCTACATACTTCAAAGTGATGAGAGAGCAAACAATTGTTGCAAACCTTGAAAACAATAGAAGAAAAAAGTAAAATTCTAAAGATTTGCAGGTTAAGTGCTATCTCCGAACTCCCACTATTCTGAACTAAAACTCATTTATTACTCATCAGTCTACTATTTGCAATCTTGAACTCCTGTTACTTTGAACATTATTTTTTTGGCTCCCCCAGCATGTTCAAGATAGCAGGATTTTACTGTTAAGGATATAGGATTGCCAATTATGGTAACAGGTTGACAAGACTACTACAAGTTTACAACCTTTAAACCCAAGCAGTGTTGAAAATAAAATTACTCTTTAAATCATCACTGCTTGTTCAAACATTCATGTGATGAGAATAAACGAAACAATCACCAAGGTGTCTTGACGTCTTGATATTTAGACAAATTCTTCTCACTAGTTCCATATGAAATGTATGGAGAAAAGTGAGGAGAATATGCATTTTCATATCAGGGCTTAAAGGGTTAAAATTAATTACCTCATCCAACCTAAAATTGCCATGTTACGAAAAAAATGAAATTTATGTCCATCTTGATGGTGATGACCAGAGGTGCGATGAAACAAGCAGCAAGGAAGATACATCTTAACTGCTCCAAAAATTACAGAGCAAACCATCTGAGTTTCTCCTAAAATGCCAGCATCGCCGTCTAACGTTGACAAAATGTACTTGTTAGATATAATAGATCCAAAACTGAAGAGATACCAAAGTGACATCATAATGCCTTGCCGTACAAATGCCTCCTTTATCTCAAAGGTAAATGTTTTGTGTTGCCGTGGTGATGAGGGTGTTTGTTGCACTCCTTCGTGGGCCTTTGGTAATATCGGAGCCATGTGGGACGCCAGCGTGGGTAAGATCAGAGTTGATTTGCCTCTAATACAGCAACGTTCTCATAACTGTTAACAGTAATGTAGTTGTCTCCATGGTATAATAACTGGCTTGGAAACGTTAAATTGTTTTAATGCTTGGAAGACCAACAAAAATAACTGAACATAGAGTGATTAACCGTTATCCACCAAAGTTTACTTCCTGCTGGCCAACAAACTGCGAAAAAAGCAAGTTACCAGGATCAATAATTCAAATAACTTTTTTAATTGTTTACCTCTGTGATGACGTTGTCTTTAGTGGTGCTTCTGTTAATTGTTAAACTTCATGATTTTATTCACACATTCAAAAATTAGGCTACCTTATATCCACAGAATCAAAGCTACTGAGCACCTTGTTTCCGTAGTGCAGTTTATTACGCTGTACAAGGCAGTTTCATGATTCTAAATTTTGGTTCTAAGGATGAAGTCCTAGAGTAAGTTCAAACACATAAATTTGAGCTATTATACACACTACCTTCCTTTAATGTATTTAATTTAAAAAAAATATCATAAGTGCTGAACTCCAACAATTCCACAACAATATTGTTACTTTCAAGTTACATGTCCTGGGGTATCTGTGTTAAATAATACTTGACAAGGTGGTACACTGGATTATTCTCAATTTTGGCATGGGGCAGGGGGGGATGGTTACAATTATTTATTTACTTATCTTATTCTACTTTGCTTATTTTTGGTGGTGTTGAGTTTCTGCAAGTTTTCGTTTGGAGGGAAAAGAGGGGATCAATATAAAGCTTAACTGCATTGTTTTTCACACAAAAAAGAGACTCTAATGGTATTTTTGGGGTTGAGTATTGGCCCATGATTATTTTAGGAGGCATTAAGTCATTTAGTTTTATCCACAAATGGGGGACTTATTTAATTTCAAATCTCAGGAATGGGAGCTCATTAGAGAAGGGGGCTTAATAGAGAGGGGGGGGGGGGCTTCAAATCTTTAAACATGTAATCCTAAAATAATTTTTGTGCAAATCTCAAACACTGTTAACTCACTGTCAACAAAGACCGGCCAAGTTTATGCATTTTTTCTAGCCTTTACAAAAATATACTAACCGGGGATGAAGTGGGTGGCTGAATAGAGAATCTGATGCCCCAAAGGGGGAAGGAGAGCTTATTAGAGAGGGGGGCTTATTAAAAAATTTGACTCTCAGAGGGGAGGGGGCTCATTAGAGAGGGGGTCTAATAGAGAGGTGAACCAAAATATTTTATTCATCATATCCTATTTCAGAGATAACCCTGGAATCTTTCAAACAGTAGACAAAACACCCCATATAGTGTCCCTACTTAAGAACTCCACAGTGGTAAATATCTCTACCGTATCCATCCTAGTACAGACATGTAGACGAGACATACCTCACTGAGACCAAAATGGTCAAATGTTTTGCCCCATTTCATGCCAAAACAGCTAAACACCATACTTTCCAAGGCCACACATTTTGATTCAAACAATAGGCCTTTTGTTGCTTTTAGCGGTGCTGTATATTTTAGGCAAAATAACTGACTTGTACAACTGTTCAAGAGGAGGAATCCTTTAGCATATGAGGGATTTACAGTACCAGATTAAACAAACAATTCTATACGAACAGTGCACAACTCAGATGTTTTCTCTGTTTACTCCAACCTGTAAACCATTGAATTCTTAGGGGACTGTGAATTATTGTGACTATTATGTTACATTATAAAATCTGTCATCTGCAAATTCACTTTATGGGCAGTTGTTTTCCTTACAGAGCACCGCACCACTATAATAATGAAAGCCAAATTATCTACATCAATTTTTAGAGTTCCTCATAATGTCTCCTTTAGGAGGTTAGTAAACAAATGAAATCAAACATTCTTGGTAGCACGACTATCCTACGCACGCGGATGAACCCCTTCCCCCGCCCAACCACCACCCCCACCAAGAGATTATAAAAACATGTACAGTAAATAATCTGTTTACAGACAGATTAAGCTTAAATGAACTCTCGATTTTGCAGATTTCTAACGTGAGGCGTCCTTTCCAGTATTTCAGATGTTTATTCTTTTCATCCAAAGTACCTTCAATTCTAAAATCGAGACAAAAGTCTCAATTAACTTTTTAAGGATGAGTATATATTACTTATTAACGAGCAAGTGGCAAATTAACACTAATTCATCCCACATCCAAATTTCACCGTTTAATCAATAAAAATGACTTCTTTAACAGCCAGTTAGGTACACTGACGGAAATTTCAATGTAAAACAAACCCTGCTCGTTATCTCTTTGTATCAAATGTTAGGATACTGAAATGCGGGCATGAGAACAATGAACACTTACCCTAAGATATGATCGGAGAGGAATTCCTTTGTGATCCACGTCGAGGGCTCCACACTTCTTTACATCACCAAGAAAGCGAAATTGTCAGCATCTTATCATATAGAGTTCGGTTCTCGATGTCTTTATGGTGATCTCAGTATTTCCTTTGCACAAATCTAAGAACTTGTGATCGGTGATGACTCAGGAGATGAGCCCGTTAGCCGTTATGACAGCGAATGTTGTCAAACAATATATATGGGTAAATATGTAACACAAAATGTCTCTTTGAAAAACAATCGGTGTGAGACTTGCGCGTGCGCAGTACCAACAATCGAACGATGAAAACACGTTGCAGCGAGGGCCATCGTAGAGCGAGACAGACGCCGAAACAAGAGCCCTTTGATTTTGGTTGTACTGGTTTCTTGGAAATGACCTCTGTAGTGTGTGTTTAAGGCATTGGAGTGACTGATAAGACAAAGAAGAATTGTTCTAACCGCGTATAATCGGTTCCTGTGCGTACGAACTTTACTGGGAGGTAGCAGTGGTTTTCAAGAGGCGAGGCAGCGCACGGGCGTTTGTAATTGACACCTAGTTGAAGTACAAACAACTTCGAAGGACTGAACACATCTTGAATTGACGATTGTGGCGGGCCGCTACTACAAGGAAAGCATTTTTCTCGACAGGATATTTTTGAATGATTCGAATTAACGGATCTTAAACTGAGTGAATGATACATTTCATGCAAGAAAGTTAAAGTGGATATTAAGTTATAAGCTTTCAATACATACGATCCGAGTTAGCTCATTAATATTTCATAAGCAACCATCTTCGCGGGCAGCCTAATGCAAGATGGCCACGAAGCCAAAAGAACAACAAAGTCCAGTCAAGAAGAGATTTACAAGTCCACTTGGAAATCAAAAATACGTAACCAAGGGAATTTCCCCGCGTTTCAAAGCAAATCTGAAAGACTTTCGCTCTTTTGGACCCGGGAAGCAGGGCAAGCAAAAAGGAGACCTGGGACCTAACCATGGGAAACCTTGGAGAAAGCCTCCGGACAGAAACAGGCCAAACGTTATCAGGTTTCACTGTGGAGGAAATAGTGCAGATCCACTTAATTTAAACAGCTTGATAGATCGAGATCCATCTGTTGTCACACCACAAGCTTCACCTCTGTCAGTACATAGTGAATCCCCGGTTGAAGTGTTGGAACCACGTGACCAAACTGACCCTTTGAACCTCAAAGGTGTTCCACCAGAACCTGAGGTTAAAGGATCTCATGTTACACCTAAGAAGCGCAAAAAGAAGAAGCGCCATCCAAATAATCACAATGCTGAAAATGAGGTGAAACCGAAAGAACAGTCAAGTGCTGCGAGCCAGGGTATTGGAACAATTTCTGACGGTAAAAGAAAGAGAAAAAGAAAATTTTCCAAAACAGAGGATTTGAATGAGACTAAATCAAGCATAAGTTCTGATCAATACAGTACGAAGGCATCAGAGAACAAAGATCTTGTAGCTCAAAGTATAGATGAGCTTGAGCCATCAACAAAGAAGAAAGCTGTTATCTCCACAGGAACCTCAGCAGAGGCTAAGGAAGAAGACACGGATAGCTTAAAAATAGAGAACTCCTCTTCAGTGGACAAACCTGGAAGAAGCTTGGAAAAACAAAAAGATTCTGGAAAGTTTCATGGATCAAACAAAGGCAAACATCCCAAACGGGATAAACATCATCCATCTGGAAAACCAGAAAGAAAAGAAAAACTTTTTATTTACGGCAACTACAATAGATATTATGGTTATAGAAATCCTCAGTGCAGTGAAGACTTGAGGCTTAAATGCTTTAGGAAGGAGTGGTTTACAGGGAAAGATGTGTTAGACTTGGGATGTAATGTGGGCCACATAACACTGACAATTGGTCGTGACTTTAGTCCACGCATCATCATGGGAATTGACATTGATACCAGCTTGATACAAGCAGCGAAGAACAATTTGCGGTATTACGTGAAAAACCCAGTTTCTCTGCCAGAGACTTGTGGGAGAGGAGTGGATTTTCCCATGTCATTTGCTGTTACAAATGGACCTCTTGCTGCTCCTGTGGTTCTAGGAAGTGATGAGAAACTTTTATTTCCACACAACATTGTCTTCAAGCAGGTAACAAAATATTATTTTCTCACTTGTAAGTTTGCATTGCAATGTCTGAAGAATAACTACAAGGATTCTTTCCAGATCTTACATCAGTATGGTATCTTTGTATATCAGAACTGTTTCATTCTGTACAAAAAACAGTAATTTGATAGTGACTTAATAGTAATTTGACAATGACTTAAAAATGTACATCACAAAGATTAATGTAAAACATACACTTTCACTAGGAGTGGAACTCTAAGATGCTAACAGGTGAATATGCTCATAAATAATTTCTTTCTCATCATTAGGGTGTAACTGACTTATAATTATCTAGATTTTGCACACATATCATCATGTCAACTAGTGTGAGATCTGTGAAATACAAATAAAAGGCTAATTGTTTGAAACCTTGGTAAAAGCCATGACTAGCAAGAGAAAAGCCACTAATGTTAATTATACATGTTTATAGCTTCAGCCAGGAGTTCTCTTTGAAGAGATAACTCTTTGCTGAGAAGCAATTCAGGCATGCAGAATTTTAATGAGAAATTCACCTTTTAATGGGAATATGTGGGCAGTGGTAATGTGTTTGCTAACTAAAGGTGGTTCCACTGAGGCTATGATGTAGGGTAATACCAGTTGGTGCACAAAATGGGAAGTCCTGGGTGCCAAGCAGCTTGGCTTGAGCAAGTCAGTAAAAAACCACTTCAGTTTCTAGGGACAATCGTGCACTTGTTATAGTTCAGTGTGACAAGCAGCCACCCTGAAGGTCATCAAAAGATTTAATTAATAAGTTGGAATGTTTTCTTAAATCTCAGTTTGAGTGTAGTTGTAACCAGTTCTTTACCCTGTTTTCTTAAATCTTCAGGAAAACTATGTTCCAAACAACAGCGAGGTGCTTTCCAAGCAAAAGCCTATGTATGATTTGATTTTGTGCCTGAGCCTTACAAAGTGGATTCATCTGAACTGGGGGGACGAAGGCCTGAAGCTCATGTTTAAGAGAATTTTCCTTAACCTGCGTCCTGGAGGAAGGCTTATCCTTGAACCTCAACCCTTCTCCTCCTACAAAAAGAAAAAAAATTTGACGGTAAGTGGTTGCATCAATGTAATTTAGCAATCAAATTGTCTTCTAATAAGTTCCAAGGAGTGTCCAACTCAGAAGGTGTGGTTGTGAAGAAATGCCCAGAGCTTGAACAAAAGTTAGTTGTTGGACAATTACAACAGAATTTCTGAAGTGTCTTCCTGCATGACTTTTAAGTGCACTTGGACATTGACTGTGCTCAAAATAATAACTAGGCTTAAAGTGGTACTACAATCAAAAAATCTCTTTCATTTTTTCTTCGGATTTCAAAACTATGTTAACCAAAGGCTGGTTTTCACTAGCAACAGAGTTGGATTCGTAGTGAAAACAACATTCCAATTCTGCTTACAAATCCATTGCTTACGATCTAGAGAAAACTAGGTTGTCAGAGTCAGAAGGAGAAGCAGAAGAACTAAACCAATCACAAAGTGTGGGAACGGGCACTGTGATCGGTTTATCCTTCCACTTTTGCTTCCGACTCCGACAATCTGGTTTTCACTAGATTGTAAGCAACGGAATCGTAAGCGGAGTTGGAAGAAAATGGAAACATTCTGATTCTGCCGACTCCAATTCCATCGTGCTAATGACTCCGCTTACAACTCCAAATTTTCACTAGGTCATAAGCGCTCTTACTTCTCCACTTACGACTCAGACTTCGTCATTTGTGAAAACCGGCCTTAAACACTCCCCAAGTAAATTTTTAAGCCTTAATTTTCTGATTTAATGGCTTGCCGTTATTACACCAGAAAGGATACAATGGCATCATTTACTCGCGAGCTTTAGAATGCAGTGTGTGAACACAGCTTGTTAATTATGCAGTGTGTGAAAGTGGCTTATGTAGTATGCAGCACGGGAGTTTTGAGCTTTCAGACTCTCAAACTAGTGTTTTGCATAATTAATAAGCCATGTTCACACACTGCATTCTAAAGCTTGTGAGTAAATGAAGTCGTTGTATTATTTCTGGTGTAATAATGGCAGACCATTAAATCGGAAAATTGCAGTTTAAACAAACAGTCTTCTTCTCAAACCAAGGCTTAAATTTTCACTCTTTCCCCCCAAGATGTTGCTATTAACTGATTTACCCAAGCTCAAAATTCAAAGTGAAAATCACAATGCACAATTACATTTAGAAACAAGAAGAAACAAATAACTGAAAAAGGTGTACCTGGATGCTCTTAATGATGTTTCCATTTTCATATTTTGCAGGAAAAGATCCGCTCAAATTATGATGCCATAAGGTTCCGGCCTGAGCAATTCATTGACTACCTTCTTTCGGACTCAGTTGGATTTGCTACTTTTGAAGTTCTGGAAATTCCCCAACACAAAGCTGCTGGTAAGAAAAATGTACTGTAAATACCAAGGGATAAGCTACTCTCGCCAAGCAGCCTTGTCATAAGTTAAACAAAGATTATGGAAGGTTAATCATTAGTTGAGTCAGGAGAAATGTTGATTACATTGTACATTCATGCTCCAGTGAAGAAAAGATCACATTGATTGTTTAATCTGGGGAAATTGTACAAAATAACTCACTTTAGCGTTGAGAGAATGGTCACCTTAAAAGCAATATGAATGTCACAGTTACCTCCCTTAATTTGGAGAGAAAAATTCGGGTAAAAAGGTCCTTCTTATCTTCTTTTTTTATGGTAAAACAAAAGGATATCAATATTGATATGTGTGTTCTCCTCGCTGTTTTTGATGTATTCCTTATGCTACTACTTGGGCAAATTGTATTAAACACCAAGAGAAATCATCTTTGATTATCAGTTCCCTTACGCTCATGGCCTCTATTGTTTGATCAAGCAGTGATACTGTAAGGAGAAATTAAATGCTTGTCACTATTGGGGAATACAGGGTTGAAAATGGTTAAGTGCTTCACAAAAAGCGTGACTGCATAATCCAGTGGTGATGCAATTGTCTCAGTGGAGCATATGATACGAAAACGTGTAATGTTTTTGTTTACTCTTGCAGGTTTCCAGCGGCCTCTGTATCTTCTCACCAAGTCGCCTGAAAACCAAGAAGCATCATCAAAGGAACTAGCTTAGAAGTTAATAAAAAAGACTTGCACAGAATAAAATAATATTGTTATTGAAGACAAACATCTTGCTTTAAAAAGATGTAACAAGGAAAATTGCTTTTTCTCAGTGTGTTGTTCAACATAGGTTACAATATACAATATTTCCAAAGCTATTAACATTGTTGTCCCTTTAAGCCCCAACAGTGACAAGCATCTAACTTCTCCTTACAGTATCACTTTTGGTGAAACATGCCAGTCATGAGATTAAAAAAAATGATCATCAAAGATGAGATGCCTTGATTTTTGCACAAATTCTCCCAATTAATATTATATGAAATATATGGGCAACAGTGGGGAGAAAATGCATACTGATATTGGGGCTTAAAGGGTTAAGCCTTCAGGTAACAAGTAGTTACTGCATTGTTTTGATCATAAACTGGAGAAAACCTGTAAGTGTTTTATGTGATAATTTGGCCTCTTTACCCTCTTCAGCACGTGCCGGGATCTTTCTGTGGGATGTATTTACTGGTATTTATTCACTGAAGTAGGTTTGCTGGAAATTTTACAAGGCTACAGATGGCATGTTATGATTTATAATATAAAACCTTAGTACAGTGGAAACATGTTAATCTGGCCAGCAACAGCATGCAAAAAACTTATCTCATTACTGTCCAAACTGGAGAAGCAGTCCCCAAAGAATAAAAGTGAATTTGATCATTGCAATATTCATTATTCAATCAACTCTTCGAGTGAAAAGTTCAAATTCAAAGTGAAATTCAATTGAATATTTGGATTTTGAATCGTTTAATTGATACATGCAATGAGCACATTCGAATTTGGCAGATTTCCCAATTTCCCTAACCTGTCTCAGTGGAAAACCCTATTATTCATTTGAGTTTTCTACTGTTTTCACAACTCAACCAATTATTTCAATCCTATCAGAATGCCAAAACTTTTTTCTGGGTGGGCATTCTCAGCTACCAAAACATTGGTAGCTGGGAGAAATGAGAAGAATGAAAAAAGCAGATGATGGTTGGATAGACTGCAAGTAGTCTCTAATTTTGGCGATGGCGATTGAGGGGCGGGTGAAATACACATGCGCCGCACGAGAAATTTCGAGGAGATGCGGCGCGATGCAAAATTTTTGGCACTCCCTTCGCGTCGGGTCTTCTCAAAATTTCGTGCGCGCGTGTGTATTTTGCCCACCCCACAATTGCCATCGCCAAAATTACAGTCTTCTCGCAGTCTAACTGTTGGAAAGTGGATCAGGAAACCTGTGAAATTCCCATGTACCCGACATATGAGTTCATTGAAAACACAACTATTAACTTCTTGTTTGAAATTCACCTTATTGAAATGAATATTGACATCAATTTTGCATTAACAAACTTCCTATTGATTTTCATTCTTGGCAGTGATGGGGTGACAGCAGATATATATGAAAAAATCAGAGTGAATCGTTCAGGCTAAAATAACAAGGTGGCAGTATCAAGACTCGACAAACATTTGAACTCCAATGTAAGCAACTCTCAATTTTTTCCAAGCCAATTACTTTTTTCCCAAGCCAATTTTCTGAATAAAGAAGCCCCAAGAAACCCTCCTAGGTTTCGACCAAATGCTATAGAACTGCTAATAAATACAGACAAACCCACTCACCTTCATTGAGATCAGGGTCGCCAAGAAAGAGCTCACAAACAACAAGGCAGCAGGCTCTTACAATGTAACTGCAGAGCTACTTAAGGCAGATGCCACCAGCACCACTGATATGCTATACCCCCTGTTTAAAGAGATCTGGAAAACTGAAAAGATACCTCTTGACTGGCAGGAAGGTCTAATTGTTAAACCACCAAAGGAAGGTGATATGGCAGATTGTAATAACTGGCATCGAATTACTCTACTGACAACAGTGTAAAAAGTGTTCACACGCATTATTCTGAGAGGAATGCAGCAGACTATAGATCAGTTACTGAGAGCTGAAAAAGCTGGCATCATCCCGAGAAACATCATCAAGCAATGTATTGAGTGGCAAGCTACAGTGTACCTGAACTTCATAGTCTATGAGAAGGCTTTTGATAGCATCCACTGTGAGAGCCTTTGGGCGATACTCCATCAGAACGGTATACCTCTTGCCTCAGAAGATTATTAACCTGATCAAAGCACTTTATAATGACTTTGCACTGCAGAGTGATCCATGAGGGATCCCTCCTAGACCATTTTTGGTGAACTCTGGAGTAAAACGAGGTTGCTTGCTGTCCCTGGATTGGGTCACTTAAGAGTCTTTAGCTGGTCAACAACTAGAAAGAAGATGGACAGTCCTCACAAAGGCCAAAAGAAGGGACGAATAATTTTTATTTATTTCTCTCATTTTTTAGCAATATGCGACTAAATGATGGTTCTTGTGTGACTTGTAGTTACCGCACGTGTTTTGACTGTAGTTAAGTCATGCATGACGGATGTGGCAAACCCGTATCCAAACAAACAAATTAATATACTGACAACGGATGTCATGAGCACAATCATCCCAAAAACCAAAAAAAGAAAACTGTCAGGAATTTACAGAGAGAATTTGTACCCATCAGACCCTCAAGGACGCAAATTCGAGCCACGATTACAAAAGTTGGACTATACCCTCCGTCCCTGTGCGTCGCTTTATTATGGGAATCCCCCCTTGATCACCCGTGGAGGGATTTCCTTGTTACACAAACGTGACGATTACATCACAGGCGCATGGAGTCACTGACTGTAAAATCTGAAGGCTCGCAAACCCGGAAGTAAGAGAATGATGGCGAATGCAGCGAAAGAACGCTGGCAAGAGGCATTGGAAGAACTAATAAAAGTTTTCCTAAAACACGGGGAAGAGTTGGAACTCGGCCGTGCGGTTTTAGAGCTGTCTCCCCACAGCTGTCGATTGGTGTCAAATTATGGAGCGTCGGAATTCGTGAAACGGTTCCCCCAGTTGTTTGTTCAAACCAAGCGTGGCAAATCGAAATCGAAAGTTATGGTTAGGCTGGATGTGCCGTTAGAGTTTTGCCCTGAAGCCGGAGAAAAAGGAGGATGTGATACAAGGGGATGTACGCGTCTGCATTTGTGCCCTTTCTTCATCAAAGGGAGCTGCAAATTTGGTGCAAAATGTAATAGATCGCACACATATCATGACCAACATACGGTTCGTGTTCTTGATAACTTCCGCCTTGGCTTCTTAAACAGGGATTCTTCAACTTACATTCTGCAACGAATTTTGGAAGTCATCGTGGATCAAAGTGAAATTCAGCGTGCTGCCAATAGGAGCTCTTTGCCAGACATCTGCAAATTCTACAACAAGGCAACTTGTAAGAAGGGAGATAACTGTCCCTGCTTGCATGTCTGTGAACACTTCATTGATGGGGATTGTAAATTCGGCGAAGGCTGTAAAAGAGAGCATGATTTCTCTGACCCACATAACAGAAAAGTGTTAAAAGAATTTGACTTGGGTGGTATCAGTGAGCTGAAAGTGCTTTGTCTGTTAAAAGGGAGAGATAGGAAGCGAACTGCTAGTGAAAGTTCTGCTGTCGAGAGGCCTGGCCATGGCAAAACCATTCCCAGTAGTGTAGTTCAGCGACCCTCCTCTAGTAGCTGCCTGCCAGATATCTGCAAGTTCTATAACAAAGCAACTTGCAAGAATGGAGATAATTGTCCCTGCTTACATGTCTGTGAGCACTTCATTGATGGGGATTGCAAATTTGGCAAGGGCTGTAAAAGAGAGCATGACTTCTCCAGCCCACATAGCAGGAGAGTGTTAAAAGACAAAGGAATGGGTGATAGCAGCGAGCTAGAAGTGCTTCAGCACCTGATGAAAGGGAGAGAAAGGAAGAGAACTTCCAGTGAAAGTTCTGATGTTGAAAGGCCAGACAAAATGATGATTCAACCAGTAAATTCTAATCCCTCCACTGCCAAAGCAAAAGATGAGAAAGAAAAGGATACTGAGATCTGCGGATTTAATCTGCGTGGCAAGTGTAACTATGGCAACAGCTGTATCCACCGTCACACAGAGCTCCCATATTTGTGGGAATTTGCCGTGGATGGTGATGACAGATGGGAGAGTTTTTCAAGTGATATAAATGCAATGCTGGAACAGGCCTACTGTGATGTTAAACATAACAGCTGTAAAGTGGCAATCAGAGGCATTCCTTACAAGGTCCAGTTTAAAGACATGACAGCGGTTGCAAGTATACAAGTGAATGGTATGTCGATAGCTAGTAGTATGTTAAAAGGCCTGTGAAGGACGTTCAAACAAAAGTGACAGATATGCTTGTTAGAAATTAAGAAACGAAACCCTTCAAGGAACCAAGGTGCAGCATTAGGAGTTTGTCTGACACTATGGCATATCCCTGAGTGTGAAAGGCTAAAAAACAGCCTGGTTAGAGCCACACCCTGAGAGTACAGGACACTCTAAGTGATCCCCCCCCCCAAAAAAAAGGCTCCTCACCCCCTCCCCCCCTTCTCTCACAGTGACTCTGTCAGAGGTGTATAGGTAATGGAACCCTGTGGAACCCTGGGGCTCTGTCAGGGTAATAGTCGGCACCACCAGCTTGGCATTGAAACAGCGACATGAACAAAGTGAAGTGACGTCTAATGACAAGCCTTCCTCCATAAAATTTCAATAGCGATGGAAAGGAGGTAAATTCACTGAACAAATGTTTGACAAGGACATTACAACCACCTGAAATTATAACAAAACAAGCTTTGAAGCTCAGAGAGCAGCCATGCAGACACCCTCTAACAGGGCCCCACCCCCTCATGTAAGGTGTCTCTGTTTGGCTCAGCTGTCACCCCTTCCCATCAGGGATGGGGGATAGGGAGAACCTATGTGTGGGGCCTTGCCACCCAATTTGATAACCCTACCCTGTTTCATATTTAATAGGGAGTAGGTTCTGGGGTACATCTTCACCAACCCCTGGAGATTTGACCCCTGGATATTATACTCTATTTTACACAGGTAGACAAAACCAAACCCGATGTTATGCCAGAACTGTAAAAAATACATACCTGCATGGCCCCATCATGAAATAATTTACTGATTATTTGACAAAAAGGAAGGGTAAATGTTGAGAATGGCCTATTTTACAAACAAAAATTTACAAGCATTGTAGTGGAGTTGAACTTGGCTGTGACATGAAGTCATTTCATGGAGGGTTAGAGTGGTGCTTGAACTTGAAACCTCTGGAATATGTCCAACACTCTGACCCTAGCATCCCTTGTTTTCTCAGCTGCAATTTATAAGGTTCGGCGACTGTCCACTGTGTCATCAGTTGTCGCCCCAGCAGGCCATGTGTTCAGCACCAGGTGGAATTGGTACTGGCTGGACGAGGACAACAATTGGCAGTCCTATGACACCCCAGGAGATGGGCATGCTGTGAACACCACAAGCAGCCAATGTCTTGAAAGAGACTATGTCGCAGGTATGACAATTTGCAACAGGGTGTCATATGATGTGTTACATCATGGGAGCAAGTCCAGGGAGGTGCTTCTCGATAGAAATTCGTGTTAACCATTAAGTTAAGAACAAACAGCAGGATTATTCTACAGTATCTACTGGTAAGCAGACCTATCAACTGTTGGCACAATTTCCTTTGATCTGGTGTACTTTTCTAGGCTTATTAGTGAGTAAGTACTTGCAGTCTTCCTGGTTGGCCTATGTGCTAAATAAATTTGGCTCAGTCTTATTCATCTTGACCACCCCTTGCAACCTTTTCCCTTTTTGCCACTGCTAAGTCAGTGTGGTGGGTGTTTGAACTGGTATTGCAATTTGTTAAAGCTTGTGATTGGATGTCAGATTACCAAACACAAGAAAATATGTTCATCAGGATTTTCAACACCAAGAAGACAGTTAAAAACATGATCAGTGTACAGCCAACATATTTTTTCAATATACTGATAAAACATATCCTCAAGTGTATCAAAAAAAAAACCTATTGCTGGTTTCCAGAGTTCCATCATGTTTATGGTTTCTTTGTTGAAACTTGATTAATTATTAACGAGTTTGAGAACATATGTAAACAAACTGTTCTTTAGTGTGGCACGTGTCTTAAATAGGCATTTTTCACCTTGTCTTCTTATTGCTGGATTTCAAAACACCTTCGAACATTATAGTTATTTTTCTTTCAGAAAATGAAAGCCATTCGTTCAGTGCATCACATCACAAGTACACTCTCTTTTACAAAGAATGGTACCAAAAGAATGATGTGTATAAAACCCAAAGGCCTGTTAGAAGGAGGCCTGCTGAGTTTGTCACCAAACAGAATATGAAAGACATTGCTCAAAGGTATTTAAATGATTTCCAGTTTTATAAAGTGGTTTTGCTTCGTAAAAGAAGTTTTTTCTGTTTTTTTATACTTTATAATTAGTGCATGGAGCGGTAAGCTTTAGTCAAGATTATAACATATGTGTGTATTTTTATCAAGTCAATGTAAAACATCCTTTTAAGTCATTTTGTTCCAGAAAAACAGTATACAATAATCCATAACTGGAAAATGAACATTTCACTTTTATTTAAAAGCCTTCCTCAGAGCAACTGAGGAAAAACAACAGAGACACAGAATAATAACATTACAATCTTGTGTAAGAAGCTAATGGTTATAATGGCAATTTACATGCATCGCATGCTCAAGCAAGTAGAGTGCGCGAGAATGTACAAGAACGTAAGGAATCACCTTCTTTTCTGTGTATTTTTATCAGACGCCGAGCAGCTGTCTCAGCCCATCCAAGAACAAATTCAGCATCTGCTGAAACAGATGGTCTGCCATTGCACTGGGACCCTATCCCAGATGGAGAGGATTACCTATGTGTGCCACTGAAAACCATCTCTGATGAATACAAGAAAACAGCAAAGAAATTTCTTGAGACCATGGACAGAAGTCGCAACATAATCAAGATAGAGCGAGTGCAGAACCCAGGTTTATGGATTCCATACACTCAGTAAGAGCTCCTTTTTTAACCTCCCCAAACTTGCTCAGTGATCCATGACAGTTTTTTCCTTAACTACTGATGTATTCGTTCAGTTCCTCTGCCCGCAGTGGCCAGAGAATTCTGTCCCAAGGCTGTTGGCTGCAGTTTGCAAATTTTGTCTGTGATAGTCCAATCTGACCACTTACATGCAAGAAGCAATTTTTTAAATAATTGCTTATGACTGGTCGCGTTATTGGTATTAAGAAAATGTTCATGAACATGCACACAGTTCAGTAACTCTACAGCCTGTAGGAGCAACCTTAGCTCCCATAGCTCCAATAACATCATGACTTCGTGGGTCAATCAGGTGAAACAATGAGAGACTTATAACGTGACTCTGATGATGACTTCTGCTCAGGTTGTCGAAATGTCAGTCAATGTCATCACAAACAGTCCCTCTCTTGACTTCACTCACCCAGACGACCATGCCTCACTGACTTATGATATGACTCCTGGGTTCAAATCATTTACAGTGCTAAGCTCTTTTTGTACGTGGGCAAATGACTACACACCCACCGTCTATGGGTGTGGTACTACTTCTGTGGTATACATGTTCCTTACCTTGAGTGTTTTGTGTTGCAGAAAAAAGAGCCACATGGGCAAGAAATCTGGCAAAGAACCTGAAGAGCGGCAACTATTCCACGGCACAAAACCCGACACTGTTGAGGCAATCTGCCAGCAAGGTTTTGACTGGCGAATGTGTGGCAAGCATGGCACAGCCTATGGAAAGGGAAGTTATTTTGCTTGTAAGGCAAACTACTCACACTGTTATACATCTGCTCAGGGTGCCACTCGTGGTTATAAGCAGATGTTCTTAGCCAGGGTGTTGGTAGGTTCTTACACCAATGGTGACAAGTCATTTACTCGCCCACCTCCCAGGGACCCATCAAAGCCTCACATGCTGTACGACTCATGTTGTGATAATACAAACAACCCTGCCTTGTTTGTTGTCTTTGAAAATGGGCAATCTTACCCAGAGTTTTTGATTACTTACATCTGATCAGGTTAATTTTGCCAGAACGATGGTTGTGCCACATTTTATTTTATGTTATATTTTCAAGTCATCGTAATTGGTATGTACAGTTGCGTTCCCATTATTGTAACCCCACATGGGCTGGTTTATAGACAACTGTCCATAATAACTAGGTGTCTTATTAAAGTGGGTGTCCAAAAAGTGGTGCTATACTATCACAAAAAGCCATTTTCAAATAGAACGAGGATGCCTAAAAATAATTAAGGTAGAAAGTCACAATGTATGTGTTAATATGCCAATTGTAGAAATGCCAATATAGTATGTAATTCATGTGATTTGAGATGATAATGTGCCATTACCAAGAAAAATGCGTGGCTTAAATTGGGATTAGTTCAGAGTGGCTGTTAGCCATTCTCTGAAGTACCACACTTTTTCATTCATTTGACATAAGCCTTAAGGTAGTGAACTTATTATTTTTTTTTTGTAGTTTATTGTATGTACACAAGTGTATTCTTTTATATTTAAAAATGACTTTATAGATTTTAAAAGAGAAAAATATAATGTAAGTGCACCATCTCTTGCTTCATAATGCACATGTAGAGATTTGCCGTTTTTCATTTGTAGTAGGTGTAGAAAGTTGATGTTATATTTGAATTAAGTTTTTTGATTTTAACAGAAAAACATGAAAGACAAAAAAATGGTCTAGCAAGAGGCTACAAACCTCTCTAAATCTAACAATTTCTGGGATTTTGAAGCTCAGGGATACTTTTGTTTAAGAAACGAAGATGTTGTCCTTCAAATTAAATACGACGAAAAAAAAAAAAGAGACAACACGCGAAGAATTAAATACCGCCTTGTTCAAGAGGTTTTTTTTCTTCTGAAACAAACAAGATTAAGCCGCAAAGCAGCGATAACAAGTCGCGAAGAAGATAAGACCACGAAAGGCTTAACCATCCAGTGGCGGATCCAGGATTTTTTCAAAGGGGGGTTGACAATCTGTTAATCGGCAGTTGCGTATAAAACAACAATATGCTATTATTTTTGTTATGAAAAAGCGATAGACACGAGGAGTCATACTTCCCAGGGGGGGGGGGGCTCCAACCCCCTCAACCCTCCCCCTGGATCTGCCTCTGCTATCTTAAAATACTGTAGTTCCAGTTACACAAGGAAAAATATTCTCTTTTTTGGTCGCCCCTCCATAACATTTTTCGTCAAACCTAATTTCTGGCAATATCTGAGTTTAATAACAAACAAAAAAGCAAAATTCCGATCACTGAAGTAATAACCCGAACTTTTTCACAATATTTTGTCAGAAAAGAGGGGTCAGAAAAAGGGTTAGTCTTTGTATTCAGGCCTGCACACAAGTAAAATCCAGTTTGAACTAACGACTGAGTCTTCTGTACAACACATTGAAAACAGTGGGATTTGTGTTAGGTCTGCCACCGGTCTAGTAACTGGAGCCGTAGTATTTTTGGTTTTTTGAAAATCTAAAAACAAAGAAAACAAAAACAAAGGTGAAAGAAACAAATTTAAAAGAGAAACAAACAAAAAAGAAAGAGAAAAAAAAGAAACGAAAAGGAAGAAAAAAAAAGAGACTGTAGCATATAACTCACTTATAAGACCTTGCAGACGTGGCAAAGCCACCGGCAGGTCTTTTGTAAGACTGGAAGATAACTGTAGATATTGTAGGTGATAAGCAGTGCTTGTAGGTTCAGAACTGTTGAGACAACGTATCTATATACCTTATGTAACAAAAGGGTTTGAACCTAGCCGGAACGCCAAACAGTTTTCCAGCGCTGTTTTTGGAATCATCATTTACGCTTAGCTCATGCCGCGATTGGAAAATTTTCATCTCAGAAATATTAACTGGTCTTGCTTTTCCAAGACTGCTAGCTTAGAATGAATATTGTTTCCGACTTTGTACAAATGAAAGGCGTTACGGTACAGTCACAACAGAGGAAAAGCTGTTTCATTTCAGGATTATGCATCGGTCAATTCCAGCAGTGCCCATCCCCCAAGTCATTAGTGGGGCATTGTTTCACATTTTCCTTCCCGGCATTAAAGCATTTGTTTACCCCGGGGCATTTGTCGGCTTCGTGATTTTAACCTCGCACCATCGCTGCTTCTTTTCAACGATAAACTCACCAGCAAAGACAATAAATTTGTAACTGACTTTGTCCACTGAGGACGTAAATAAGATGGGAGATCCACAGAACGAATTGTCAAGGGAACAATACCTTGAAATCAGATTAAGACTTACCTGAAACTTAGATTGACCTGAATTAACTTCCATTGGTTTGTAGATAATCCCAGAAACGGAGAAATTAACGTCTTTTTTAGTACAGCTCGTTTATCCTCGCCGTGGGGAATTTGCCAGATGTTTTCAAGACATCCTAATGCTCGGGGGTGGGGGCTGCCCCGGAGTGATGGGACTGCTGGAAATGACGGGTGCGTTGTTGTCATTAGCTACAGGTGGAAAGATGCCGTACAGTTACAATCAACTAGTAGTGTCCAGTCCCTCTTCCAAGACCTAATGTCAAGGGTACCCAGTGAATCATTTGAGCGAAGTATATCTTCGGAATACCGCTTGGGAACGCAGTTTCAGTCTCAGTTTTTACTGCACCTTACATAACAACGACAATTTGAGCTACAAAACCCAGCTAACGATTACGTCTTTTTGCAAACGGACAAATGGACCGTGGTCCACCAATCACGAACGCACGAACTTGACCCATTCGTGACTTGTTATTGGAAGGCACAGTAAGTTCTTTTATAACACTGGACGGCGGTTAATGCGAAGAAATAAGTATGTTATAGCATCAGCAAAGAACAACTGACTTAACCTCAGATGATCAGATTTATCTGTAGTCGGAAAGAGCAGAGTTTTCGTCTGTGAAATGTCAACTCACATTTTCGTGAGATGAAAAGCTTGACTTCTTTTGTTTTTGGAGACAAAATTATCATCCTACCACTGCCACTCAACTATTTAGCACCGAAAACAATCCGAAAGGACCACACAGTGTTAGTTTATACAAATATCCTTAAGCCCTTAAACAGCCTGAACGTTCCGACCAGACAGAAACGACATCGTAAGTGTTAAATTTCCTCGCTGGGTGACCCTGATAGGAACGAGTATGATATGTATTTATGGTTTCTTTTTTAGGCTTCATCGCCGCTTTCTTTTTCATGTAACTTCTAATTTTTGTGGATTAACTTTCAAATCTTTGTGTAGTGATTAAATAATACCTAACAATAGCGCCAGTAGAGACCTTACGCAGCCACGATTTAAACGGCAAGAGAGTTATAAAAAGTTTATAGATGTTGGTGCAACGTGGGGGGGGGGGGGGGGGGCGTAATTTTTGCTTTCCCTTTTTGAACTTGGATGCCTCTGCTTCAAGTCAAGTTCAGCTCGTGGACATTTAGGCCACGTTGGACAAGTAATCGCGGAGTAGTTTACTGAAAACTGAGAACGTGAATTCACTTTTTAATTTCAGCGTCGTGTCCTTGGCGTTTCCGTCGTGGTTGCGTAGGGTCCCTGTTGTGTTTAGATTACTGTACCACAGTTCTGTTCTTGCTGGATTACCCCTAAAAGAGGGTCTGACATACCGGTAAGTAGACCATCAGCAAAACTGGAGGGATGGTCTTCTGATTGCCCCTTTTTTTCAGTCTAAGTTTCTTGCAGGTACTTTTGTACGCGTGCAAGCTTTTGTGGAGCTGATCAACTGCTTGCGGGAATTTTTTTTTTAAGGGAATTGTCAGCCCCCTCCAGAATTTCAAATGGTCTGCCCCTAAACTGCGTAAATTAGTGTAAAGTTAACTATCAAAACTACCTAACCTCTATGTTATGCTGACTGAGTGTGCTGTAATGCTGGTGTAGGTGACATTAAGTCAATAAAATTCTATTCAATGGAGAAGGTCTTCCTGGAAGAGGAGAGATTAAAGTCAGAATCAACTGGACAATTTCACTTTACGTACGTTTGTGACATAAGTGAACGGTCCGCCGAAAAAGCCGTTCTTAGACAATTGGGTGGAAAACTGGACACCAGACGGTGACTTTCATAAAGATGATTTAGACATGCGTGTATGCTCCGAAGGAAGCCAAAAGAACTATTAACACCTCATCGTCATCCAGAGCGAGTATTTTTTTCTATTCAACTGTATGTGCGCGCTGTCTCCATCTTTCCACCCCCATGACGTATATTTTTAACGACACCGTCACAATAATTGTAATTAACACCCCAAACAGGTTACAAATTCGTCTTCAACTTACGATTCACAAAGAATAAGAACTACATATGTTTGTAAGAATGGAGAAACATATAAACGAACAGCAGAAACATAGCCTCTGTTATGTATAGACCAGGAGCCATAATCGGGGACGGAGACCGTAAGCGCGGGGTCCACGCGGCCCCATCGAAAAGGACAAATGTGCTATTTTTAGAAAAAATTGCGCCACCCTCGACGTCATAAACGCGCGTGGCTACACGCAAATTTGCGTTTAACGTGGATATGACCAAGATGGTTATAATTATTTGATATCCAGTATGCCCGAGTACATAATGGTTTTTATTATTAAAAACGCAATCGCTAATTGCTATGAAATCAAGAAAGAGAAAAAAAAAAGAGAGAAACGCCGAGATGAAAGGGAACAGGAATCGATCGCGATCACATGACTGACCGAAAAAGGCGCCAAAACCTTGCGAAGTGTTGCAGCGTTTCTTTGCAGAGCTGAATGAATCAATGAAACTGCCCCGAAGTGAACGTACAAGCACAAGGTTTGGGAAAATCTTCCACTTATGGGCTCTGAAATGTGGCACGTGTTTGAGTTTTCCTGAAAATTGTTGGAATCGTCGTTCAAAGCGGATTGAAGCTGTACGATCTCACCCTTATGGCTGCTGGAGTTCAAATGAAAGAGTTTGTAATCGCTCCGTTCGCACAACGCTGACAACGGAGCCATCATGTGTTTGTTTGATCGAACTGAAGGCAGAATTAATAATTAAGCTTGAACGATTATTTCTATGCAGCTCACTGAAACAAGACTACGGAGGTGAGGAACATTAGAATTCACCATCTTACTTTTTAAACGCAAACCACAAAACGCAATTGTTCTCAGTTTAGAGCTCGCGGACGGAATCGTAAAAACAACACTCAAACAACTGTGAAAGCGATTCAACGTATTTTATATGGCATCCAACTTGTGTCTAAATGTCTGGAGCTGCTCAAGGGAACACAGTTAGAGCCACAACGAGTACAGGTAAACCAGTGTCAATTTTGCGTGGTATAGCCAAAAAATGTCGCCTTTTCTGGTACTGAATTTGTCTAATGCTTTTTGTTCAGACTGCTGTATGACTTTTGTACTGACTCGCCATAAAAAGTGTGACAATTTTTATTAAATGCTTCTTTCCTATTTTACTGTGCTTATTTTGTCTTGTCTCGATATTTCCGACTCAAAGCCTTCCGTATAAAACCTACTGTTTGTTAAATTTTAAGAACAAGTGATTGAGTTGACGATGAAAGAAATTGTAAACACAGCGCTAAATGCTTATATTTCTATTTCTACAGTTTCTGTTCGTCCTAAGAAATCAAGCATTTGTGTCTCAGTGACGTTCAGTTGTAATTTCTCCTTAATTTTGCTTCGATACAAAGTGATTTTTCTCGCCGGGTTGCTGGCGGAGAAAAAAATCAGCTCACTCTGTCGTTGAAACCCTTGCCATGTCCACTGCGCTATGTATCCCTTCTAGGTTCGTAAATTACCCAGTAAGTCATATTCAGTACAAGGGCAGCATGAAGTTTCACTTCATCTTTCTCCTTCTCATCGATGGAAGTAGTTTTTTTCTTGGTGTTTTTCCAGTTCTCTATTTTGTCGACGATTGATAACGCACCGCGAGAGTATTTGATTGAAAGCAAAGCGCGCTTTTCACTATTCTTTGTCTTCATTATAAACATGTCGGTCATTTCGGTAAAGGCGGGCATTATTTCAGAAAACATACGCTGGGAAATCTCGGCAAACGTTTTCTTTACTGATTCGGTATTTGAATCTATGTTACTATTTTTCTTGCTGGGGAAATAGTGACAGCGATTTATCAGTGCGTTACTTTTCTTCACAACGTGCTTGGAAAATCATTTTACAGTCTTTGCGGCTGCCCATCAATCTCTGTACGTCCTCAGAGGAAATACATTTTCGGGATGTATTTTCCCTTTTCCTGCCTGATTCGCCTTCAACTGATTTTTTCGTCGTTCGACGCCTTTTTGGCCCGCAAAACGTTTGTTCCGTCTAACGGGGAAATCCTCGTCCGACATGTCCGACGCATCTTCGCTACAGGATTTTTCTAAAATATTCTCACTGCCATCATCGGAATCACTTGTACAATCCTCATATCCAGAGTCATTATCCAAAAAGTTCTCCTCAAGGGCTTGCCTTAGATTTGGAATTGTCACTGATGACAAAAACTGGATTTCTTCATCTCCAACGAAGGTAATTTCCGACGCCATTTTGTTTGTTTTTTCTTTGCACGGCATCCTCGCAACATACACGCGTGTTTCACGCGCGCGATGGCGCAATTTTTTCTAAAAATAGCACAGTTGTCTTTTTCGATCGGGCCAGCCCCATCACTGAAAATCAGGAAAATGGTATTCAGTTACGGTCTCCGTCCCCGATTATGGCTCCTGTTGATGATAAAATGATAATAAAAGAAACATAAATGATAATAAAATAATCAGGCGCTGTCCACACGTCTCCGTTTTCGTTTGAAAACGATTTTTTTCCCTCCGTTTTCAAAAAAATTCTTGTCCGTAAGTAGCGTTGTCGAGTCGTATTCGCCCGTCCACAAGACGCTAAAAACGATTTTCTAAAACGATTAGAAAATGCTAATACCGCCGACGGAGCATGCGCATGGCGCCATTTTTGTCGTTTCGTGTGTCTATCTTGGTTAGGAACTTGAAAATTTGCAAGGAAATAGTTTAAAGATGTCGCAGTCGGGACATAAACCGGGTAGATCTTAGGGTAAGAGCAAGGCTGAGTCGTTTGTTTGGAGAGATGACGAAGTGGAGCTGCTTCGTAAAGTTACAATCGAATATAATTTGAAATATTAAGTCTGTAAGACCTCGGAAAAAGTCGATTGGGAATCATGCCAGGCAAAGTACTCCGATATTCTGGATCTTTTTTCCGATATTTTGGATCTTTTTGTATAGCAGCATAGTATCCTTCGCCTTCACCATTTTGCATTTAGGCCTTCTCGCGGGGTAAGCTGAATCCAACACTGTGACGTCATCGTTTTCGAAAAGTTCCGTTTTCACCGTCCACACGAAAACACGAAAAGGGAGTTTTCACTTTCCACTCTGGAGAGCGTTTCCGAAAAGTTGGGTTTTCGGTCACCGTTTTCACCGGATACGTGTGGACAGAAGGCCAATCCGCAAAGAAAAAGGTTCGTTTTCAAACGAAAAACGTGTGGACGGGGCCTCAGTTTTCGTTTTCTTTGCGTATTGGCCTTCCGTCCACACGTATCCGGTGAAAAACGGTGACCGAAAACGCAAGTTTTCGAAAACGCTCCCCAGAGTAGAAAGTTGAACGGACAGTGAAAATGGAACTTTTCGAAAACGATGACGTCACAATATTGGATCCAGCCTACCCCTTGCGAAAGCCGCGCGAAAAATAAACCTAAATTCAAAATGGCGAAGGATACTGTGCTACAAAAAGATCCAGAATATTGGAGTACTTTGTCTTGCATGATTCTCAATCGACATTTTCCGAGGTCTTAGAGCCTGACTTGTAACTTCAAGAAGCAGATGCACTTGGTCATCCGTCCCAACAAACGAGTGAACTTTACTCTTGCCCTTAGATCTACCCGGTTTTTGTTCTGACTGCGACATCTTCACACCATTTTCTCACAAATTTTCAAGTTCCTAACGAAGACAGATCGAAACGAAGAAAATGGCGCCACTTGCTGTCTTTCAGTCTCATTTTATTGGTAAATGGGCGTGCTCCGTTAGCCGTATCAGCGTTTTCGTGTGGACGGGCGAAAACGATTCGAAAACGCTACATGTGGACGCGATTTTTTTGAAAACGGAGAGGAAAAAAATCGTCTTCAAACGGAAACGGCTACATGTGGAGGGGGTCTTTATAGTAGCTGGTAGTCACGTTTCCGCTTCTATGTTTGTCAATCATATTTACTATTGATCCCAGACGTCCTTTCAAATGGCTTGAACTTTGCGTCGCTTCACGGACCGTTTATTTCACTCTGCGGTTTCAAAAATAGTAATCACGTGACCACAAGTTTGTTGACCGTAAGCTGACCACAACATTTGTAACGTTGAACATGGGACAAATGAATTTCAACCTGCAATCATCACATATCCTAAAATAATGCCGTCTCCTGAATTAAAATATCTTCTTATACTGGTTATAAACATTATCTTAAGGGAAAATTCAGGAAGAGTGTTATCTGAGGACATGAAATGCGACGGCTAGTAAAAATTCATTCAGCGAAAGTGGAGCGTTGTCGAGCTGGAGTCAACAAATTTAGTTCTTGCGGTGAACAAACTTGTGATCACGCGATCATTTTTTTAAAACCGCGGAGTAAAACCAACGGTCCGTAAAGCGACACAAAATTCAAGCCATTTGAAAGGACGTCTGGGATCAATAGTAATCTTTTCATTTTAATCATTTTAAATCTTGTAATCGTTTCATTCCATTTTTTCTGAGCCGGCACTGTTTTAACCCCAGTTGTTTACTTCTGTGCGCATGCGTATTTAGCTCGAATCTTGCAATAATGGCAGAAAGAAATCAAGAAAAGGGACTGAAGAAGAATAAATGGCAAAAAAGCGAACGAAAAGGACTCCAACGTTTGGGCCGATGAAGAAGTTGACGTTTTATTAGATGTATTTCTAAGTTTGTCTTGGTTTCACGCTGCTTTAAAAAAGATCCACTTGATAATCTCCTTCTTGAAAGCAAACGCGACAGACAAAGCGATAATCTAATATCGTCCGTCGCCATTTTGCTTTACGAGTGTTACAAGCATGTGCAGCGCACACGAATGACAGTGGTCTACTAATTATAAACGCGGACTCAACCATGTCCGGTCTCTGAAATTCCGTCGTGTAAACAGTCCTTGCCGTTCCACCTAGGTTTGAGGACCGGTGCCTCTTTTTATAGTAGCCGATCCATAATGTTTCTCGTATAAACGGTCGAAAATTCATGGAACCGGTACTTCTTTTTATCCGAGCCGTTCCTCTTTTTCTGTCATGCAAACGCGCCTTCAATGTGTGCGCGCGCTCGTGCGGGCGCTCGTGCGCGCGCTAATGACGCAAGAAATTATGCGCAGTAGGTGTTGCGCAATGCAAAACAGATGAATCACCTTAAGTTACACATCCGTGACGATTACATCAACGACTTGTAGAGGCACTGACTATGAAATTTGAAGGCGCGCAAACCCGGAAGAGAATCATGGCGAATGCAAGGAAAGAAGAAGCTTTGGAAGAATTAATACAAGTTTTCCTGGAACACGGGGAAGAGTTGGAACTCGGTCGTGCAATTTTACAACTATCTTCACACAGCCGTCGACTGGTGTCAAATTATGGAGCTCCGGAATTCGTGAAACGGTTTCCCCAGTTGTTTGTTCAAACCAAGCATGGCAAATCGAAATCAAAAGTGATGGTGAGGCTGAAACTGCCGTTAGAGTTTTGCCCTGAAGCTGCAGAGAAAGGTGGATGTGATAAAAGAAGATGTACGCGTCTCCATTTGTGCCCTTTCTCTATCAAAGGGACCTGCAAATTTGGTTCAAAATGTAATAGATCGCACACATATCGTGACCAACATACGGTTCGTGTCCTTGAACACTTCCGTCTTGGCTTCTTAAACAGGGATTCTTCATCCAACATCCTGCAACAAATTCTGAATGTCATCGTGGATCAAAGTGAAATTCAGCGTGCCGCCCACAGTCGCTCTTTGCCAGACATCTGCAAATTCTACAACAAGGCGACTTGTAAGAAGGGAGATAATTGTCCCTGTTTGCACGTCTGTGAACACTTCATTGAGGATGATTGTAAATTCGGCGAGGGCTGTAAAAGAGAGCATCATTTCTCTGACCCACACAACAAAAAAGTGTTAAGAGAATTTCACATGAATGGTATCAGTGAACGTAAAGTGCTTTGTTGTTTAAAAGGGAGAGAGAGGAAACGACCTGCTAGTGAAAGTTTAGATGTCGAGAAGCCTGGAAAAATAGTTCGCAATAGTGTAATTCAGCGACCCTCCTCTAGTAGCTCTGTGCCAGATATCTGCAAATTCTATAACAAAGCAGCTTGCAAGAATGGAGATAACTGTCCCTGCTTACATGTCTGTGAACACTTCATTGATGGAGATTGCAAATTTGGCAAAGGCTGTAAAAGAGAGCATGACTTCTCCAGCTCACATAGCAGGAGAGTGTTAAAAGACAAAGGAATGGGTGATATCAGCGAGCTACAAGTGCTTCAGCGCTTAATGAGAGAGAGAGAATGCAAGCAAACTGTTGGTGAAAGTTCTGCTGCTCAGAAGCCTGACAAAATGATGCTTCAATCAGCAAATTTTAATCCCTCCACTGCCCGAGCAAAAGATGACAAAGAAAGGGATACTGAGATTTGTGGGTTTAATCTGCGTAGCAAGTGTAACTATGGCAACAACTGTATCCATCGGCATACAGCGCTGCCTTACTTGTGGGAATTTGCTGTGGACAGTGATGACAGATGGGAGAGTTTTCCTAGTGATCTGAATACAATGCTGGAGCATGCCTACTGTGATGTTAAAAATAACAGCTATAAACTGGCAATCAATGGTACTCCTTATGAGGTCCAGTTTAAAGGCATGACTGTGGTAGCAAGTTCAGAAGTTGTTGGTATGTAAATAACTAGTAATAAAGGCTTGTGAAGGATTCCAAAACAAAAGTGACAGGTATGCTTTTCAGGAATTTAACCCTTAAATGGGTGTACTCATGTCTGGGCATATCCCTGAAAAACTCAATAACAAGATGGTTAGAGCCAACACCCTGTATTCATACAAGGTTGTGAAACCACTATTAAAAATCTCACTTTCATTTATACCCTGAAAGTCATTGCAATGAGACTTTTGAACACTCTTGAGTGATTCCTCCCACTCCCCCACAAAAAAACATTCCCCTCACCTCACCCCCTCTCCTTTCCTTCTGAACCATCCCTGTCAGAACTGCAAAGGGAGCGCACCTTGCAGAAGGAAAGCAGAGGATCCTGTGTGATTGTACTACCCCACACCTGAGGTTCCATCAAGGTAAATTCTGAACAATCAACATGGTATTGAAACAGTGATATAAACGAAATGAAATGATAACAAACAACAAGAGTGCCTCCATAAAATTGTGACAGCAACAGAAAGGAAGTATGTTCACTGAAAAAATTGATGACAAGGACAAGCTAACTGTCCAAAAACGTGACAAAACAAGTTTGGAAGCTCAGATGGCAGACATGCATACACCCCTAACAGGGCCTCAACCCTTCATTGCAAGGCGTTCTTCCTTATGGCTCAGTTATCACGCCTTCTCATAGGGGAAGAGCACCTCCATAATTTTGGGTTTAGCCATACCACCCAGAGGGCTGAAATCCTTACCCTAGTTAAGATTCAGATCCTAATATCTATTCTGTATTTTACATGGGGAGGCAAAGCTACACTTCATGTTACACCAAGACAGTAAAAATATATACCTGGCCCTCTCCTGAAGTAATTCATTATTATAGTATCCTGAAAAAATGTGGTCCATTTGACAAACAAGGAGGCTGGGTTAAAATTAAGGATGACCTATTTTAGAAACAAAAATTGGCAAACCATATGGCTATTAATTTACAGCACTTTGTAGAGTTGAGCTTGGGTATAACATGAAGCCACATCAGTGAAGGGTCAGAGTGACACTTGAGCTCAAAACCTCCGGACTTCAAGTTCCCCATCCTGACCCCGACAACTTTTGTTTTCTCAGCAGAATGTTATAAGTCTCCCAAAAAGTTTCGACGTCTGTCCACTGCATCATCAGTGGTCGCTCCAGCAGGCCATGTGTTCAGCACCAGATGGAATTGGTACTGGCTAGATGAGAACAACAAGTGGCAGTCCTACGACACTCCAGGAGATGGACATGCTATGAACACCACAAGCAGCCAGTGTCTTGAGAGAGACTTTGTGGCAGGTAAGTCAATTTACAATAGGGTGTCATGTAAGGCATTATATGTGGTGTTGCATTAATGAAGCTTGCGGTTGGATGTAACATATCAAACACTAGAAAGCATGTTTCATCAGAATTTCCAGCAGCAAGAAAAGAGTTGAAAAAATGATGCATGGCTAATATATATATTATATACACCAAGAAACTACCAACAAAGTTAAAATCCATCCTAATGAAGACCGGGTTGCCGTCCAAGCGTTCCCGTCATAAACGGACTAATGAATTCATTAATGGAATTGATTCGGTTCGTTGATTAAATAATCCATTTGTGAAATGAATAATCCAATATTCAAATTGAGCCTCCATTCAATAACCGAATGTTGATTGGATTAATGAACAAAAGCCTTGCCATAAATTTCTCCTGAAATGCCAAAGTTTAAGTTTGTTCTTAGTATAAAGTGCAAGGTGAGATTCTAAAATAACACAAAGGTCAACAAAGATCAATCGATCAATCAAACTGGTAAGCTTTTGTAAATATTCACAAGTACTGTATTGTTTAACCAAAATGGCAGATATCAACATGGAGAATCGTATGTACCAACACCGGTAGAAAATATACCTGTTTTTTATTCATGTCCGCCATGTTCGGTCGCACCATGCTTCGCCTTGCCTTCCATACATGATATAACTTTTGTTCATGAATCCTATTAACATTCGATTATTGAATCAAAGCTCAATATTAATTTGAGTATGAGATTATTCATTTCACAAATGGATTATTCAATCAGTGAACGGAATCAATTTGCCATTTATGAATTCATTAGTCCATTAACGACAGGAACGCTTGGCTGGCTTTGACTGTAACAACGTAACTTGACATTTTAACCGGTCGCTGTGCCTCACCTCACCCTCAGGTTAACAACTATTAGCACAACTCAACATTCTGCATCTGCATAGCATGACATCATAAAGTTGGGAATTGTTATATTTGTCACATTAGGTATCATTCCTCCTTACACCTCATTCTCACCCTTCTCTCTGTGATATTTTGATCCGCCAATAACGCTGTGATTTTTCAACCCTCCCCCCATCCCCTGTCAACCACCATTTCCAACCTGCATGACTTTGTGATGTAATATTTTGCCCATAGCTTGGCCCAGGCTTCAAAACAAATGTCTCACAAAATGGTCGACTAAATGTGTTTCTGGAAATTCTCAAAACATTTTCTTGATATATTCATCAAAAATCTCTAAATATCCCGAAAAATTGTCTAAATATCTTGCTATTAAAATTGTAAATAATGAATATTATAATTTTGACTCAGAAGGAGCACACCTTTCAGTTACTGTGGTCTTATTTCAGTTTCACAGCATTTGTCACAGGTTTAATAGGAGCTTAGCATAACCATAAGCCTCCTCTTCAGGTTGACATACGACAGTTGTAAGCAAAATCGTACCGTCTAAATCGGCCATAAGTATGTCCTGTTGACAAAACCAGCTGGCGATGACAGTTAAACAAGGTTTTCGTTAGTTTTGGTGTCTGACGTGCTGTCCCTTTGACTATTTTCCATCCACAACTTATTGACAGAGTTAAAAATACCACTGTTGTGTTTTTCTTTCAGAAAAGGATAGCCATTCATTCAGTGCATCACATCAACAGTACACGCTCTTTTACAAAGAATGGCACCAACAAAATGACGTGTCTAAAACCAAAAGGCATGTCAGAAGGAGGCCTGCTGAGTTTGTGACCAAAGAGAATATGAAAGACATCGCTCAAAGGTGTGTAAAGGAATTCAAGTAATCAGTGGTTTGTAATAACTGTGGTAAGACTGAAGAGCTTTGTAAAGGAAGTGGATTTTTTTGTGTTTCATACTTTCAATGAGAGTGCACACAGCCTCCAATCTGAATTACAATTTATGTGTAAATGTTTATCAGACGCCGAGCAGCTGTCTCAACCCATCCAGAAACAAATTCAGCATCCGCTGAAACAGATGGTTTGCCGTCACACTGGGACCCTATCCGTGATGGAGAGGATTACAGATGTGTGCCACTGAAGACCATCGCTGATGAATACAAGAAAACAGAGAAGAAATTTCTTGAGACCATGGACGGAAGTCACAACATAATCAAGATAGAGCGAGTGCAGAACCCAGATTTATGGATTCCGTACACACAGTAAGAGCTTTTGGTTTGACAGGTGTCCAAACGTCCTTATAGCCACCACGTACTTTTCTCTTCCACTTATGTATTCACTCAGTTCCTCAGACTACTGTGGCAAGCGAATTCTGTCCCAAGGTTGTGATCACCTGAATGAGCGAACCTTAACCCAATTCAGACCAGGTCTTCTGGGGATGGGGAAGATGGGGGGGGAATCCGCCCCCCTTCTTAACCCTGAGAATATTAAAGCTATTACAACGAAACTTAGAAGACAGATAGCGCATCAAAATACGTTTCCTACAAAGTCGGCATCATCAGCTGATGACGTCATATGACGTCAGAATAACGCCAAGTTCTCAAATGGTGGCCATCTTGGATCAGCCATTTTGGAGTTCTTACATCTTCTAAAACCTTCAAAAAGCGCCAAAATTGATCACGAAATGATCAAAATCATTAAATTAACACGAAAACGATCTAAAAATGTAAAACTTCAAAAAGTTATAACTGTTCATTAAAAAGACAGATTAATCCAAAATTCTGAAAAAAAAACGCTTGTCAAAAAGTGGTTGCCATGGTAATGTCAAACTTGATGGACAGGATTTTGCTGTACCAAATTGTTGCCAGATAAATTGAAGAAAAAGTCACCACTTTTTAAAGTCCATGCGGGCAGAATCCGCCCCCACCCAGTCTGAATAGGGTCCCTGTCAAGCACGAGATTGACTGAGCACAAGGGAGCATGGGAAGGGCTCAACCCTTCCCAAGGTCCTTTACGCCAATGCTAAACCTTTTCATGTTCCATTGTGTGAGCTACTCTCTGAATTTTTTCCACACATTTGAGACGCCTCGGTTCGAGGCCGATTAAGCCCTTTTATTGTAACATGGGGAAGTCAGAACACACCTCTTATGTGGGGGTGGTACAACTTCTGTGGTATACATATTCCTTACCTTAAGTGTTTATATTGCAGAAAAAAGAGCCTGATGGCCAAGAAATCGGGCAAAGAACCTGAAGAACGACAACTATTCCACGGTACAAAACCTGACACTGTTGAGGCAATCTGCCAGCAAGGTTTTGACTGGCGAATGTGTGGAAAACATGGTACAGTCTATGGAAAGGGAAGTTATTTCGCATGTAAGGCAAACTACTCACACTCCTATACAGCTGGTCCTGGTGCCTCTCGCGGTCATAAGCAGATGTTCTTGGCCAGGGTGTTGGTAGGTTCTTACACCAATGGTAACAGCTCACTTACTCGCCCACCACCCAAGGACCCATCGAAGCCTCACGTGCTGTACGACTCATGCTGTGATAATACAAGCAACCCTGCCTTGTTTGTTGTCTTTGAAAATGGGCAATCTTACCCAGAGTTTTTGATCACTTACATCTGATATGACTTGGTTTTGCCAGAACCATGGTTGAAGCCGTAATTTGATTCTATCATCTATTTTACAAGTCGTTAGGAAGTACAGTTGAACCGCGTTATTACAAGACTTTTCACACCAAATGAATCGAATTTTCCTTGTTAACAGGGTTAACATGGGCTGGCTCAAAAACGAAAATACAGTCCCGCAAAAATCGTGACGATAGGCAAACATGAAAAAGAATTTAATTACCAAAACAACAGTAAAACGAGTAAATACCGCCTTGGTCCCATAGGTTTTTCCTTGTCAAACGAACGAGATTGAGCCGCAAAGCAGCCATGACAAGTCGCGAAGAATAAAACACCATAGACGCCTTACTGAACTCTCTTAAAATTATGAAGTTCCAGTTACACGAGGAAAAATATTCTCTCTTTTGGTCGCCCCTCCATAACATTTTACGTCAAACTTGTCTAACTTATGGCAATAGCCGAGTTTAATAACAAACAGAAAAGCAAAATCCCGACCAGAGAAGTAATAGCCTGAAATTTATCACAATATTTAATCAGAAATGGCAACACTCTCATGCAGACTTGCTCATGAAGAAAAAAGCTCATTTTGAACCAACAACTGCAACACATTGCGCATAGTGGGATCTGTGAGACTTCTCACTAGTAGATTGCACCTAAAACGATCAGGGTCGGTTAAGTAACTGGGGCCGTAGTATTTTTTGGTTTTTGCAAATCCGAGAAATGAAAAAGAACCGAAAAACAAAAGAAAAAATTTAAAAAGGAAAAGAAAAAATAGAAACGAAAAGAAAGAAAAAAAAGAAGAAAACTAAATTAAAGATTTCACTGTAGCATATAACTCACTTGCGAGACCTTGCGGAAGTGGCAAAGTCACCGGCAGGTCTTTTGTAAGACTGGAAGATAACTGTAGATAAGCAGTAGGTTTAGAACTGTTTAGAACGCACGAACTTGAACTCTCTTCTCTTGGCCTGTTATTGAAAGGCGCAGTAAGTTCTTTCATAGCACTGAACAGCGGTTAAGGCTTAAGAAGTAAGTATATAATAGTATAAGAAAAAGGCAAATTAGTTAACTCAGATGATGGGATTTATCTTTGGTCGGATAGAGTAGAGTTTTCGTTTGTCACCTCAAACTTTCGTGAGATGGAAAACTTGACCTCTTTTGTTTTTGGAGGCACAAAAATGTCATCCTGCCAGTGCCACTTAAGTATTATTTTGGCAAAACAATTTGTAAGGACCACACAGTGTTAGTTTATACAAATATCCTTAAGCCCTTAAACAGCTTGAATGTTCCGACCAGACAGAAACGACACTGTTGGGTGACCCTGATAGGAAGGAGTATAATATGTATATATGGTGTCTTTTTCTTAGGCCTGCTCGCCACTATTCTTTTCCATTTTGTAGATGAATTTTCAAATCTTTGTGTTGTGATTAAATAATACCTATACCTACAAAAATGATAGCGTCAACAACAACAACAACAACAACAACAACAACCATTTTATTTTGCCAAATTAAATCGAAAAAATTACACTATAAACGAAATTAACTAAAATAGGCAAAAAAACTACCCAGAATAGAAATAAACTAAACGAGCTGAGTAGTTACAAAAAAAATTAAATTGCTTTGACTAGGTTGTAGATATAAGAAGTCAAAAGTAAAATAAGACAGGTAATAAGTAATTAAGTACGTGGCTGCGTAAGGTCATCAGAGACCTTACGCAGCCACGATTTAAATGACAAGAAAGTTATAAAGCAAAAATTATAATAAGCGTTATGAATGTTGGTGCAACGTGGAATGGCAATTTTTTGGGGGGGGGGGGGGGGTGGGGGGACGTAATTTTCACTTTCCCTTTCTGAACTTAGACGCTGCCGCTTCAAGTTCAGCTCCTGGACATTTTGGCCACAGTAGACAAAAATAGTGAGTTGGAATAATCGCGAAGACGTTTACTGGAAAGAACTTGAATTTTTTAGCGTCATTTTCCTTGGCGTTTCCTTTGTGGTTACATAAGGTCCCTGTTGTGTTCATTTGTTGTACGGAGCTGCGTGGTATCTGGTTGTACGACAGTCCTAACTGGGTAACCTGTGTGTAACCCTCTTTTCCCTTTGCAGAGAACAAAACACGTCAGTGTGCGTGAGAAGTTGCTTGACTCGGCAGTTAATCTCTTGCGTGCACCCGGTTTTGTTCTCGGCTTCTCGCGGCTTTCGTTACTTTTGCAGTTAGGAACGAAACAACTGTATAAAATGCACCCGCATATGACGAATTTTATTACGCGATCAAAGTACAAAAAATTGTAAACAAGTAGCTAAAATGCACTGTAAAAACGGCAAAAATAATATAAACGTGCATATTCTCCTTTCTGTTCTCCATACATTTCTTATGATACTAGTAAGGAGAATTTGTTTAAATATTAAGACGTCATATCTTTAGTGATCCCTTCCTTTATTCTTATCACTTGAATGTTTGACCAAATAGTTATAACGTAAAGAGAAATTTCCTGTACACCACTATTAGGGCTGAAGGGGTTAAACACCATTTCGTTCACAAAATCAACAATCAGAATGGTTCAGAGCTTTCGAATTCGATGTTTTTTCAGGTTGGAGTAAACAGAGAAAATACCTCAGTGTCAAGATCAGTGGATTGCAGTTCTCGTAGAATCATTTGTTCGATTTGCGATTGCAAATTCGTGATCTGTAATGAAATTCGTCGTCTTGAGCACTTGCATGAAGAGTGGTTTGCCTCTAGCGCACGGGACCACTAAAAGTAACGAAAGCCGTTCTCGCTGGATTGCTCCTGAGAGAAAAGAGGGTCTGGACTACATAAGACTGAAGGGACGGGGGAGGGAGAGTCAGGTAATTATTCTTTTTTCGGTCCAAATTCGAAGCAGGTACTTTGTATGAGTGCAAGCTGATCAATGCTTGCAGGATTTTTGCAAGGAATTGTCAACTACCCTCCCAGAATTTCAAGTGGTCTTCTTCTAAACTGAGTAACTGAGTAAATTAGTAAGTGTAAAGTAAACTGCCTAAACTCTATGTTAAATTGACTGAGTGTGCTGTAATGCTATTATAGGTGACAATAAAGTCAATAGAATTCTGTTCAAACGGAGGATTGGGAGTGTGGACTTACCAAGGTAGAAAAAAACAACTTTGAAGTGAAAACAATTCAGGATTAAAAGATAGGTTTAGGGACGCGGTGATGGTGTCGCATTAGTTTGTGACATTAGTTTGCCGTCCGCCGGAAACGTTCTTTGGCAATTGGGTAATCGGAATGGCTCTGAAGGGACCACGCATACCAGAATTCTACACGCTGACTAAAATAAATAAGAAAATACCAGTCGGCAGACCAATAGTCTCTGGGAGCAGTGGTCCAGCCGAGCGTATTTCTAGTTTTGTTGATTCACTCTTACAACCCAGTGCAATCAAACAGAAGTCATACCTTAAAGACACCACCGACTTTATTAACTTCATTGAAAACACGCCTATGACAAACAATTCTCTACTAGCCACCCTGGTTGTTAGTTCCCTCTACACTAATATTCCTCATGTAGAAGGAATAAATATAGTTTGCCGTCAATACGAAAGCCACTATGAGTCAAAACCTCCCATTCCCGTAACATATCTAAGGGAATTAATGCGACTCATACTCGAAGAAAATTCTTTCAAATTCAATGAAAGACACTTCTTGCAAACTCACGGCATCGCTATGGGAACTAAAATGGCTGTCGCTTTCTCAGTTATCGACATGGCAGATTTCGAGGAAAGACTCCTAGAAGCTAGCCCGATCAAACCGTTTGTCTGGAAAAGATTCATTGATGACACTTGCTCCTTGTGGGATATACCAGCAGAAGAAGTAAAGACTTTTGTTGACTTCGCTAATTCCTTCCATCCCACGATCAAGTTTACATATGAATTGTCATCTTCAAAGGCTGTTTTCCTTGACATAGAAGTTTTTAAAGGACCACGCTTCTCAACTGTTAATATTCTAGACATACGGACTCATTTCAGACCGACCGAAACTTTTCAATATACTCACTTCTCCACTTGCCACCCTTTAAACACTAAAAAGAGTTTTATCAAGGAAGAAGCATCACGCCTCTTACGCGCTAATTCAGTCAAAGAGAACTTCGAGTCGATTCGAGAATTTTAAACGAGACTTCGAACAAATACTCTACAAAAGAGGCTATCCAGTCACACTCGTTAAAAACATTCTTGGTGAAGTTCGATTTGAAAACAGAAAAGACGCTCTACGGTCTAAACCTAAACAAAGAAATGAGATTTTACCGTTTGTCACAACTTATGTAAATTCGGCTGGACCAAATCTTAAAAAAGATTCTAATGAAACACTGGCACATTATCCCGAACCAACCAGGTCTCGCTCAAATCTTCAAACACGAACTGATTGTATCCTACAGGAAGGAAAAATCACTAAAGGACATCCTTGTTTGCGCAAACATTCCTTCTATCAAACCACAATCATAGTCACGATAAATCTAGAAGCTTAAAATTTAAACCGAATCAACTTTTATTGCGGTTTTTTCCTGCGTAAATAAAGGTGATCACAATCTACTCTTCCGAAACGTCCATAAATCTAGTTGATCTACAAAACCATGAACGTAGAAGCTGAGGACTTGAGGACTTTATTAAACTTTGCTTACAAAAACACCTCTAGCCCGCGTAAGTGCTACCGCCCTGGCGGATTTCTACGTTCAACGAGGCTAACGGATATCCAACAGCCATCAATGATCAACTAACATTAAGCGCGGTGAAAAAAATAATATTAACATGGTTTCCGCCGAACATTCGAACAATAAAGTAAAAATAAAGGTACCAAAAGATCTCGTAGCATGGTGACAGTTAGAGTATAGTTAACAAAAACTTGCCGAAACTTTAGCACTCAAGCTGACCTCGCGAGAGGAAAATGGATTTGAATTTATCCATATTTCAGTATAAACGAACGTTTCGCGTCAGTTTAAAACAAACCAAAAAAAAAATAGCGCGACTTAAGCATTTTTATAAGGTTTGACACTAACTTTCTCGAAAATGATTTAGAATTTAATCGCAGGGTCACTAATCAAAATGAATTTCAGTGAGATGTTTCAAATAGTATACAAAATGCGACAGTCAGTATGAGTAGATTTTTGGTAATTAATTTTTGCACTCATTGCTCGAACGTTCAGAGGAATCCGTCTTAATTACGGCTTTGACTTTCTAGTTAAAGCAACTTAACCTTTTTTCACATATAAGCCTTAAAAGGGCTGCAAAGACACGTGCAATTTGCATAATTGCTGAGTTGATCTTTTTAAGCGCCAATGTAGAAGCTGAGGACTTGAGGACTTTATTAAAACTATTATCACTTAGAATACATAGCATCCTCATCTGCTGGTCAGCAATATAAAGGAGTAAGGGCTCTAAGAAAGTAGCTGTTTTGAAATTCGAAAGTCGTACTTGTCCTCAATCTCGTACTCGTAGTCCGAATTGAACCCGGGGGGGGGGGGTACTC